>JARQOD010000001.1:983005692-983153814 GCA_033576555.1 Oophaga sylvatica | reverse complement strand
TCTGCGTCATAAGACGCACAGACGCTCCAATACCCAACGCGTCACAGCTAGTGTTGAGCGATACGATAATGTAAATATCGGCTATCGGCCGATATTAGCTCTATCGGCCTTTCGATAATTCGTTTCGATATTTTCGTCTTATCGAATACCGGAATCGGATTTGTCACTGTCACTGTGAGTGTCCGTCGGTCGGGTCTGTCAGGAGTCAGCGGCACTTACCTGGCAGAAGATCTCCGGCGGTCACGGCCTGGACTGCTTGATGGCCGCCATCATCTTTCCCCGGCGGTCACATGCAGTTTCTCGCGATAACTGCAGTGACTGCTGGGTAATCCCGGCCGTAAAGCAGTCAGTCTGATGACGTCACCGCCGGGGAAGCAGGTAATCAGCTGTGCTGCGCCGGGATGACAGGCTCTGCCTGTCATTCTGATGTAGCAGAGCTGGATCGTCATGGGACACTCGTTACTATGGACTGCGTCGGTCAGGTGGTATACTTTTTTTCTTTTTTTTCATTTTTTTACAGGAGTTCGATGGCGTTGCAGGATGACACTGTAATAAAAGTAATGAAAACTGTTTTTTTTTTTTTTTATTAAATTAAAAAACTTTTTTATGAACATTCACCCGTCCGGGTACATAAACAATTTAACTATTTACATACAGTGACCCTGTCCGGGTTATTTATAATTCTTGGCAGGGGTGTTCCAGGTACCACCTGGTACTCTTCTGATGCTTGCCAAACATCTGAGGCACCAAGGACCACCAGGACCTGATGACGTCGTGTGGCGTGTACAGTCAAGTCGTGACCCGCTATCTGGGTCTGTGTGGCCACCTCTTTCATCTCCCTCCGGGTCTGGAGCCCTATGTCACGGACTGTACGAACCCCAGGGGGCCTAACAGGCGCCGGGTACGGGCCAGCTATACTTATCATGTCCATAGCTGGGGCTGCTGAGGAGACCACTGAGGGAGGCTGGGGAGATTTACGGCGTGGGGTGGGCACTTTTGCAGAGGCCTGGATGTGGGAGGCTGAAGGCTCCGAGGGTCTCACAGGTTCCTGACACTCTGGGGAGTAGGGGTCGCACCTGGTAACATTTAGGGCGTACCATCCATTGTAACCCCAGTGTCGGGTGTAAGTCACCAAGTCTCCTGGCAACAGGTCCCTCCCCGGGTGTCCTTCTGGGAGGTGAGCCTCCACGTCCCGCCGGTTCACAAAAACTTCTAAATAAAGTCCAGGCTCCTGGATGAAGCCCAAACCACCTTTCAATTTAAAGCTCCGTACTGCACCCTTACGCCGCGGCTCCCTCAGGGTTCCTTTATCTTTTCTCATCCGGTCCTTATCTGCCCGGTCCTTCTCCAGCTGACGTTGGCGAAGTTTTTGGGATTCTCGCTGCTCCCTTTGTCGCTCTGCTTCCTTCTCCCAACGTCTCCACTCTTCCTCCTGACGCCGGTTGAAATTCTCCTCCAGCATCTCCATGTCTCCACCATCAAACTGCAGCTTACAGTGTCCGGTTTGCGGCAGCTCTCCTGGAGCCCCCCAGTCCTGGCGGCGCTCACCTGCGGAGGAAGCAGCCGGCTCCGGAACAGATGACAGTCGGGGCTCCGGTACAGGCAGGTAGACCTCTGGTGCCTGCGCGGCCTCCTCCATGAGGACGGGTGTCGCTTTTTCTGTCTCAGCGACGGGGGCAGACAGCGGGATCTGGGGTGCTGCCGGTGCAGCGTTTTTTGCACGAACGGGTGCCTCCACTGCGACAACGTCAACCGGATCACATTGCAAGGGCTGGGATGCCCGCACGGACTCCTCTACTAGAACGGGTGCCTCACCTTCCGGTACAGACACTTCAGGTAAGAGGGATTGGCGCCGCTCCAAGTTTAGTTTTAGGGCACGCCAGCTGGCTTCCATCCTGGCGACCTCCTCCCGGTGCCGGGCCAGGCCTCTTAGGGTATCCTCCGCTTCTTGCAGCGTAGGAGGGTTTCCAGGCCGGGTGCCCAACGGTGGTTCCGTGGCGATCGGGTCGCTTCCATGGGGGGAGAGCTCTGACTGCTCCATCCCTTCACACTTCTGCTCGTGTCCATTAGCCATCTCTGCCAAGTCACATGTGTCATTAGCATCTGGAGAGGGCCCCTCTTTTGTAGTGAGGCGGGACCTTTGTGTTAGTTTCCGCACACTGAGGAGGATGAGGAGGCGGAACTCAAGAGCTGTGGGGCACGATCTTACATTGCAGTACCATTTAGAGCCATCGTTTTCGCGTCACTGAGTGAGTGTGTACACCCATGAAGAGCACGCCCTTCTTCTTCACCAGTGCCTCGTCGTGACGCAGATATGGCGGAAAAATGGCAAATACATTCTATGATGATTTTAGCAATTCTCAAGCACAAACCAGTTCAATTCAGGCACACAGGACTCGCTTATAGCGAGCTACAGAATCCTGTTTGTGACGCCCAAGTTGAGTCGCACAGAGCCAGAGGTTTTTGGGGTACTCGGCACCGAGCCCGTCGACTTCTATGGGTATGTCACGGCTTTACCCGGCAATTGAATCAGAGTCTATTTTACTATGTAGAAGTGTATAAACTATAAATATATGTATATATATATATATGTCACAATGACATGTATATATATATATATGTATTCTATGTGTGTATATTTAGTGTTTACAAGGAAATAAATGTTTTTTTTAGTTGCGATATTTTGTTCCCATAGACTTACATTGGACTTCCGGTATCGTATTCGGATATCGACGATATTTAGTGCTATCGGCGATACAATTTCGATACGATATTTTTAGATATTGAGCACTATCGCTCAACACTAGTCACAGCAGGAAGCCAGTCTGTGCGTCCAAACAAAGGCGCAAGCATACATGCACGTACCCTGTTTATAAAGCTATATAACAAAAAAGGATGTAGTAGTGACGCACACTTTATTGAGGTACAGTATTACATCGCCATTCACCATCTGTGGCTATGCAGTCTCATCTATATATACCTTATCTATCCGTTGTCATGCTTGCAAGTCCACAGTCAGGCATAAATAGCTATTTTCACTATGCACTTTTTAAAGGTTATGTTTGTTATATAAATGATTGGCACATATTATCAGTATTACATGATGGAAATTTTATATATTTTTATAAACTGTTTAGTGATATTATTCTGCAAATGTAAAGTTTTATGAATGTCACAGATAACTTGTAATGCTGATTATGTTTTGAAGTCAGACATTCATTGTCTATACAATAAAAATGGTGTACATACTGTTACTTATCCATCATTAATGGATTCTGATATGTACTTGTATGCTTTTATTTAAAACCGTATAGCAGATTACTTAACCAATTTTTTTTTTGTGGTTTGCATTGCTTTTCAACATGTTAATGTATGCGTTTATGTTTGTCAGTTCTTAATTTATATTGATTTTTTAAAGTTAAATCATCATCTTATGGTACGAAAGGTTATATTTCTCTTGTTTGGAGTATAGACATTTTTAATTGACACGTAAAAAGGAAAATACTTGATCTAGTATTTAAACATCCTCCTTGACCCTGGGCTCCAACACCGCCAGTTGTTGCTCGGAAGTGCTGTTAGCACGGTCAACACTTGCTTCTGTGTTACTGGGGTTCAGTAATGTCAGCTGTTCCCTGCTGTGTGAACGGCAAAAAGTCCTGCTGCCTCCACTCTGTTCTCCTCTCATCCCTGGGCTCCAACACCGCCAGTTGTTGCTCGGAAGTGCTGTTAGCACAGTCAACACTTGCTCCTGTGTTACTGGGGTTCAGTAATGTCAGCTGTTCCCCTGCTGTGTGAACGGCAAAAAGTCCTGCTGCCTCCACCCTGTTCTCCTCTCATCCCTGGGCTCCAACACCGCCAGTTGTTGCTCGGAAGTGCTGTTAGCACGGTCAACACTTGCTCCTGTGTTACTGGGATTCAGTAATGTCAGCTGTTCCCCTGCTGTGTGAACGGCAAAAAGTCCTGCTGCCTCCACCCTGTTCTCCTCTCATCCCTGGGCTCCAACACCGCCAGTTGTTGCTCGGAAGTGCTGTTAGCATGGTCAACACTTGCTCCTGTGTTACTGGGGTTCAGTAATGTCAGCTGTTCCCCTGCTGTGTGAATGGCAAAAAGTCCTGCTGCCTACACTCTGTTCTCCTCTCATCCCTGGGCTCCAACACCGCCAGTTGTTGCTCGGAAGTGCTGTTAGCACAGTCAACACTTGCTCCTGTGTTACTGGGGTTCAGTAATGTCAGCCGTTCCCCTGCTGTGTGAACGGCAAAAAGTCCTGCTGCCTCCACTCTGTTCTCCTCTCATCCCTGGGCTCCAACACCGCCAGTTGTTGCTCGGAAGTGCTGTTAGCACGGTCAACACTTGCTCCTGTGTTACTGGGGTTCAATAATGTCAGCTGTTCCCCTGCTGTGTGAACGGCAAAAAGTCCTGCTGCCTCCACTCTGTTCTCCTCTCATCCCTGGCTCCAACACCGCCAGTTGTTGCTCGGAAATGCTGTTAGCACGGTCAACACTTGCTCCTGTGTTACTGGAGTTCAGTAATGTCAGCTGTTCCCCTGCTGTGTGAATGGCAAAAAGTCCTGCTTCCTTCACTCTGTTCTCCTCTCATCCCTGGGCTCCAACACCACCAGTTGTTGCTCGGAAGTGCTGTTAGCACGGTCAACACTTGCTCCTGTGTTACTGGGGTTCAGTAATGTCAGCTGTTCCCCTGCTGTGTGAACGGCAAAAAGTCCTGCTGCCTCCACCCTGTTCTCCTCTTATCCCTGGGCTCCAACACCGCCAGTTGTTTGTTGTGAATGGGTTTGAGATGAGTTCTGAGCAGAGACTCCCTCTGGTGGTTACAAGCGGTACTGGTCTGTTCAGTGAAGATTGTGAGGACTGGGAATCAGGTGTTACTGACTGGTCTTATATAAGGGAGTCACCTTCCCATCAGGGTTGCCGGTGATCAATTGTTCTGGTCTGAATCCTTCATTCCTGTTTCCCTTGTAGCCTGCTGTGTCGTGTCTGCATCTCCTGCTAACAGATAAGACATTTTCTTCTTTTTGTTTTTGTACTATATTTTTGCATTTTGTCCTGCACTTCTTTGGGGGCCTTCTGGGTCCCCTTCGGGGGCTTTTGCCCTCTCAGTTTAGTTCAGCCACTGATGTTTGTACTTTTGCTTTTTCCAGTTTTTTCAGTGGCTGCTGTTTTGATTTTGTTACACCAGAGAACTAATTTAGGTGGTAGAGGTCGTGTGATCTCAGGTGATTTTGAAATTAGTAGAGTTGGTGCTTTTCAGGGTTTTCTGGGATTGCAGTAAGTACCCTTCCTATCCTTTTCTATTTAGTTAGTTTGGGCCCCAGCGTTTGCTCATACTATTTTCTTTCTGTGTCAGTATTTCTTCTTGTCTAACAGCCATTACTTGTTTGGGGGCTTTCTATTATCTTTGGGGTTCTGCTCCGGGGCAGATAGGTTTCCTATTTCTATCTTTAGGTGTAGTTAGTTTCTCAGGCTGTGACGAGGCGTCTAGGACCAACGTAGGAACGCTCCACGGCTGCCTCTAGTTGTGGTGGTTAGTCAGGTACTGCAATCTCATAGATTCCAACTGCTCTGGTGTATTGCCTTTTTTACCTGCACTCCTCAGCTACCGAAACATAACAGTATCACCGGCCTAAAAATTGAAAATTGTATGGTACTCACAGAAGGGAAAAAAATATTGTGAAAGAAAAAAGGTTGTCAGAGTTGTCAGAGATATTTTTCTATTTGTTGCATTTTTTTTTCCCTCTGTATCTCTGGGTGCTGGGGAGGATCTTTTCTCTCAATGGAGTTTGCACGGTTGTCTGGCCGTGTGGATCAGCTTGCCACTGAGGTTCAGAGTATTGCTGCATATCTTGCTAGGTTGCCTGTTGTGGAACCTAGGATCCCATGCCAGATTTGTTTTTGGGGGATCGAGCTAAGTTTCAGAATTTCAAAAATAATTGTAAATAGTTTTTTGCCTTAAAATCTAAGCCCTCAGGGAACGCAGCGCAGCAGGTTCAAATTATCATCTCTCTCCTGCGCGGCGATCCTCAGGATTGGGCTTTTTCCCTGACACCTGGGGATCCTGTTTTGAGTGATGTTGATGCATTTTTTCAGGCTTTGGGGTTATTGTACGATGAGCCTAATGTCACTGATCAAGCTGAAAAAGCCTTGTTGGCATTAAATCAGGGGCCTTATGACGCTGAGTTATACTGTCAGAGATTCCGTAGGTGGGCAGTCCTGACCAAATGGAATGACGACGCTTTGACAGCCCTTTTCCGGAAGGGTCTGTCAGATAATGTAAAGGATGTTATGGTGGGATTCCCTGTCCCCTCTGGTCTCAATGATTCTATGTCATTAGCGATTCAAATTGACAGACGTTTGCGTGAGCGGAGAAGTATGCGTGGAATGGTGTTGCCTTGTGAACCAGCTTCTGAACCCATGCAGTGTGATAGAGTGGTGTCTGGGGCACAGCGTCATGAGTTTCGAAAGCGCAATGGGTTATGTTTCTTCTGTGGTGATGCCTCTCATGCTATTTCAGTCTGCCCTAAGCGGGGAAGACGTTTTGCACGCTCAGTTGTCTTGGGTAGTGTTCAGACTAAGTTTTTATTAACTGTCACTCTGATATGCTCTCTGTCCTCATTTTCTGCTCAGGCTTTCGTTGATTCTGGAGCAGCTATTAACCTGATGGATTATGATTTTGCTAAAAGTTGTGGGTTTCCCTTGATACCCCTACAGAAGTCTATTCCCCTACTGGGGATCGATTCTACCCCTTTGGCTGAGAATAAACCCCAGTTTTCTACTCAGGTGATAATGAGGGTTGAACCTGATCACCAGGAGTGCTGCAAATTTTTGGTTCTGTATAATCTGCATGACATTATCGTGCTGGGTTTCCCTTGGTTACAGTCTCATAATCCTGTTTTGGATTGGAAATCTGTGTCTGTAACCAGTTGGGGCTGCCAATGTGTTAATACCAACACTCCTGTTTTTTCTGCCTCCCCCAGGCTCAGGATGTTCCTGACTTTTTGATTGATTTTTCTGATGTGTTTAGCGAAAGTAAATCTGCATCCTTGCCTCCCCATAGGAGCTATGACTGCGCTATTGAATTAGTGCCGGGTAGTAAATTCCCTAAAGGTCGCCTTTTTAACTTGTCTGTACCTGAACATGACGCTATGCGGTCTTATATCAAGGAATCATTGGAGAAGGGTCATATCAGACCATCCTCTTCACCCTTAGGTGCCGGTTTTTTATTTGTGGCCAAAAAAGATGGTTCATTAAGGCCGTGTATTGATTATCGTCTCTTGAACAATATTACTGTGAAATATCAATACCCGTTACCCTTGATTTCTGACCTGTTTTCCAGGGTGAAAAACGCTACTTGGTTTACCAAGCTTGACCTCAGGGGGGCGTATAACCTTATTCGCATTAAGCACGGGGATGAATGGAAGACGGCATTCAATACCCCTGAAGGGCATTTTGAGTACCTAGTGATGCCCTTTGGGCTCACTAATGCTCCTTCCGTCTTCCAGTCCTTCATGAATGACATTTTCAGGGATTTTGTGGACAAATTTCTGATTGTTTATTTGGATGATATCTTGATTTTTTCTAATGACTGGGACTCTCATGTGAAACATGTTCAAACTGTGTTCCAGATATTGAGAGAGAATGCTCTGTATGTGAAGGGATCAAAGTGTCTTTTTGGCGTACAGAGGATCTCATTTCTGGGATTCATTTTGTCCCCATCTGTTATTGAAATGGACCCGGTCAAGGTTCAGGCCATCTGTGATTGGGTCCAACCTACTTCATTAAAGGCTCTTCAGAGATTTTTGGGTTTTGCCAATTTTTATCGTAAATTTATTGGTAATTTCTCGGTTATTGTTAAACCATTAACTGATTTGACCAGAAAGGGTTCTGATGTGGTGAATTGGCCTCCTGAGGCAGTCTCTGCGTTTCAGGAACTTAAGCAGAGATTCACTTCTGCTCCTGTTCTACGGCAGCCTGATGTTTCTCTGCCATTTCAGGTGGAGGTTGATGCCTCTGAAATTGGGGCAGGTGCCGTTTTGTCCCAAAAAGATCCAGAGACCTCTAAAAGTAACCCTTGTGCCTTTTTCTCTCGAAAATTTTCTCCTACTGAACGTAATTATGACGTGGGTAATCAGGAGTTATTGGCCATGAAGTGGGCTTTTGAAGAGTGGAGACATTGGCTGGAGGGAGCCAAACATCAGGTGGTGGTCTTACGGACCATAAGAATCTGGTCTATCTGGAATCTGCCAAGCGACTCAATCCTAGACAGGCCAGGTGGGCCTTGTTTTTCACACGTTTTAATTTTGTGGTTTCCTTTCTTCCTGGCACTAAGAATGTTAAGGCGGATGCCCTCTCGAGGAGTTTCCTTGCGGACTCTCCTGAGTTATCTGATCCTTCTGTTATTTTGAAAGAGGGTGTAGTTCTTTCCGCCATCTCGCCCAATTTGAGACTTGCTCTGGAGGGGTGTCAGGAGGATAGGCCCGAGTGCTGCCCTGTTGGAAAATTGTTTGTCCCGGACCAGTGGAAAAAGAGTGTGATGTCTGAGATTCATTGTTCCGCATTGGCTGGGCATCCCGGAATTTTTGGTACCAGAGACTTGGTTAGTCGGTCCTTTTGGTGGCCTACCTTGTCTCGTGATGTCAGGGAATTTGTGCAGTCCTGCGGGACTTGCTCTCGCTCCAAGCCTTGCTCTCGCTCTAGTGGTTTGTTGATGCCATTGCCTGTGCCCAAGAGACCATGGACCCATATCTCTATGGATTTCATTTCCGACCTTCCTGTTTCTCAGAGAATGACCACCATCTGGGTAATTTGTGATAGGTTTTCCAAAATGTTACATCTTGTGCCATTACCTAAGTTGCCTTCCTCCTCTGAATTGGTGCCGTTGTTCCTTCAGCACGTGGTTCGTTTACACGGCATTCCTGAGAACATTGTGTCTGCTGATCAGGATGACTGGGTCTCTTTTTTACCTTTGGCTGAGTTTGCTCTTAATAATAGGGCTAGCTCTGCCACTTTGATGTCTCCGTTTTTCTGTAATTCTGGGTTTCACCCTCGATTTTCTTCAGGACAGACGGAGGCTTCTGTCTGTCCAGGTGTTGACTCTGTTGTGGAGCGTATGCAACAGATTTGGGACCAGGTAGTGGAGAGGTTGTCCCTCTCTCCGGAGAAGGCCCAGCGGTTTGCTAACCGGCATAGGACTGATGGTCCTCGGTTTAAAGTGGGGGACTTGGTCTGGTTGTCCTCAAAGAATATTCCTATGAGAGTAGCATCTCCTAAATTTAAGCCTAGGTTCATTGGACCTTATAAGATCATTGAGATTCTTAATCCTGTTTCTTTTTGTTTGCTTCTTCCAGGGACATTTAAGATCCATAACGTGTTCCACAAGTCCTTGTTGAAGAGGTTTGTTGAGCCAGTGGTTCCTGCTGCTGTGCCTCCTGACCCTGTTTTGGTTGAGGGCAATCTGGAGTATGTGGTTGAGAAAATATTAGATTCTCGTTTTTCTAGACGGAAACTCCAGTATTTGGTTAAGTGGAGAGGTTATGGTCAGGAAGACAATTCTTGGGTGTTTGCTTCGGACATCCATGCTAGGAGACTCATCCGTGCGTATCATAGAACTCATCCTGACCGACCTGGTTGCTCAAATGAGGGTTCGGTGACCCCTCCTCAAGGGGGGGGTACTGTTGTGAATGGGTTTGAGATGAGTTCTGAGCAGAGACTCCCTCTGGTGGTTACAAGCGGTACTGGTCTGTTCAGTGAAGATTGTGAGGACTGGGAATCAGGTGTTACTGACTGGTCTTATATAAGGGAGTCACCTTCCCATCAGGGTTGCCGGTGATCAATTGTTCTGGTCTGAATCCTTCATTCCTGTTTCCCTTGTAGCCTGCTGTGTCGTGTCTGCATCTCCTGCTAACAGATAAGACATTTTCTTCTTTTTGTTTTTGTACTATATTTTTGCATTTTGTCCTGCACTTCTTTGGGGGCCTTCTGGGTCCCCTTCGGGGGCTTTTGCCCTCTCAGTTTAGTTCAGCCACTGATGTTTGTACTTTTGCTTTTTCCAGTTTTTTCAGTGGCTGCTGTTTTGATTTTGTTACACCAGAGAACTAATTTAGGTGGTAGAGGTCGTGTGATCTCAGGTGATTTTGAAATTAGTAGAGTTGGTGCTTTTCAGGGTTTTCTGGGATTGCAGTAAGTACCCTTCCTATCCTTTTCTATTTAGTTAGTTTGGGCCCCAGCGTTTGCTCATACTATTTTCTTTCTGTGTCAGTATTTCTTCTTGTCTAACCGCCATTACTTGTTTGGGGGCTTTCTATTATCTTTGGGGTTCTGCTCCGGGGCAGATAGCTTTCCTATTTCTATCTTTAGGTGTAGTTAGTTTCTCAGGCTGTGACGAGGCATCTAGGACCAACGTAGGAACGCTCCACGGCTGCCTCTAGTTGTGGTGGTTAGTCAGGGTACTGTAATCTCATAGATTCCAACTGCTCTGGTGTATTGCCTTTTTTACCTGCACTCCTCAGCTACCGAAACATAACAGTTGTTGCTCGGAAGTGCTGTTAGCATGGTCAACACTTGCTCCTGTGTTACTGGGGTTCAGTAATGTCAGGCGTTCCCCTGCTGTGTGAACGGCAAAAAGTCCTGCTGCCTCCACTCTGTTCTCCTCTCATCCCTGGGCTCCAACACTGCCAGTTGTTGCTCGGAAGTGCTGTTAGCACTGTCAACACTTGCTCCTGTGTTACTGGGGTTCAGTAATGTCAGCTGTTCCCCTGCTGTGTGAACGGCAAAAAGTCCTGCTGCCTCCACTCTGTTCTCCTCTCATCCCTGGGCTCCAACACCGCCAGTCGTTGCTCGGAAGTGCTGTTAGCACGGTCAACACTTGCTCCTGTGTTACTGGGGTTCAGTAATGTCACTGTTCCCCTGCTGTGTGAACGGCAAAAGTCCTGCTGCCTCCACTCTGTTCTCCTCTCATCCCTGGGCTCCAACACCCCAGTTGTTGCTCGGAAGTGCTGTTAGCACGGTCAACACTTGCTCCTGTGTTACTGGGGTTCAGTAATGTCAGCTGTTCCCCTGCTGTGTGAACGCAAAAAGTCCTGCTGCCTCCACCCTGTTCTCCTCTTATCCCTGGGCTCCAACACCGCCAGTTGTTGCTCGGAAGTGCTGTTAGCAGGTCAACACTTGCTCCTGTGTTACTGGGGTTCAGTAATGTCAGCTGTTCCCCTGCTGTGTGAACGCAAAAAGTCCTGCTGCCTCCACCTGTTCTCCTCTATCCCTGGGCTCCAACACCGCCAGTTGTTGCTCAGAAGTGCTGTTAGCAGGTCAACACTTGCTCCTGTGTTACTGGGGTTCAGTAATGTCAGCTGTTCCCCTGCTGTGTGAACGGCAAAAAGTCCTGCTGCCTCCACTCTGTTCTCCTCTCATCCCTGGGCTCCAACACCGCCAGTTGTTGCTCAGGAAGTGCTGTTAGCACGGTCAACACTTGCTCCTGTGTTACTGGGGTTCAGTAATGTCAACTGTTCCCCTGCTGTGTGAACGGCAAAAAGTCCTGCTGCCTCCACTCTGTTCTCCTCTCATCCCTGGGCTCCAACACCGCCAGTTGTTGCTCGGAAGTGCTGTTAGCACGGTCAACACTTGCTCCTGTGTTATGGGGTTCAGTAATGTCAGCTGTTCCCCTGCTGTGTGAACGGCAAAAAGTCCTGCTGCCTCCACCTGTTCTCCTCTCATCCCTGGGCTCCAACACCGCCAGTTGTTGCTCGGAAGTGCTGTTAGCACAGTCAACACTTGCTCCTGTGTTATGGGGTTCAGTAATGTCAGCTGTTCCCCTGCTGTGTGAACGGCAAAAAGTCCTGCTGCCTCCACTCTGTTCTCCTCTCATCTCTGGGCTCCAACACCGCCAGTTGTTGCTCGGAAGTGCTGTTAGCACGTCAACACTTGCTCCTGTGTTACTGGGGTTCAGTAATGTCAGCTGTTCCCCTGCTGTGTGAACGGCAAAAAGTCGGCTGCCTCCACTCTGTTCTCCTCTCATCCCTGGGCTCCAACACCGCCAGTTGTTGCTCGAAAGTGCTGTTAGCACAGTCAACACTTGCTCCTGTGTTACTGGGGTTCAGTAATGTCAGCTGTTCCCCTGCTGTGTGAACGGCAAAAAGTCCTGCTGCCTCCACCCTGTTCTCCTCTCATCCCTGGGCTCCAACACCGCCAGTTGTTGCTCGAAGTGCTGTTAGCACGGTCAACACTTGCTCCTGTGTTACTGGGGTTCAGTAATGTCAGCTGTTCCCCTGCTGTGTGAACGGCAAAAAGTCCTGCTGCCTCCACTCTGTTCTCCTCTCATCCCTGGGCTCCAACACCGCCAGTTGTTGCTCGGAAGTGCTGTTAGCACAGACAACACTTGCTCCTGTGTTACTGGGGTTCAGTAATGTCAGCTGTTCCCCTGCTGTGTGAACGGCAAAAAGTCCTGCTTCCTCCACTGTGTTCTCCTCTCATCCCTTGGCTCCAACACCGCCAGTTGTTGCTCGGAAGTGTAATTGGCATGGGTACTCACTCCTGCCCAGACTGGTTACAGCACGCCAGCTGTTTCCTGTCAGTGTAAACGTCACTTAGCCTCCAATAAGTTGTCCTGTCGTGTTGCGGTCGGGTTAGCCGACTCTATGGTGCCTGCAGTTTAGGTGCTTCCTATGTGTGCTGCGGGATATGTAAATAAAGGCTGTTTCCGTTGTGACAATAGGACAATCACCCACTGTAGGACTGTGGGATTCGGTAACTGCGGCCGGCTCGCGGCCTGTCAACTTAAATTTCCATGGGTACCTTCTGCAACCCGTCCGGGATCCAGTACCATCAGCTGGTTCTCCGCAGTGCCTTTGGCCTAGGTGCCTCCATCTCGGTATCCGAGTTCCAGCAACGTCTGCTGGTCCTTGGTAGTGCTTTGGAGCACAGGTACCACCTGCTTAGTAACCGTGTCCCAGTAACGTCAGCTGGTCCTCGGTTGTGCCATTGGCTCTTTTCCTTCTGCTGCCCCTCCGGGTTCCAGTACAGTCAGCTGGTCCTCGTTACTTCCATTGGCTCTTGTACCTTCTGCTACCCGTCCGGGTTCCAGTACCGTCAGCTGGTTCTCCGCAGTGCCTTTGGCCTAGGTGCCTCCATCTCGGTATCCGAGTTCCAGCAACGTCTGCTGGTCCTTGGTAGTGCTTTGGAGCACAGGTACCTCCTGCTTAGTAACCGTGTACCAGTAACGCCAGCTGGTCCTCGGTTGTGCCATTGGCTCTTTTCCTTCTGCTGCCTCTCCGGGTTCCAGCACAGTCAGCTGGTCCTCGTTACTTCCATTGTCTCTTGTACCATCTGATACCCGTCCGGGTTCCAGTAACGTCAGCTGGTTCTCGGAAGTTAGTCAGCCTTCTTGTACCTTCAGCTACATTTCCAAATTGAAGATTTTTTAAATGTTTTTTTGGGTAATCACTATGGATCACCAACAATGAAGACGACGACCCTGATGACCACCCCGAAGAAGACAACAAGCCCGAAGACGAGGACCCTGAAGACGAGGACCCTGAAGAGGATGACGACGACGACCCTGGAGACCACCCCGAAGAAGACGACGACCACAAGGACGACGAGCATCAAGCCAACCAGCCTGAACACCATCACAAAGAACAAATAAAAGATTACCCAGAAGAAGATCACCAACAGGACAAAAGAAGGTTAAGACAAATTACAAGATACAGAACAAGAGACAGAAGAACAATAAGCAGAAGATCAAAAAGCAGAAGAACATGAAGTATAAGACCAAAATTAAGAGCTAAATATATGCTCTAAATTATAAGCAGAAGAAGACTAAGCAGTGTATGGGGGTGAGTCCGTTCCTCCTCGTGTTGCCCCTGGAAAAGGCCTGCTGCTGCTGCTGCAGGCTAAACTGAACGCGGACAAACACTGTTGTAATTTAAATCTTTGGTGACAGCAAGAACGGAAGGATGAAAAATTCATACTTTTACAGATTACAAGTACAGGAATCTCTGTCACAAATAAGAATATGATGAAGAAGATGAAGAGGAAGAAGATGAAGAAGTAGAATATGAAGAAGAATAATAGTTTAATAAGAAGAATATGAGTAATGTTAACAAAAAGATGAATAGCAAGAAGTTTAAGAAGAAGATAAATAAGGTGAAGATGAAGAATAATTTGATGAAATAGATGATGCTGCCAGTGGCGTTCCGTGAATAGAGCAGACTAAGCAGCAGCTATGGGGCCCAGACAGGTGAGGGGGCCCACGGCGGCCGCTGTCGTTTGGCAGCTGTGCTGTGCTGACACAGTACTATCTCCTTTAATTAAATATAAGCGACGGCCGGACACTGTAAACCCCCTTGAAGGTCCCCTTTCCTTGTTGTCTCCTGGTCAGCAGATGGCTTAAGTCTCTGGCTGCATTTGCATAAGAAAGCCAGCCTGCAGCCAGAGACACGTGCATCACAGGAAGCAGAAAACATTCATAAGTTTCACTCAGGGAGAGATACACTACACAAGAAGGTGAGCCCTGCTGGCTGGGGTATGGGGTGGATTTGTTTGTTGAATGTGTCCCCTCACTGTGCTGGCACTTTATATTTACAATGGCTAGCCTCTGGCTGCACTTTGCACCTTAGGGAGTGAGGGGGTCCTGATTGCAGGCACTGTGGAGGAGGGGGGCCCTGCATGCACTGCAGCCACCCTTCTTGTACTCCTCACAATGCTTCTCCATTAGAGCTGGTTTCATGTGATTTAACCCCTGTACCACCACCAGGCAGGATGATGCTTCCTAGCTGTAGGTAAGACCATGTCCAGTCTATGTCCCACCACCAACTTCACTGTCAAGGTGTGCAACAATGCATGTTCATGCAATACTAAAAATGTGCAATGCCCTGGAAATCATGGTGCAGTCAATAAATGTTACTAATTTATTCTGCTCCTTCACCCCAGAGGCTCAGCAATTACATGGGGCGTGCTGAGCTCATGAGGTGCCTGAGAGTGGAAGTTCTGCAGATGTTATGGAAGATATTGTGTGCGGCATTTCTGTGTCCCCTTACCTGTGATAAAATGTGTCTTGTAGTTTGTACACATGTTGGAACTTTGCATAGCTTACATATTCCAATCATTTCATATACAAAGATATGACATCCGTCTACCTGTCTTATATGATGCCATGAATGATGGGCATTGCTTGTACCTGCTGTCAGATTAGGTACCACACTTCTTACATCGGAGCACACTATGCAGCATGTTCCCTGTCAGGCTAGGTTCACATTTATACGCCTGCAGACTTAATGCGTTGGACGTATACATTAAAACGTTTGCCATGCATCAACCTACGAATTTAAACAAGTACATTTGATACATATCGTACTTCCATCTTTGTCTCTATATGTTTTTTTACTTAAAAAGAATCATTTTTTTTCCATCCAGTTTTACTGGTGTCAACAGTCCCATCCCACTCCATTTTGGCATCAGTTCTGTGAGGAGGTGTCCAGAGGAATAAACTTTTTTTCACCCCACATTAAAAACGCGTACCTTTGGTCAATTATGTTTTTTTTCCCACAATACAACGTGATCAGGGCAAAACATAGTCAGAAGAACATTTTTTTTTACACTATGTGTTGCCCATTATGGTTTGTGTATGCCTCCATATACGTCTGAATACCATTTTTTTTTTGCAATTCAGACATATTTGTCCAGCAGACTGCACTGTATAAATGTGAGCCAAGCCTAAAGAAGTCCTTTTTGTCCAAGGAGGATAAAGCACATCATAAACACAAGTCCATACTGTGTGTTGCTGCTTTGCAGTGTGTATTTTTGCCATGCTGATTTTACAGGTGAAAGGTATTTACTTTGAGCCTTTTTTTGGTTGTAATGGTGAATGCTTCAGGATTATCAATGACCAAAGGGGCGGCAAATTTTTCAGCCGCCCCAGGCCCCACAAACAGTTGCTACGCCACTGCACACACAAGATGGTGAGCCTGGCTGGGGGTCGATTTTTTTTGTTAAATGTGTCCCCTCACTGTGCTGGCACTTTACATTTACAATGGCTCTGACTGCACTTTGCACCTTAGGGAGGGGGGCCCGGCTGCACGCACTGTGGAGGGTGTAGGGGGCCCTGCATGCACTGCAGGTGTGTGTGTGTGTGTGGAGTTAAGAGCACCTGTTTTTTTTTTGGGGGGGGCCCCATTCAGACTTTTGCTATGGGGCCCCATGATTTCTATGTACGCCCCTGGATGCTGCTGAAGATTATGAAGGAGAAAGTGTGGCAGAAGTTAAAAAGGTGAAGAGCATGGAAGTTGTGAAACATACATATTTGCCAAAATAGAAAAAAGGTTAACAACATTGTCAATTTCTTCGTCAATCCAAACGTCTTTAAAAAAAAAAGGATTACTGCTATTTCATTTGATTGGGTTAAACATCTATGCCTTTAATGTCTCCTCAACCTCCCCCAATACATTCTACATTACTCTTTGTTGTTTTCCTTCATGTACAATTAACCTACAAGGCAAGAATGTTTTTTTTTTTAAATTCCGATATTTTGTTCCCATAGACTTACATAGGATTTCCAGTATCGGTATCGGGTATCGCCGATACTTTTTGGGTATCGGCGATACCCATTCCGATCCGATACTTATTGATGTCGGAAAGTATCGCTCAACTCTACTCCTGAGGCAGTTTCTGCGTTTCAGGAACTTAAGCAGAGATTCATTTCTGCTCCTGTTCTACGGCAGCCTGATGTTTCTCTACCGTTTCAGGTGGAGGTTGATGCTTCTGAAATTGGGGCAGGTACCGTCTTGTCCCAAAGGGATCCAGAGACTTCTAAGAGTAACCCTTGTGCCTTCTTCTCTCGAAAATTTTCTCCAACTGAACGTAATTATGACGTGGGTAATCGGGAGTTATTGGCCATGAAGTGGGCCATTGGCTGGAAGGAGCCAAACATCAGGTGGTGGTCCTCACGGACCATAAGAACCTGGTTTATCTCGAATCAGCCAAGTGACTTAATCCTAGACAGGCCAGGTGGGCCTTGTTTTTCACACATTTTAATTTTGTGGTTTCTTTTCTTCTGGGCACTAAGAATGTTAAGGCGGATGCCCTCTCGAGGAGTTTCTTTGCGGATTCTCCTGAGTTGACTGATCCTGCTGTTATTTTGAAAGAGGGTTGTATTCTTTCCGCCATCTCGCCCAATTTGAGACTGGCTCTGGAGGGGTGTCAGGAGGATAAACCTGAACGCTGCCCTGTTGGGAAATTGTTTGTCCCAGACCAGTGGAAGAAGAGTGTGATGTCTGAGATTCATTGTTCCGCGTTGTCTGGTCATCCCGGTATTTTTGGTGCCAGAGACATTGGTGAGTCAGTCCTTTTGGTGGCCTACTTTGTCTCTGACGTCAGGGACTTTGTGCAGTCCTGTGGGACTTGCTCTCGTTCCAAGCCTTGCTCTCGCTCTAGTGGTTTGTTAATGCCATTACCTGTGCCCAAGAGGCCATGGACCCATATCTCTATGGATTTTATTTCCAACCTCCCTGTCTCTCAGAGAATGACCATTATCTGGGTAATCTGTGATAGCTTTTCCAAGATGATACATCTTGTGCCATTACCTAAGTTGCCTTGCTCCTCCGAATTGGTGCCTTTGTTCTTTCAGCACATGGTTCGGTTACATGGCATTTCGGAGAACATTGTGTCTGACAGAGGAGTCCAGTTTGTTTCCAGATTTTGGAGAACATTTTGTTCTAAACTTGGTGTTCAGTTATCTTTCTCCTCTGTATTTCACCCTCAGAGCCAATGGACAAAACGATGGAACAAACCAGACCTTGGAGACTTATTTGAGATGTTTTGTGTCTGCTGATCAAGATGACTGGGTCTCTTTTTTGCCTTTGGCGGAGTTTGCTCTTAATAATAGGGCTAGCTCTGCCACCTTGATGTCTCCATTTTTCTGCTATTCTGGGTTTCACCCTCGATTTTCTTCAGGACAGGCGGAGGCTTCCTTCTGTCCGGGGGTTGACTCTATTGTGGAGCGAATGCAGCAGATTTGGGACCAGATAGTGGAGAGGTCGTCTCTCTCTCAGGAGAAGGCCCAGCGGTTTGCCAACCGGCATAGGACTGATGGTCCTCGTTTTAAAGTGGGGACTTGGTTTGGTTGTCCTCAAGAAATATCCCTATGAAGGTTGCGTCTCCAAAATTTAAGCCAAGGTTCATTGGACCTTATAAGATCATGGAAATTCTTAATCCGGTTTCCTTCCGTTTGCTTCTTCCAGGGACATTTAAGATCCATAATGTGTTCCACAAGTCCTTATTGAAGAGGTTTGTTGAGCCAGTGGTTCCTATGGCTGCACCTCCCGACCCTGTTTTGGTTGAGGGCAATTTGGAGTATGTGGTTGAGAAAATATTGGATTCTCGTTTTGCTAGACGGAAACTCCAGTATTTGGTTAAGTGGAGAGGTTATGGTCAAGAGGACAATTCTTGGGTGTTTGCTTCGGACATCCATGCTAGGAGACTTATCCGTGCCTATCATCGAGCTCATCCTGATCGGCCTGGTTGCACAAATGAGGGTTCGGTGACCCCTCCTCAAGGGGGGGTACTGTTGTGAACACGTTGGAGGCGACTTCGGAGCTGGGCCTCCCTCCGGTGGTTGCTGAGGGTAATGAACCAATTGCTGAATGGCTTTCAGCTGGGTCCGAATGGTCTGATATAAGTGACCTGAACTCAGATCAGCCTTGCCGGTAATCAATTGTTCTTCCAGGTCTTGGTTGGAGCTCAGCTTGCATTCCTACTTTCATTCAGATAAGTGACTTGCTGTTTTTTTTTCCTCTGGTTGGATTTTCCTTGCTGGTTTGCTGCCTTGCAGTGGACTTCAGCCTGGTCCCCTTTTGGGGCCTGGCGCTGCATTTGTGCTCAGTTTGTGTTTGCATTTTTGCTCTGTTCCTGTGTCACTTTTTATTTGCTGAATTGCTGTGTGTTACACCAGAGATCTGATTTAGGTGGTAGAGATCATGTGATCTCAGGTTTTTTTGTTAATCAGAAGTGTTGGTATTTTTGTCAGGGTTTTTTGGGTTGCAGTCAGAATTCTTTCCTATACTTTTCTATCTAGACAGAATTGGGCCCCAGCATTTGCTCATTCTATTTTCTGTCTGTGTTCGTATTTTCTTCTTTTCTAACCGCCATTACATGTTTGGGGGCTTCCTATTTCTTTGGGGGTTCTGCTACGGGGCAGTTAGGTTTCATCTTTCTGTCTTTAGGTGTAGTTATCTCTCCGGCTGTGACGAGGCGTCTAGGATCACCGTAGGTACGCTCCACGGCTACTTCTAGTGTTGCGGTTAGTTTAGGGTCCTGCAACCCAGTAGTTTCCAGCCTCTCTGGTGTATTGCTACTTTGGCTATTTTTGCTATTTCTACTCAGCTACCGAAACATAACAAATGTGCCTGAAATAGGCTGGGCAAGCTTTTCTGATTTCTGTAAGCAGTTTTGTGGTAGTGTGCTTTGGGATAGTGTGCTGCCACCTGCAGGTCATCTGACCTTTCAAATGGAGTATCATTTGTTTGTGTGGGTGGAGTATGAACTGAGCAAGTGTGCAATTCAATAAGCAAGTGCATGTTTACAAATGTGTTTGCATATGTAACTCACCTGCAGTGAAGTGTGAAATCCTTCAATTTGGCTGAAATAAGCTGGGCAAGCAGTTCGGCAGGCTGGAAAGCCCCCAAGGCAAATGTTTGGATTTGTTTGTGATGTCTGTAAGCAGCTTTGTGGTAGTGTGCTTTGGGTTAGTGTGGTGCAACCTGCAGGTCATTTTTCCTTTCTGCAGGTTTATAAAAATTAATGTTTAAACTGTACTTTGTGATCAATTCGTGGATGTGTGGTTTGTTTGGTTATTTTCTTGCTGAAGGGGGCAAGTTTACCTTTCAAATGGTGTATCATTTGTGTGTGTGGGTGCAGTATGAACGGAGATGCAAAGTAATCACCGAAAAACAGTGTTTAGAAATAATGGAATAGATTTCCAAACATAACAATAAATCAGAACTGAAAAAAATTAGCCGGATCATATAATGGTATAAGGGCAATGCATAGGGGGCAATTTAACAGACAGAATATAAGGAGCAAATACCTTGTAATATGTAAATAGATAATAATAATTCAGGTAAATATCATCGGGTACTTTGTAAACACTATTTTGATATAAAAAGTGTAAATTCCATCCCACCGCAATAAGGTGAATTGGGACGGATCCCAACTCTTGTAATGCAGATGTCAAAACAGTAAGGGCAAATCAGGCCCTGTTTCCCGACTGTTCAGATGCCCATCCGTAGAAGGCCATATAAACAAAATGAACAGCCCAAAATGGGAAACCACATTCCTATTTGTTCAAAGTACTAAACGCTTAAACAATACCCCCAAAATTACCCAGCGCATACATCAAGAATTGGACCCATCTATTATGTGTTTCCGACACTTTTTGTGGCCAATTTGACATAAGGGGGGTGACTCAAAACTCAACAATGGGCACCAAAAGAGGGTTAAAGAATAGATACAAATTATTATTTGTGCAAATTAAGCCAGGGTAAAGGTGATGTAAAGCTTGATAAAAGTGTCTAAAGAAGTGCCCTCCTGATAACTGTGCAGTCTTAGGGTCTCTTTACATGAACCGACTGGTGGCACATTGAAGAATACTGATTTTAGTGCTTAAATGCTTGTTTACACAGGCAGACTAAAGTTAATGATGCGCACTGAGCAATCGGCTGTCACGGTTCTCGGCAGCGCATCTGCGACGCCCGCTAGGGCCGTGGGGTACTCCGTCCGGGTCGGACAGTTCTTCAGGGGAAGTCATGGGGCCGCAATGATCTGGTCCGTGGCCCTGAGCGTGCAATAAGATGAGGGGGAGATAAGTTTATAGGGGATTAAGTTCATGACGCCACCCGTGGTATTCGGCAATAGATGGCCGACGCTGCGATTCAGATCCACTGGGGCTGTTGATGATGCAGCAGAGATGTTACAGCTCTCCACAGGTAGAGCTAAGCCCCAAGGCTACTGGTTCAGTTGTTATCAGGGATCGTGGATGTTGGGGTGCAGGACGGAGGGTGCTGGAAATAACTGGAAGACACAAGGGCTGTAGTTTCCTTTACCTTTATTTGATGGTTCAAGATGTAAGCCTGGGCACTGACAACAGATGGTAATGGAGATCCGGGAAGCCTGGAAGCAATTTAAGACCCACTCAGCCAGGTGGGTTTTGAGGCCTTCCTACTGCGCTGTCCTCTGAGGTCCTTGCTGCCTAAAGCTATGCTCGGGCCTCTTTTCCCTCTCGTCTTTTAGTCCTTGCCCGTATGGCAGGCAGCTCGTGCCTATCAACAGTATCACTCCTCGTGGCAACTCCGGACTCACATATGCTCCTGTGTGTTAGATGGGGCCAGGAGACCTGCAGTCCCCTGCCCTCTGGATTTAGCTGCCAGGAATTCAGTACCCGCGCAACCACGGACTCCAGTGTCAGGTTTCTAGCGCTCAACTCTGGGGTGAGCTTGGCTACAGCTCCACTCCCCAGAGCTTCCTATACTTCTTCTCTCTTCTCTCTCAGACTTCTCTAACCCTGCCTCCAGGCCAGAACTTATAGGGAAGCTCCCCTGAAACCGGGTGTTAGAGCTCCCTTCTGGTCTAGAGTCAGGAAAAGTGCTGGATGCTGGTGTTACCTGGTAAGGGGACCCCTCCTTGCTTCCAAGAATGACATCATCCCCCTTCCTGCCTCTCAGCGACGCTCCCGGCCAATCCCGTTCCCAAGGATGCATAGCGACAATGACCCCAGATGACGTAGCATCACGCGAGACCGCTACATCATCTAAGGTGATTCTCGCAATGCATTATTGGGAACAGGATTGGCCGGGAGCGTCGCTGAGAGGTGGGAAGGCTGCGGGGACTGCCGGAAGGTGAGAATATCATTATTTTTTATTTTAATTATTGTTTTCAAAGGGATATGGTACCCAAGGCAGAGTCTCCTCTCCTCTAGACCCTGGGTACCATCCGCACATGAACCGCTTACTTTGCGCATGGTGGGCATAGCCACATGCGGAAAGTAAGCGGTTTAATGCATTCCTATGGCGGTGTAATCTCCGCGATTCCGGAAAAAGAATGAGCATGCTGCTTTTTTTCCACGATGCGATTGCACCACAGAAAAAAGCGCAGCATGTGCACATCATTGCGGAATCCTATAGGATATAATGAGTTGCGTTGGGTAAGCGTTTTTGCCGAGATTTTGCGGCGTTTTCGCCGTGAAAAACCGCGGCAAAAACACTAAGAATCCTCAATGTGTGCACTTAGCCTTAGACTCACCATGGGTCCGATAGATTCACCGCTAGCATGGGGCAGATTTTCGCGTTCCACTCCAGATGTGGCATATGTTACTGGAGCCAAAGGGTATAGAATCTCTGCTGCTTCAGGTGCAGTAGGCTGGGGAAAGATCAGGACCGGTACTACGATGGCTTGATTCACCTGTGTCCAAGACCCGGGAAAGTCCCCAAGAATGGTATGGATCTTCTCTTCCACCTCTTCTATGGATTGAGGGACATCTTGTTCTTCCTCTTTGTTTCTCAATTGGTCAGGGCATACTTTCAGATGATCCCTCGACACTGCTGCTGAGGTTTCTCCTCCAGCCTTAATGATGAGGCACACCTTGTTGTTTTCAAAATCTGAAGGTAAAACGGTGTATGGCTCAGCTTCCCACTGGTCATCCAGTTTGTGAACTCGTCTCTTCCTTTTGAGGATCTGTTCTCCCGTTACTAAAGGAGTAGCCAAAGCTTTTTGGTTGTAGCTCTTCCTGTCTCTGCCTGGCTTGGGACAAACTTCGTTCCACGCACTCTTGCATTTTGCGGTATTGCTGCTGCCGCTCTGTATCCCAGTCGGCATCAAGTCATGTCGTCTCAGGTGTTACGACTCCGATGTCCAAGTCAATGGGTAACTTTCTAGGTCTCGCCCTCATCAGGTAGGCTGGGGTGCAGTTGGTGGACTTTACCGGGATATGGTTGTATAGATCTACCAAATCCGGCAACTTCTCTGGCCACAGGTTTTGCTCTTCCAGGGGCAAGGTCTTCAACAGTTCAATTACCACCTGGTTCATTTTCTCACACATGCCATTTGTCTGTGGATGGTGTGTCGTCGTCCTGATTTTCTTTCAGCCGTACAGATTACAGAACTTCTGGAACACTTCTGCCTCAAAGGCTGGGCCTTGGTCGGTAAGCACTTGTTCAGGGTAACCGTGTGGTCGACAAAAGTGTTTCTGAAATGCTTTTGCTGCTGTCTTCGCTATTTGATCTTTGACAGGCACGACTACCAAGAACCTTGAGTAATGGTCAATGATGGTCAAAACGTAGGTGTAGCCAGTCCTACTCGGAGTCAACTTCACGTGATTCAAAGCTACCAGTTCAAGCGGCTGCTTCGTGATGATTGGCTGCAATGCGGCTCGTTGGCTGTTAAGGTCTTTCCTGCGCAGGTTGCATGGGCCTCATTCATGGCATCACTCTCAATGTCTTTCCTCATGCTGACCCAGTAAAATCTCTCACGAAGTAGGACCTTCAACTTCGTCCACCGGAAGTGTCTTGCTCCATCGTGGTATGCTTCTAAGATCATTGGCGCATCCCGCTTCAGGACTACCACCTGCCAGACCAGTTTGTGTGTGCATGAGTTGATGTTCCTTCTGACACAGCTTTCCCTCATAGATGAACAGCTTGCCTTTCTCCTTCCACAACTGCTGTGTTTCCTGTGGAGCATCTGGATGAGGGTGTGAGTCAGCTTGGGTCAGCAACTCCTTTACTAGGCGAACTGCCGGGTCGCTATCCAGCATCTTTGCCTACTCATGGTGGGGCAATGGGTTAAACGTGGCCTCTTACATGACATAGCGCTTGTTCCTCATGCAAAGGGAGCACTGGCCCGCTTTGTGGCAGTGGAAGGCTAGTAACTCGATTTCTTCTAGCCCTTCCGGGTCTTCTCCGTTTGGTAAATTGGGCATCCTGGACAGTGCATCAGCATTAGTGTTCTTATGCCCCGCTCGGTACTTGATGGTAAACTCGTAGTTGGACAGCCGGGCCATCCATCGCTGCTCCAGCACACCCCGCTTTTCTGTTTTAAGGTGGGTTAGCGGATTGTTTGTATAAACGGTAAACTTTGCTGAAGCCAGACTATGGTAAGGAACTCCAGTTTAAAGGAACTATAGTTGTCGGGGTTCCTTTCAGTGGGCCGAAGCTTCCTGCTGGCATAGGCAATCACTCTCTCTCTGCCTTTCTGCACTTGTGACAGCACTGCTCCCAATCCCATGTTGCTGGAGTCAGTGTAAAGTATAAATGGTTGGTCATAGTCAGGGTAGGCCAGGACTTCATCTCCTGTGAGAGCCAATTTTAGCCGAGTGAAGGATTCTTCCATTCTGTTGTTCCACTCGAATGGAGGACTCCTGTTCTTAGCCTTCTTGGGTTGGCCCACTAGAAGGTCTTGCAGGGGTATGGCTATTTTGGTGAAGTCCTTGATGAATTTCTGGTAGTAGCCTACCAACCCAAGAAACTGCCGTACTTCATGAATGGTGTGGGGTCTTTGCCTGTCCCGGATAACGGTGACGTTGTCAGAGTTTGGTACCACACCTTCGGCGATTACCACGTGACCTAGGTACTGCACCTTGGGCTTCAAAGGATGACATTTGGATGGCTTCACTTTCAGGCCAAAATTGGACAGGGCTTCGAACACATCGGCCAGGTGCTTCAATTGGTCTTCATAGGTTTTGAAGAAGACGATGATGTCATTCAGGTACAGCATAACGGTTTCGAAATGTTTTTGTCCTAGGCAGCATCCCATTAACCGCTAGAACGTCCCCGGTGCACTGCAGAACCCGAAAGGCATGTAGTTGAACTCGCAGAGGCCCATTGGTGTCGTAAATGCTGTCTTCTCTCTGTCTGCTTCTGCCATGGGAACCTGCCAATACCCACCGGTGAGATCTAAAGTGCCGAAATAGCGGATCCCTGCAGTTAATGATTCCTCAATTCTGGGTAACGGGTAGGCATACTTATGTGTAATGCAGTTAATCTTCCTGCAGTCAACACACATTCTCATGGTACTATCTTACTTTTTAACGAGGACTACTAGATCTGCCCAGGGGCTACAACTATCTCTGATTACCCCATCCTCCTTCATCTCCCGTAACATACCCTTGGCACACTGATAGTGAGCTGGGGGTGTAGGTCAGTACCTCTCTTTAATGTGCGGATGATCTTCAGTGGGGATATGGTGTTGGACCCCTTTAGCCTGCCCAAAGTCTAGAGGGTGTTTGCTGAATACCCGTTCATACTCTTGAGCCACCCGATAAACCCCATGCTTTTGGTGCGAAGGGGTGGAGTCAGTGCCTAGGTGTAGCTTCTGACACCAATCCTCCAGCTGCCCCTCGGAGCCATTGTCCTCTGCCTGATCGGATAAGAGCAAAGGTTCCTCTGCCTCTATTGCACTATTACTGACATTGAACAGCTTAGCAAGGGTGGCATACCAGGGTAAATGGACCTCTTTCTCCCCACAATTCAAGATGCGTATCGATAGCCTCTCCTTGCGGACATCAACTACCCCTCTGGCTGTCAGGATGGTGGGCCTACTATCAGAGTACACGGGTTCTACTAGGACCTGGTAATCTTGACCCCTGAGGCCTATTGCAGCCCGACACCAAATTAACATTTCACTCCTAGAGGGTATTGCAATGGGGAATGGATCACTCACTCTAACGCTGCCAAGTTCTCCACCAGACAGCTCTACCTGTTGTCTCTGTATCAGGGCCCTGATTTCCTTGTGCAGAACACACTGCTGACTGGAATGGGCGGTCTCGGCTACCTGTTGCAACAAAACAATAATTTCTCCAAGACAATTCTCTATTACATTGGTGCCTAGAGTAATCATAGGATGGTATTCTCATTTGTCACATCAACGATAATCAAACCTTGCTACTGCAATTCTACTCGGCCAACCTTGATGGTCACCTCTTTATACCCCACCTGAGGCAAGGGCTGACCATTGCTGGCAAAGATGTTAAAGTGTTCATCTGGGCTGCGAGTAATGTCTGAATCAGCCCAGTACTGTTTAAAAAGGATATATGGCAGCGGCGACAGATGGGCTGTCCGTCCTGGTCATAGCGATTGCTGTCTCTCACTCTGTTCGGTGGGATTCTCTTCTGCCGTCGCCATGAGATGTCATCTGGACTGGATTCCATCTGGATTTTCTCCTTTGGGGACACTTGCATGGACTGCACAGTTTTGGTTAGTGCAGCCACACTTTTGGTCAGGACCTGGACCTGGAGACGTAAGCCTGCAGAGGAGTTATTATCTAGGGTCTTTGCGTCGGCCTCAATGGGACTGAGGAAAGGATGCCGCCTCCTGTTGGTAGGTAATTGTTGGGCGCCTAGGGGGCGCTGTGCCACTAGAATTTGGTTCACACAGCACCCAGATGGTTCTATCTTGAGGCTAAGTGCACACGTTCAGGAATGTGTGCAGAATTTTCCTGAGCAAAAACTGACTTTTTTCGCGGTAAAAACACACATTTTTTGCGCGGACTTTGCGCGTTTTTGATGCGTTTTTTTGCGTGGATTTTGCACGTTTTTACCGCGATTTTTCCCTGAACTTTCTAGGTCAATAATATAGTGGGAAAAATGCTAGAATTACGCAAAATTAATGAACATGTTGCTTCTTTTTCCGCAATGCGTTTTTTTCGCGGAAAAAAACGCGCCATGTGCACAAAAATTGCATAATTCATTCTAAGTGCTAGGATGCTTAATTCATGCGTTTTTTAAGCATTTTTTGCCGCAAAAAAACGCGAAAAAAACGCGAATAATCCTGAACGTGTGCACTAAAGTGTGTGAAGTCCAGGTCAGTGTTTTGTAGGGCCATGATGCGCAGCTGAGTCCTTTGGGTGTTGGACAGTAGTCCCTCCATAAACTGCTTCGTTAGCAACCTATCCTCCTCTTGGACGCTGTTGGGGTCAACCTGCTTTATGGCCCGTAGCGCCTACTGAAGGTTAAGGGCATAGTCCCATATACTGTTTTGCACCCTTTGTTTGCACCCAAAGAATCTCATTTTTATTTCTGCTGCAGTGCGGGTGTCAAAGGTGTCCCTCAGCCCGGCCAAGATTTGGTTGACAGTTCTTTTATCAGTGTCCGGCCAGGATTTTACCTCCCTTTGGGCCGCACCAGTTAACTGGCCAGTGAGGATGCTGACTTTTTGAATCTCAGACAGGGGGTACACTTCAAAACACTTCAAACCAACTACATAGTCTCTCCTTGAAATTGCTCAAGGTGTGCGACTCCCTTAACCAGGCCGCTCCCGGTATGTACGGCATTGATAGTGGAACTATGGGGGCTGCGGCTGCCACTCGGTCTCCACCCGGTTCAGACATTTTCTTCCCCCTAGTGAACCTTAGCCAGGCTCTGGGTATCATTACCGTAGTAAGGGGCTGCTCCGCAGGCAGGATGGATTGAGCTCCTTACGGTTTCTATGTCGAGGCCTCCTGCTTTCCACCAGCTGATGACAGAATGCGGCCAGAGCTTCACTTCGCACTCTCTTTTTGGGTTCCACCCACGACGGCACACCATTCTGCTTCCCGCGTGCCGTGTGACACGGTAATGGCGGTGATTTTTTTTTTGTTTTTTAGTTCAATAAAGCCTGTGGCACACAGTAATACCAAGCTACGGAATCCTGTTCGTGATACCAAAATTGCAACGGCCGCTAGGTCCCTGGGGTACTTGGTCCGGGTCGGACAGTTCTTCAGGGGAAGTCACGGGGCCGCAATGACCCGGGCCATGGCCCTGAGTGTGCAATAAAATGAGGGGGAGATAAGTTTATAGGGGATTAAGTTTGTGACGCCACCCGTGGCGATTCAGGTCCACTGGGGCAGTTGATGATGCAGCAGAGATGTTATGCCTCTCCACTGGTAGAGCTAAGCCTTAGAGCTACTGATACACTTATTATCATGGGTCATGGATGTTGGGGTGCAGAACTGAGGGTGCGGGAAATGACTGGAAGACACAAGGGCTGTAGTTTCCTTTACCCTTATTTGATGGTTCAAGATGTAAGCCTGGGCACTGACAACAGATGGTAATGGAGATCCAAGAAGCCTGGAAGCAATTCAGGATCCACTCAGCCAGGTGGGTTTTGAGACCTTCCTACTGCGCTGTCCTCAGAGGTCCTTGCTGACTAAAGCTATGCGCGGGCCTCTTTTCCCTCTCGTCCTTTAGTCCTTGCCCATATGGCAGGCAGCTCGAGCCTATCAACAGTATCATCCCTCGTGGCAACTCCGAGCTCTCATATGCTTCTGTGCCACCGGGTGTTAGATGAGGCCAGAAGACCTGCAATCCCCTACCCTCTGGATTTAGCTGCCGGGAATTCAGTACCCGCGCAACCACGGACTCTGGTGTCCGGTTTCTAGCACTCAGGGGTGAGCTTGGCTACAGCTCCACTCCCCAGAGCTTCCTACACTTCCTCTCTCTTCTCTCTTTCAGACTTCTCTAACCCCGCCTCCAGGCCAGAACTTATAGGGAAGCTCCCCTGAAACCGGGTGTTAGAGCTCCCCCTTCTGGTCTGGAGTCAGGAAATGTGCTGGATGCTGGTGTTACTTGGTAAGGGTTCTCCTCCTTGCTTCCAGGCATGACATCACTCCCCTGTGAGGGAGGCAATGCCACTGAGGCAACCGGACTCCTGGGGTGCCACACATACAGTTTACGCAGGATGATGCACCACCAAGAATGATCATTACTTGTTTCAGGAAAGATGTATGTCTTTGTACCGTGTTAGCCAGTAGATAGAAAAATATTTAGAATTGAGAGTCCTGTGCTGTGTTGTGTATAAATATGTGATTCTTCAGATGTTGTATTAGTCTTTGCCTGATAAAGCGAAAGCTTGCAATTTGTTACCATCTTTTCAGTTAGCTATTAAAAGGTATCAACCACTGAGGACTCTCATTTGTTGTTTTACGCAAATGATCATTTCATCCAATAGATGAGGACTTTGCTGCTCATCAGGAAATCGATGGCCAGTTTACAAGGCAAGATATTCAGGTAAAAAGTATTCTCAACAACGCTCAATCACGATTATCTTGCAGTGTAAATGAAGTTTGCATTGTGTAACTATCACACCGGATCGGGAAACACACTTCTCTGTGTGTGAAAGCAAAGTTCTGGTTTTATCTACCACCTAAATAACCCAATGATATGGTGCCCAAATAGCAGTGCTGTCCAGTTACCTTCATCTTAGCTTTTAATCATATAGGAGAAACAATTGTCAGAATGTGCACATAATGCTGACGCGTTTCGGGTAGAAAAACCTTAGCTATGATTAAGGGTTTTTCAACCCGAAACGCATAGGATTTTTTTTTCTTTTTTATTGATTTCATTGACCTTTACTTGACTCTACTTTCTGATTGTTGCCAGTGCTGACGTTAACCTATCTTTGAGTTTAGTTATACTCTTACTATCTCTTCTAGCTTCTATTCTAGCTTGCTCGCCTTAAGAAATATTGGAAACGTTCAGCACATTCTAAAGCAAGAGACGGGTTAACGTCAGCAGTGGCAGCAATCAGAAAGTGGAGTCAAGAGAAGGTCAATGAAGTCAATAAAAATATCAAATGTAATAACATCTTCACTCACTATAAGGAACGGAGGAGGTACCGTGTTGTTGAGGCACGTTGGGAAAATAGGGGCTGCATGTGAAGTTAAGATACATGGACTGAAAGTGTTGGCTCACGCCTGGAAAGTCCAAAAGTTGGAAAGTTGGTCGGAAACTTGAACTCAAACTACAGGATGTATGTGCTGTTAGTCGGCTTTAATTGGTTTCCTCTGTAATTGGACTTAGTATTCGAGCCTAAGGGAAATTAGCATGGGAGTAATGTTGTCAATATATAAATAATTGGAAATATTCTGTCCCGGGGCCTGTAGCTGTAAATATGGCTCTGTGAGATGCTGGATCTCTTTCATCTTACTTACAATTGGCGACGATCGCAGATAGCTTAACTCAGCTGCCGGCACACATGTTATGAAGAATCCAGAAAAGACTTTGATTTCTGTAAGAATTCTTGTTGAATGCATACAAACAGCAGCAGGTAAAAAAGACTTTCTTCAGACAGACTGAAAACACATGTGATTCTGATAAAATCAAGATGGAGAATGAAACACAGGAGAAAGAAGAAGGAAATGACATCACACCAGAAGAGGGAGACAGAGAGACAGAAGGGACAAACTTGATGTAAAGGGAGGATTTCAGCTATGCAAACACAGGGACACATAGCAACAGTAAACAATATGAGAGACTGCAATACAGCATGTAAAATGCACAGGACAGTCTGTAAAATGTCTCATTCATGGGACATAACACTCCCCGTCTGAAATCTATAGATTTCATAATTTTATGATGTCCACTGGAGATGTCACTGTAGACCTGAAAGACAAAAGGAAAAAACAAGCATGCAGGTAATAACAACAACAGTTGAAGTCCAATTGGCATGGTCCAATGTTCAGTTGGAGGCATGAAGTCCTCAACAGCGGAATAGTCCGAGTCCAAACGAAAACCCATCTTCGGATTGGGGAAGCCGCAACGTGCAAACACTTCCACCAACCCAATAATCCGCTGGAGAAAGTTAAAATATTACAATGTTCCAACACAGCTGGAGGAGTATATGGCGGTAGGCTCCCCGCCGTGAGCTGAGTTCAGAGACGAAGCTAAGATCATGTGACTCCTGCTCGAAGGAGCCAGCAGATGATTTTCCTGAAATGTATGTCAGCAGATAGGATGGGTGACCACCTGAAAGGATGTCCAGGGTAAAGAGAGCTCAGCTTCTGTACCTTTTTGCCGGTTTCTGAAGCGCTGGGAGAGGCTCCTGCAGCTGTAGTCTTCGTAGACACGTCGTAGGAAAGGTAGACTTGTCTCTTGATGACGGTTGAAAGAGTCTTTACAGAACTACGGGGCAGGACTTTTTGTAAGGCCTTTAGAGACTTCTTCGCCGTCTCCGATCTTTGCTGTCTCTGAGATGGTAGCATAGTGTTCCCGTTGATGTCCGGAGTAGCAAGCTGTCTCAGTGGTACCCTGCCAAGAACTGCGATGGGTGTCTTAAACCCGAGAGGACTGTCGATGCTGTTTTCAACAGGCGAGGCTCCTCGTTCGATAGCAAGTTCCTTACAGGGTGATGCTGGGAAGTGAACGTGTCTTGTTCAACATCCGCCAGTGAGCTGAGGCTGAATTGCGTGGGGAAAACGCTGGCACCATCGGTCAGAGGTAGGCTGTTGAGAGAGGGGCTCTCACTCTGAGCACTGAAGTCTAGCACGGCTTCGGTTTGACCAGGCTTGTGATGGAGATGGGTATCAAAGGTTGGGAACTTAGCAGTTACTTGCTGTGGATCACTTGGCAACTTAGTCTTTGCTGGAAGAGAAGGTGAGGGAGCTACCCAGCTGTTATAGTTGTCTTCGGTGGGTTTGACGCTCATGACCCTGATGATCACTTTGTCTCCCTCTGTAGGTAGTGAGTTGTTGTCCTTGGTTGAAGGATCGAATGCTGTTATCTCGAGGTTGTAGTCTCGAGGATAAAGCGGACTTGAAATATCGGATGGTTGCCGTTGACACGTAGTGTCGTTTGACTTCTCCTTCATCCATTGGTGACGTGAGTATGACAGGGAGGACAAGTCGTTGTCATCCGACGTGATAACGGTTTTGTAAGAGGAGATGTCGTTCTGATTCTTTGCCTGGTCACCACAGACGTTGCCAATGATGACCCAGCCCAGCTCGAGGCGCTGGGCATATGGTTCATTGAGTAGTCCGTGGATTTGTTGACGCATCTTGTGCAGTCGTATAATGTCTCTGCCGAGGAGAATTAGGATGTCTGCCTTATCGTCCAGGGGTGGCATCTCTTTGGCTATCATTCTGAGATGAGGATGCTGAAGAGCGACTTCTGGTGTTGGGATTTCTTCCCTATTGAATGGTATTTGGTTACACTCTACAAGCGTGGGTAGTGGTATCTCCGTGGCGCCTTTCTCAAGAGAAGTTATTATGAGGCCACTGGCCCTTCTTCCAGAGGTTTGTAAAACGCCACAGCAGGTGCCCAAGGTGTAGGGATAGACGTCTCCTTTTAAGTCAAACAAGTCAAAGAGTTCTGACCTGGCTAATGATTTGTTGCTCTGGTCATCCAGGCTAACGTACACCTTGACTGCCTTCTCTGGATGGCCCTTGGGATACACCCATGACAGGCAAATCTTCGCACAGGACTTGTCTCGAAGACCTTCTCCACAGACATCGGTGCATGAGGAAGATACCGCAACATGGCTTGTCACTTGGTCTGTACTCTCCCCGCCATGGCTTGTGGTGGGAGAAGGTGAAGACGCAGAGTCAGGCTGTGATGGATGGAGCGCCTGTACGTGGTCTTCGCTGTCGCACTCTAGACACTTGATGGGGATGACACAGTCCTTAGCAAGATGTTCAGTAGAGGCGCAGCACCTGAAGCATACTCCAAACTTCTTCAAGAGCTCCTTTCGTTCTTGAAGGGGATTCTTTCTGAAGCCGATGCACTTCTTCAGGGGATGTGGTAGTTTGTGAATTGGACACTGGCGATTAGGATTCTCAACCTTCTCACCTTTGTCGCTCTTATCTTGTGATACTGAAGGTGCCGGAAGAACATCAGTCTTCTTGATGGACATTGGAGCTTGGTGGTTCCTGTAGTTAAGACGTGGACTGTCGTGTTTTGTAGATGAAACAGGGTCGCTGTGTTCTCCATAGGAAAAACTTGGATCGGTCTTACACTCTGCAATATTTTCGATGAACTCGCAGAAGTAGGAAAATGGAGGGAAGGAGACTTGGTTTTCCCTTTTGTATTTTGATCCAAGCATGGCCCACTTATTTTGGATATTGGGTGGCAACTTGGAAACTATTGGGGTTACCCCATGAGCAGTGTCCAGGTAGCTGAGGCCAGGAAGGTACGGGTCTGCTTTGGCCAGCTGAAGCTCTAACAGGAGGTCGCTGAGCTCTTGGAACCTTGTACTGTCCTTATTAGATACCTTTGGAAAATCCTCTAGTCGTTTGAACAGGGCCCTTTCTATGACCTCAGGACTGCCATAGCTTCTTTCTAGCCTCTTCCATGCAGCAGTGAGACCAGCAATGGGATTACTGATGTGGACAGATTTAAGTCTCTTGACCCGATCCGTGGATTGTGGCCCAAGCCACCTGATTAGCAGGTCTAGCTCTTCAGCGGCGGTGATGTCGAGATCACTGATCGTGGTTTCAAAGGTACACTTCCAACCCCTGTAGTTCTCAGGTTTATCGTCAAACTCTGTAAGACCGGTCTTAGTTAGATCGCGCCGAATCATGTACCTTGCGAGGCCAGTCATATCAGCATTCTCCGATTTTGGAAGGACCGATGCTGGCTGGATTGCTTTGTTCATACAGTCTGTGATTTGACCTGGGAATGCAGGTACGTATGGGACAGCGTAGGCATTCAGTTCATTAACTGGCTTAATGAGCTTAGTTTCTGCTACACATGGGACTGGAATTGTGTGATTGACCGGAGTGTGGTGACTGGCCTGCATATTGGCCTGTACGTAGGATTCTGAGTATAAGATTTGGTGATTTGCAGGTTTCTGGTACATTTCGGTGCACAGAGGTGGATCAGGATACAAGATTGGCAGCGTATTGTAATTGTACTGACCTTGGGTGCAGGATGGGAATAAACGCTCTGTGTCCTGTTGTCTCAGGGGAGCATCAGTGTGGTCAGGAAGGATTGCAGGAGCAGGGATAGCGCTGTGTTGGCTTTGTACATAGTCTCTAGTACGCTTAAGACCGGGCCTTCAGATCATAAACCTATGTTCGGGGCCTGTGTGTCAAAATTGCACGGCAGGTAGCACATGTGATGGTTATGTCATAGTCTTAGTACGCTCCAGAGGGTCTCAGTATCAACACTAAACTGAGCTGTTTTCACCATGTGCTTCCCGTGACTTACTGTGTCCAGGATGCGGTCGGCGTTCCTCACATTTGCCCTGGCAGCGATTAAAGGCCAGTATCTCAGTTTCTTTCTGGGGCTCTAGGGAGGCTCGCGATTAGTGTGAGGGCGCTGCTATTTGTTGCCTCACTTCTTCCAGCGCGTGTGATCGCAGGGTGCTTGTATTTTAGCCTCAGGTCCCGGCTTTCTATGATGTCGCTGGGGTCTGGAGGATGAGAGCGTGCTTAGAGTTCCTTGCTGCGAGGCAGGCCAGAAAGCGATGACATCTGGCCTATGCGATTCTGCTTGTTGGCTTTTATAATCGGCACCATGCTTTCACCCAGCGTTATGTGAAACATTGATTTCCAGGAGAGGTTAAAAGTTTTAAACACGGTATAACATGTTGTTAATATTTCAAAAAAAACAGATAATCGAAACACAGTTGTCAAGCCCTCATTCTTTGAAAAAAAGCAGGATAAACTATAAGGGGTAAATTTTTGCATAGCCGCTGTCCGGAAGATCATGTACTGATTAGATTCTCCCTTATTTTCCGCTTTGTGAACCTTAAAAATTCAAAATTGATATTAATCTCTTGACAATTTCAGTGCCCTTTAGTCATTCCTTCGCTCTGATCACAAAAAGTGAATAATGAAGCGGCGATCAAGAACGTTTATAACTATAGAAGCGTCGAATTGAAGATTTTTCTATCTGTCCCCTGCTGAAATACGAGCTCTTGAAGCTGATCTCTCACCTAAAAATACATCAGATAGTTATAGCTCGCCAGAACGATGTATGAAAATAAGATTATTTTTGTAAGAATTTTGATTTATAAAAGCGCAAACAGCAATAAAAAAAAGACTTTCTCGACAGACTGAAACCATGGAATAAAACAGATATAATCAAACACACGGACGAAGAAAAGAAATGCATCACACCAAAAGAACAGAGACAGAATGGACTAACTTTTGGGGTTCACTAACTCCAAAACAGGAACATACAAAAGTACAATATAGAATGTACACGTGCTAAAATAGGACACTAAAATGTCTCATCATGCGGCAAAAATTATAGAAATTCAAATTGATTGGGCACAAAGTACTTCTTACAATTGTATTAATAATTCTGAAAATATTATTTTTTGTCAATTAAAAGCTATCTTTTTGTATGTAAGCTGATTTTTCTTAAAATTGTTTTAAATAGTTTATTGTCAAACTTTATTACCACTTGATTGCACATAAAAAATAAAATAAAAATTTATTTATTCCTTTTTAATTAGGTTTTTTTAGTGGTTACTCTAAAGGCATGGGTGGGTTTGCCTTTAATTGTATTAGGGCTATCATTTGAATTATGGTTGATGGAGATAGGGTTTGGAATGGGTTAGTGGGTGTGATTGTGAGATCAGTTTCGGATTAGGAGAGATGGGGTTTCCCGCTGTTTATCATTCTAGTGCGGGATCTCTCATAATGTTTCATGGCGTCTGATTATTTCCACGCAATCTGCTTGACATAGCACGGTGTATCCTAATTCGAGCCTGGCATGCAACATATTTTCCACTCAGTTAGTAATCACGACATGTGAGCCCCAGGTCTGAATGAATTTGTCTATTTTTTGATCAACTAGGGAAAATAAAATGACTAGCCCGGAGAAAATAGATTTGATTTTAAATGCTGATTTTGTTTTGGTAATCGCTGCACATATAACGACTGTCACCCCCAGTGAACATCATGGAATCTGCCGAACCATGTATTAATTAGTTGTTGTTATTTACCATAATGGGTATTGTTGGGATTTTGCATTATAGGCGTCAACAGCGAGAGTCTCAAATGCGAATTACCCGAAGTGCAGTCCTTACTAAATGGACTTGCATCCAACTCGCGCTTCTTTCGGAGTGCTGGCAGAACCGTAAGATGTTATGTGGTTTCCTGTCCTTGGGGTTTAGCGACTCAGTCAATGGACAACAACTTTTGGGGTCCAATTTCTCCTGTTACCCTTGTGAAAATAAAATATTGGGGGCGAAAAAATCATTTTTGTAAAAAAAAAAAAGGATTTTTTATTTTTACGGCTGTGCGTTATAAACTTCTGTGAAGCACTTCGGGTTCAAAGTGCTCACCACACATCTAGGTAAGTTCCTAGTGGGGTCTATTTTCCAAAATGGGGTCACTTGTGGGGGTTTCCACTGTTTAGGCGCATCAGGGGCTCTCCAAATGCGACATGACGCCCCCAGACCATTCCATCAAAGTCTGCAATCCAAAACGTCACTACTTCCCTTTCCGAGCCCTGACATGCGCCCATACAGTAGTTTTCTCCCACATATTGGGGATCAGCGTACTCAGGACAAATTGGACAACAACTTTTGGGGTCCAATTTCTCCTGTTACCCTTGTGAAAATAAAATATTGGGGGCGAAAAAATCATTTTTGTAAAAAAAAAAAGGATTTTTTATTTTTACGGCTGTGCGTTATAAACTTCTGTGAAGCACTTCGGGGTTCAAAGTGCTCACCACACATCTAGATAAGTTCCTTGTGGGGTCTATTTTCCAAAATGGGGTCACTTGTGGGGGGGTTTCCACTGTTTAGGCGTATCAGGGGCTCTCCAAATGCGACATGACGCCCCAGACCATTCCATCAAAGTCTGCAATCCAAAACGTCACTACTTCCCTTCCGAGCCCTGACGTGCACCCATACAGTAGTTTTCTCCTACATATTGGGTATCAGCGTACTCAGGACAAATTGGACAACAACTTTTGGGTTCCAATTTCTTCTGTTACCCTTGCGAAAATAAAATATTGGGGGCGAAAAAATCATTTTTGTAAAAAAAAAAAGGATTTTTTATTTTAAGGCTGTACGTTATAAACTTTAGTGAAACACCTGGGGGTTCAAAGTTCTCACCACACATCTAGATAAGTTCCTTGAGGGGTCTAGTTTCCAAAATGGTGTCATTTGTGGGGGGTTTCCACTGTTTAGGCAGATCAGGAGCTCTCCAAACACGACATGGCGTCCAGCCAATTCTGCGTTGAAAAGTGAGACGGCGCTCCTTCCCTTCCAAACTCTGCCATGCACCCAAACAGTGGTATACCCCCACATATGGGGTATCAGTGTACTCAGGACAAATTGCACAATAACTTTTGGAGTCTTGTTACCCTTGGAAAAATAAAAATTCGGGTGAAAAGATCATTTTTGTGGAAAAAATATGATTTTTAAATTTTACGGCTCTACGTTATAAACTTGTGTGAAGCACTTGAGGGTTCAAATTGCTCACCAAAGATCTAGATAAGTTCCTTAGGGGTCTAGTTTCCCAAATGGGGTCATTTGTGGGGGTTTCCACTGTTTAGGCACATCAGGGGCTCTCCAAATGCAACATGGCATCCAATCTCAATTCCAGCCAATTTTGGTTGGAAAAAGTCAAATGGTGCTCCTTCCCTTCCGAGCTCTGCCGTGCGCCCAAACAGTGGTTCCCCCCACATATGGGCATCAGCGTACTCAGGACAAATTGGACAACAACTTATGTGGTCCAATTTCTCCTGATACCCTTGGGAAAATAAAAAATTAGTGACTAAAAGATAATTTTTGTGGGAAAAAAATAGGATTTTTTATTTTCATGCCCGGGCATTATAAACTTGTGTGAAGCACTTGGGGGTTCAAAGTGCTCACCAAAGATCTAGATAAGTTCCTTAGGGGGTCTAGTTTCCAAAATGGGGTCACTTGTGGGGGATTTCCACTGTTTAGGCTCATCTGGGGCACTGCAAACGGAACATGACCCCCATCAACGTCTGCATTCCAAAACGTTACTACTTCCTTTCCAAGCCCTGCCGTGCGCCCAAACAGTTTTCCACCCCCACATATGGGGTATCAGCGTACTCAGGACAAATTGGACAACAACTTTTGGGGTCCAATTTCCTTGGGAAAATTCAAAAATTTAGGACTAAAAAATCATTTTTTGTGGAAATTTTTTTTTTTTTTTCACACCCAGGCATTATAAACTTTTGTGAAACACTTGGGGGTTCAAAGTGCTCACAACAGATCTAGATAAGTACCTTAGGGGGTCTAGTTTCCAAAATGGTGTCACTTGTGGGGGGTTTCCACTGTTTAGGCGCATCAGAGGTTCTCCAAGCGCGACATGGCGTCCAATCTCAACTCCAGCCAATTTTAGTTTGAAAAAGTCAAACGGCGCTCCTTCCCTTACGAGCTCTGCCGTGTGCCCAAACAGTGGTTTTCCCCCACATATGGGGTATTGGCGTACTCAGGAGAAATTGCATAACAACCTTATCTGTCCATTTTCTCCTTTTACCCTTGTGAAAATAAAAAAAAAGTTTGTAAAGATCATTTTTGTGGCTAAAAAGTTAAATATTCATTTTTTCCTTCCACGTTGCTTTAGTTCCTGTGAAGCACCTGAAGGGTTAATAAACTTCTTGAATGTGGTTTTGAGTACCTTGAGGGGTGCAGTTTTTAGAATGGTGTCACTTTTGGGTATTTTCTGTCATGTAGACCCCTCAAAGTGACTTCAAATGAGAGGTGGTCCCTAAAAAAAATGGCTTTGTAAATTTTGTTGTAAAAATGAGAAATCGCTGGTCAACTTTTAACCCTTATAACTTCCTAACAAAAAAAAATTTTGATTCCAAAATTGTGCTGATGTAAAGTAGACATGTGGGAAATGTTATTTCTTAACTATTTTGTGTGACATATTTCTCTGTTTTAAGGGAATAAAAATTCAAAGTTTGAAAATTGCTAAATTTTCAAAATTTTCGCCATATTTGCGTTTTTTTCAAAAATAAACGCAAGTTATATGGAAGAAATTTTACCACTAACATGAAGTACAATATGTCACGAGAAAACAATCTCAGAATCGCGAAGATCCGTTGAAGCGTTCCGGAGTTATAACCTCATAAAGAGACAGTGGTCAGAATTGTAAAAATTGTCCCGGTCATTAACGTGCAAACCACCCTTGGGGGTGAAGGGGTTAAGAGGGTCTTCAGTATCAAAACCCTGATGTTTCAGGGGAGCATCTGTGTGGTCAGGAAGGATTGCAGGAGCAGGGATAGCACTGTGTTGGCTTTGTACATAGTCTCTAGTACGCTTAAGAGGGTCTTCAGTATCAAAAACACTTAAACTGATGCTGTCTCTTTGGCTCCCACTGATGGCTTGTTCCAGGACCTTTAACTTTGCCATGGCTATGGCGTGTTGGCGTTCCTTCTCTAGGGCCTCTAGGGCAGCTTGTATTTTAGTGGCCTCAGTTTTCATCTCAGTTTCCTTCTCTAGGGCCTCTAGGGCAGCTTGCATTTTAGTGGCCTCAAGGGCAGCTTGTATTTTAGTTGCCTCAGTTTTCATTTCAGTTTCCTTTTGAGCAAAGGCAGCTTGTATTTTAGTGGTCTCAGGTTCCGCACGTGCTTTTATGAGCTGTTCGCTGAGGTTGAGGATTTTGAAGAGCGTGACTTAGATGTTCGCTTTGACTGTCTGGCAGAGCCAGAAATGCAAGATGACATCTCGGCTATTAGTGCGATTCTTGCCTCTGTTTTGGCTTTTATATCGCGCACCATGCTTTCTCTCTCAGAGTTATGTTTTGGAAGCTTGCAGCTCTTTGCAGGTAACTGATGGGTTAAGTCTTTTTAACACTGCGATATACTGGTCTGTTATTTTTGCATAACATTGATAATCTGAACACAGTTGTGCGAGAGCTCCCTCCAGTGGTCGTTGGAGAGAAGCAGGCTGAGACAGGCTATTTATGTGGCATAAGAGTTTTTGCCATAGCTCTGCTGTTGCACGGAGAAGATCATGTTTACTGGATTCTAGATTCTCCCTTATTTTCCATGTTGGCTTTGTGACACGTCTAGCCTTCTCACTAAATGGTGGATCAGGGTCTATGCACTCTTCCTCTGACAATGGGTCTGGCAGAGACCGTGTAGTCATTCCTTCAGCCATCCTGATTCACAGGGAGAAGGGGAGCTGTATAGACTCTTATATGTTGAGAGCGGATGCTCTGCAGGAAGTTCTGTAGCTTTATAGAAGCTGTGGGTTTTACAGATGAATCTGAAGAGTCTTTTTTACTATTCTGTCCCCGGGGCCTGTGGCTGTAAATATGGCTCTGTGAGATGCTGGATCTCTTCACCTTACTTACAATTGGCGACGATCGCAGATAGCTTAACTCAGCTGCCGGCACACATGTTATGAAGAATCCAGAAGAGACTTGATTTCTGTAAGAATTCTTGTTGAATGCATACAAACAGCAGCAGGTAAAAAAGACTTTCTTCAGACAGACTGAAAACACATGTGATTCTGATAAAATCAAGATGGAGAATGAAACACAGGAGAAAGAAGAAGGAAATGACATCACACCAGAAGAGGGAGACAGAGAGACAGAAGGGACAAACTTGATGTAAAGGGAGGATTTCAGCTATGCAAACACAGGGACACATAGCAACAGTAAACAATATGAGAGACTGCAATACAGCATGTAAAATGCACAGGACAGTCTGTAAAATGTCTCATTCATGGGACATAACAGGAAATATATGAGGAATTTCTAAAATTGTATTGCGGCACATGAAGGCTCCGTTCTTCGTTACCTGTTGTTGATTAATTAATTCTGAAAGATTTGTTATTTTTTGGCTCCTATTTAGAGAAGTCTATCTTTTTTTAATGAATAATGTGATTTTTCTTAAATATTTTTTTTAAATAGTTTTTTGTGCCTTTTTGAAACTTTATTGTTTCACTTGACTGCACATAAACAATGATAGAATTATGATGGAATTTTATTTTCCTCCTTTTTAAATTATGTTTTCTTTCCTTATTGTTACTCATTAAAGACGACAATGCACATTGGATGGGCCCATTTGCCTTTTATTGTATTAGCTAATCATTTAACATTCATGGTTGATGCTACGACTCGGGTCCATTATGTAAATGACATCTGATTAAACGTTGATCGGAGTGTGATCATAGTGAGATCCAATTCTCTCGGATTAGGAGAAGATGGAGAAAAAAAATCTCCCCGTTTCATCCATTCTGTGAGTGCGTGGAAATCGGTCTGCACTCATATGTCATTCGAGTGCAGTCTGATTATTTTCCACGGAGTCATTGACTTGCATGACCGAGTGTGATCCAAATATCGGATCAAACTGGGGCATGCAGCGATTTTTTTCCAGCTCAGTTCAAGTAAAAAAATCAGACATGTGCACAGCCCCATTGGTCTGAATGCAATTTGATGTTTTGTTGGATCAAACTAGGACTGAAAATATGTTTCAATGCACTAGCCCTCCTGGAGAGAAGAATTGAGCATGTTGGATTTTAACATGCCTGATCTTTTGTTCTCATGGGTAAGCTCCTGCCACAAGTATCTAGCGACAGCTGTTCCACCCTCCTCCTAGTGAAAACACATGGAAATCTGCCGAACCATGGATTAATAGGTTGTTGTATGATGAACCTAATGTTATTGATCAAGCTGAGAAAACCTTATTGGCATTGAACTAGGGTCAGGAAGCGGCAGAGTTATAATGTCAGAAATTCCGAAAGTGGGCAGTCCTTACTAAATGGAACAATGATGCCCTTGCGGCGCTTTTTCGGAAAGGTCTGGCAGAAACCGTAAAGGATGTTATGGTGGGATTTCCTGTCCCTCTGGTCTCAGCGACTCTATGTCATTAGCCATTCAAATTGACAGACGTTTACGTGAATGTAAAGCTATGTGAGAGGCGGTGTTGCCTTTCGAGCAAACCTCTGAGCCCATGCAGTTTGATAGGGTTGTTTCTAGGGCTCAGAGTCAGAAGTTTAGAAGGCGTAATAAGTTGTGCTTCTTTTGCGGGGACGCCTCTCATACTATTTCCGTCTGCCCTAAGCGGGAAAAAACGTTTTGTTCACTCATTTGTTTTGGGCAATGTACAGCCTAAGTTCCTCCTGACGGTTGCCTTGATCTGCTCCTTGTCTTCATTTTCTGCTAAGGCCTTTGTTGATTCAGGAGCAGCTTTGAACCTGATGGATTTTGACTTTGCCAAACGTTGTGGTTTTCCCATGGTACCCCTGCGGACCTCTATTCCTTTGAGGGGTATTGATGCTACCCCTTTAGCGGAGAATAAACCCCAGTTTTGGACCCAGCTGATAATGCGGGTAACCCCGGACCACCAAGAGAATTGTACATTTTTGATGTTACGTAATTTACATGACATTATTGTACTGGGTTTTCCTTGGTTGCAGACCCATAATCCTGTTTTGGATTGGAAGTCTGTGTCTGTGGTTAGTTGGGGTTGTCAATGTGTTCGTAGCGACACTCCTGGTTTCTCTGCCTCTCCCCAGTTTCAGGAGGTCCCTGACTATTTGGCTGATTTCTCTGATGTGTTTAGTGAGAGTAAGTCTGCGTCCTTACCTCCTCACAGGAGTTATGATTGCGTGATCGAGTTAGTACCCGGTTGTAAATTTCCCAAGGGTCGACTCTACAATTTATCTGTACCTGAACATGATGCTATGCGATCTTATATCAAAGACTCATTGGAGAAGCGTCATATCAGACCGTCCTCTTCACCTTTAGGTGCCGGCTTTTTCTTTGTGGCCAAGAAGGATGGCTCATTAAGGCCGTGTATTGACTATCGTCTCCTTAATAAAATCACTGTTAAATATCAGTATCTGTTACCCCTGATTTCCGATTTGTTCTCCAGAGTGAAAGGTGCTAGTTGGTTTACCAAGCTTGACCTTAGGGGGCATATAATCTTATACGCAGCATTAAGCATGGGGATGAATGGAAGACGGCGTTTAATACTCCTGAGGGGCATTTTGAGTACCTAATGATGCCTTTTGGGCTTACTAATGCCCCTTCCGTCTTCCAATCTTTCATGAACGATATTTTCTGGGATTTTGTGGACAAGTTTTTGATTGTTTACTTGAACGATATTTTGATTTTTTTTCCAATGACTGGGATTCTCATGTGGAACATGTTCGTACTGTATTCCGGATTTTGAAAGAAAATGCTTTGTATGTTAAGGGGCAGAAATGTCTCTTTGGCGTACAAAAAAATTTCGGTTTTGGGATTTATTTTGTCTCCGTCCACTATTGAAATGGACCCGGTCAATGTTCAGGCCATTTATGATTGGGTTCAGCCCACTTCTTTGAAGGCTCTACAGAAATTTTTAGGTTTTGCTAATTTTTACCGTAAATTCATAATTAATTTTTCTGGTATTGTGAAACCACTGACGGATTGGACCAAAAAGGGCGCTGAACGATGCCCTATGGGGAAATTGTATGTCCCCGACCAATGGAGGAAGAAAGTAATGTCTGAAATTCATTGCTCCGCTTTGGCTGGTCATCCCAGTATTTTTGGTATCAGAGATGTGGTGAGTCGGTCTTTTTGGTGGCCTGCTTTATCTCGTGATGTCAGGAATTTTGTGCAGTCTTGTGGGACTTCTTCTCGGTCCAAACCCTGTTCTCGCTATAGTGGATTGAAAGTGCCACTGCCGGTGCCCAGGATGCCATGGACCCATATCTCAATGGATTTTATTTCCAACCTCCCTGTCTCTCAGAGAATGACTGTTATCTGGGTGATCTATGATAAATTTTTCAAGATGGTCCATCTTGTACCACTGCCTAAGTTGCCATCCTCTTCCGAGTTGGTGCCCTTGTTTTTTCAGCAGGTGGTTTGTTTGCACGGCATATCGGAGAACATTGTGTCTGACAGAGAAGTCCAGTTTGTTTCCAGATTTTGGAGAGCCTTTTGTTCTAAACTGGGAATTCAGTTGTCCTTCTCTGCGTTTCACCCTCAGACCAATGGGCAGACTGATAGAGCAAACCAGACTTTGGAAACTTATTTGAGATGTTTTGTGTCTGCTGATCCAGATGACTGGGTCTCTTTTTTGCCCTTGGCTGAATTTGCTCTGAATAATAATAATGAAGACTTTGCCTCCTTCTTTAAGCAAAAGATTGATACGATCAGAGAAAGCTTTGGCCCGCAGCCGCCAATGCCCCTCTTAGCCACTCAGCTTTGTTCTTCCAAAACCAGCTTCACCACCATGACAGAAGATCAGCTCTCCACTCTCCTGTCACGATCACACCTCATCACTTGCGCACTTGACCCACTCCCGTCCTACCTCATCCTTAACTTTGCCACAGTCTTCATCCCTACTCTCACACACCTCTTCAACCTTTCACTTACAAATGGTGTCTTTCCTTCATCCTTCAAACATGCCTCAATCACTCCCATCCTCAAAAAGCCCTCCCTCGACCCATCCTCTGTGTCTAACTATCACCCGATATCTCTTCTCCCCTACGCCTCAAAACTACTGGAACAGCATGTATATCTCGAACTGTCCTCCCACCTCTCCTCCTGTTCCCTCTTTGACCGTTTACAATCCGGCTTCCGACCGCATCACTCAACTGAAACTGTCCTAACTAAAGTCACTAACGACCTGCTAACCGCCAAGAGCAAGCGACACTACTCTGTCCTTCTCCTGGACCTGTCTTCTGCCTTCGACACCGTGGACCATTCCCTCCTGCTACAGATTCTCTCATCTCTTGGCATCACAGACTTGGCCCTATCCTGGATCTCATCATACCTAACAGACCGAACATTCAGTGTCTCCCTCTCACACACCACCTCCTCACCTCGCCCCTTGTCTGTCGGTGTTCCTCAAGGCTCAGTCCTAGGACCCCTACTCTTCTCCATCTATACCTTCGGCCTGGGACAGCTCATAGAATCCCTTGGCTTGCAGTATCACCTCTACGCCGATGACACGCAGATCTACCTATCTGGATCTGACCTCACCTCCCTACTGACCAAAATCCCACAGTGTCTGTCTGCTATCTCAGCCTTCTTTTCTGCTCGCTTTCTCAAACTGAACATGGACAAAACAGAATTCATCATCTTTCCCCCACCTCATTCTTCCCCTCCACCAGACCTATCCATCAATGTCAATGGCTGCTCACTTTCCCCAGTCCCGCATGCTCGGTGCCCTTGGGGTGATCCTCGACTCTGCCCTCTCTTTCAAACCACATATCCAAGCCCTCGCCACCTCCTGCCACCTCAAAATCAAAAATATTTCCCGGATCCGCTCATTCCTCAACCATGAAACCACAAAAACATTAGTGCACGCCCTTATCATCTCCCGCCTTGACTACTGCAACCTCCTACTGTCTGGCCTCCCCTCTAGCACTCTGGCACCACTCCAGTCCATCCTACACTCTGCTGCCCGACTAATCCACCTGTCTCCCCGCTATTCCCCAGCCTCCCCCCTATGCCAGGCCCTTCACTGGCTTCCTATTGCCCAGAGGCTTCAGTTCAAAACCCTAACCATGACATACAAAGACATCCACAACCTTTCTCCTCCATACATCTGTGACATGGTCTCCCGCTACCTACCCACACGCAACCTTCGATCCTCTCAAGATCTCCTTCTCGACTCCCCCCTCATCTCTTCTTCCCACAACCGCATACAAGACTTCTCCCGGGCTTCCCCCATACTCTGGAACTCCCTGCCGCAAAACATCAGACTTTCACCAACAACGGAAACCTTCAAGAAGAACCTGAAGACCCACCTGTTCCGACAAGCCTACAGCCTACAATGATCCTCAGTCTACTGAACCATCGCACGACCAGCTCTACCCTTTCCTAGTGTATCCTCACCCATCCCTGTAGACTGTGAGCCCTCGCGGGCAGGGTCCTCTCTCCTTCTGTACTTGTGTGTCCCTTGTCTAGCACACGTTTATTGTACCTGTCTATATTTTCCCTTTTCATATGTAAAGCGCCATGGAATAAATGGCGCTATATAAATGTGTAATAATAATAATAATAATAATGGGCTTGTTCTGCCACTTTGATGTCCCCTTTTTTCTGCAACTTCGGTGTTCATCCTGCGGTTTCTCATCCCCGGTTTAAGTGGGTGACATGGTTTGGTTGTCCTCAAAAAATATTCCTATGAAGGTTGCGTCTCCAAAATTTAAGCCAAGGTTCATTGGACCTTATAAGATTTTGGAATCTAATCCTTAATCCTGTTTCTTTCCGTTTGGCTCTTCCAGGAACGTTCAAGATTCACAAGATCTTTCATAAATCTTTGTTGAAAAGGTTTGCTGAGCCAGTAGTTCCCATGGCTGCACCCCCTGATCCTGTATTGGTTAAGGGAAATCTGGAGTATGAAGTAGAGAAGGTATTGGATTCTCGTCTGGCTAGACGGAGACTCCAGTACTTGGTCAAGTGGAAGGGTTATGGTCAGGAGGATAATTCTTGGGTGTTTGCTTCTGACATTCATGCCGAGAGATTGGTTTGAGCCTTTCACCGGGCCCATCCTGATCGGCCTGGTGGCTTGGGTGAGGGTTCGGTGACCCCTCCTCAAGGGGGGGTACTGTTGTGAACACCTTTGATCTGACTTCTGAGTTTGGGCTCCCTCTGATGGTTGCTGCTGGTAATGGAGCTGGTCTGGCTGACAGAAGTCAGTCACCTGAAGAGGATGATTGGAGATCAGGTGTTACAGACTGGAGAGATTTAAATGAGCAGCCTTCCCTTAGCTGTTGCCGGTGATTTGTTTTTCTTCCTGAGCCTTTTGGAAGTCAGCTTGCTCCCTGCTTTGTCCTGCATCTTTCAGATATCTTATTTTGTCTGTTTAAATCTGTGGCATTTGTTCCCCTTTGTTTTTCTCTGTTTTCTGCCTTCCTGGTGTGAGTTCAGCCGGGTTCCCTGCGGGGACCTGTGTTGGACTCTGTTTTCATTTGCCACAGCTTATGTCAGTCTTTTTGTATTTTTAGTTCCCTGTTATTTCAGTATCTGTTGTTTTGCGTCCAGTTCACACCAGAGTTCTGATTTGGTGGGGGAGATGTCGTGTGGCCTCAGTATTTTTGCATATCAGACGTGTTGGAATTTTTCTTAGGGTTTTTGCTAGATTGCAGACAGTATCCTTTCCTATCCTGTTCTATCTAGACAGTTTGGGCCCCAGCATTTGCTCACTCTATTTTCTGTCTGTGTTTTGTGCTTCATCTGTCTCACCGGCAATACAGCATATGTTTTGGGGGCTATCTATTCCTTTGGGGCTCTACTCCGGGGCAGTTAGCTTTCCCCTTTCTCTCTATAGGCTTAGTTAACTCTTTGGCTGTGTCGAGGCATCTAGGGCATCGTAAGAACGTCCCACGGCTAATTCTAGCTGTGTTGTCAGTTTAGGGGTCTGCAATCCACTAAGTTACCAACTTCTCTGGGTATCTGGTTGCCTAGCCTATTTTCCTATTATCCTCCTCGGTTACCAAATCATAACACAGCAGTGTGTCGTATAGCCATAATGAGTGTGACAAACTAGGCTGCATACTGTGTGTGTAAGGAAAAGATTTTCTGAGGTAGCAAGCCCTGTAACCCTAAAGGCTGTAATTATACTGGATAAAAGGGCAGCCTGCATCTTAATATGGCCAAAATGTCCTGGATTCTGGGTAGTGGAACCAATAAGGGAGGAAAGCTCAGTTGTTGTTGGTACGGGAACCCAATGAGGTATATCAGTTAGTAGTTGGTAAACCTGAAACAGCACAGGTGAAATGGGGCTGAAGAGGCAACGTGTAGGCTGGACCTGGGAGTCTTAGTGATGAAATACTGGTTTTGTTGGCCAGAGCATGGGTACCGCACTGAATTGGCCTATGGTCAGTGTAGAACAAATATGGTAATTGAAATGGGGTACTGAAGTCAGAGATGCCTTATGGCTGAAATGTTTTGGCTAACAAGAGAAATGCCGTCACATGTGACCATATTGCCTGTGCTATTGTGTGAAACAGACGATGAGAAAACCAAGTTTGTGCCTGTTACCTACTGTATATATGTTTCACCAGTTCCACAGGAAATTTCACATTATATGTATAAAATTGACCCGATCCTTCCACGTTAATGCGTCATATCTGGGGTTCCTGAGTCATCTGAGGGTCTGCAACCAGAGAGGGAAAGATTTAAGGTGAACACACTCAGAGGAATCCATGTCGCTGGTGCCTGGGGTCTTGATAGATCACCTTGGTCTGTGAGACCCTTACAGTATTACGATAAGACTGGGTAGATTCTAGTAGGACAACCTCTGTCATGTGTCTTCAGCACCTAAAAAAATTTAAAAAACATGAGATACGATCTTGTCATTCTGGTCGAAAAGTCACTTGGCCACTAACGTGTTAAGTCTTATTGTCTCTCAGTTAACAAACTCTTTCACCGGTGGAACAAATATATAATTAGGGTTTACAATGTGAAGAGCAGATGTTTAACTGTGCATGTAAGGCAAGCGAGACTTGAGTTTATGATTCATGGAGAGAATGGCCTTTTAAAGCTGACTTCATAAAAATTGCCGTAAATACACAGACAATTGCAAAGTAAAAGCTTTCTGTCACAAGTAATAAGTAGTTTGGATTGTGCCGGCGTATCAATCAGAAGAGTTCAATTTAGTAATAAGATAGTGGAATTGGCATAGAAGAGAGGGATAGCAAAAATAACTATAGGACAACCTGCTAAATGCGTGTTCTAGTGGATGGGAGTGTGAGAAGCGCAATAATGACATCACTGGAGCCAACGACTTAAGAAAACAATCATTTACACCAATATTGGTGGCAAGTATTGTGATTTCTACTCTACAGACGGCCAGCTGCACTTTTCTTTTTTTTTTCCTTTTGTAGTGACCTGGTGGCAATACCGCCTAGTAGTTGTAAGCTCTTGATATCTGCACTTAAAGTACCCAGATATGTTTCCAAATGATCTCATATTCTACAAAAACATCCAATTATTTGGGAAAGGATAGAACAGAAATGAAGAAATAGCTTACACTCGACCAAGTTTAATGACAAACTACTTTTCAAATTGTTATAAGATACGAAGAAGAACTTAAAGGATGTGAAGTAAAGCTGTAAATATAATGGACTTCTGAGGTCTTATGTAAACTGAGAAATGTATGTTATCTATAGGCATTTCTTATATTGTTTCTCTGGATTATTTCTATGGTCACCTACTTTTCTTTATTTTCTTCTCTTTCTTCCTTTCTTCCTCTACTCCTTTCTACCTTCTTTCCCTCTATTTCCTTCAATCTTTTCTTTGTTTATTTTTTTCAATATTCATAATAAATTAGTGGGTTGTTTCAAATTATTACAGTAGTATAGGAGGGGTACCATTCGTCAAACTCAATCTGACAGGTCGTCACGCCCCCTATCATTTAATCCGTCTCTCTGTGATTTGATCTGCCTGGGAAATCAGGACTGCTGAATGTGTGAATTTCAATCAAAGTGATTCATGAATTTATTCGTCTTTATTTATATTTTATCCATCTCCTTGTGGATTTGATCAGACTGTGTGGATTTGATCAGACTGTGGGGCTTGATTTTATAAGGGTCTTTTTTGTGGGGAACTTTTAAGTTCAGCAGTAAATGTATGTAAAGGGATTTTCTAGCAGTTGGTGTATTAAATCTGTGTGTGTGTTTCACTCGCTGTAAAGATATAGTTTAGTAGTGTATGTACAGACTAAAAGGAGTTTATTCTATAGTATTTATATATAAGAAGTTTTAGTGAATTAAAGATAGACTACGTATTAACAGAAGTGTAGCAGTGTAGTGTTGTGTCATTCCCTGTACAATTGAGAGAAGGTCAGTGCTATTTAGCTGTTGTAATTCAGTTGCTAGAAAGTACATATAGTAATCAGCCCTGTGTTGTGTCATGACCTGTAAGTACAATTGAGAGAAGGTCAGTGCTATTTAGCTATTGTAATTCAGTTGCTAGAAAGTACATATAGTAATTAGCCTTGTATTGTGTATAGCCGGCCATAGTGTTGGCATGTCCGGACAAGACCTTTGATCAATCTATTTGGGATTCTTTTAAGTCCAGCAGTAAATGTATCCTTTGACCACTCTATTGTGTGGGGGGAAAGCTGTATCAAGGTGAGGTCACATTATGAAATGGTCATGTCACGCTGTATAGCAGATATATATATGTGATGTCAGTAATCTATATCAAAAGGGCAACATACTATATAACATGCGCATAGATATATGATAACATAGAATTACCTGACAATGTCCAGTGGGTCAATACGGAATCCGTTATACACTGTCTCCGGCTAGAGGGTGACCGGGGTCTATGCTGACCCTAAACTGGGGTCCTGACTAATCCCTCTACCTGGAGGTACTGTTAAAGGTACAGAGGTCCAGGCCACCAGCGTAAACCCTGTCTCCTATCAATCCCTGCCAACTGTAATCTAGTCCTAAGAAGGACCCTGATTACCACCAAAGGGAATGAACAGGTAACGGTTAATGAACAGAAAGACATACAAGAAAGACAAGAAATAAAGTAAATAAAGTCTTACATACAACACTCACACACAGTAGGAACACCTAAGCTCTCAGAGATAAACTATAAGCTATAAGAGTAAAAACAACTAAGGAGCTCTTAGCTTAAGTATTCTCAGAACCGCTCCAGTCTGCTAGACTACATGAATGCTTTCACCGGCGTCTAACACCCAGACTGGCAGGAATATAAAGGAAACTAATTAGAACATAATCAAAAGCAGCCGGGCGAGGCTGGACCTAGTCTTAGCAAAGAGCTAGGTAAAATTAACTCTCTCATTACCAAACACAAAGAAACAGCAGCTCAGCTGTGAGAAGTCAGAATGTGCAATTGCGACGATCTTCGTGGCGATGCACCCATGACAGTACCCCCCCTTCTACGAGGGGCCTCCGGACCCTCATGACCAGGTCTGTCCGGGTAAGTTGTGTGAAAGGTCCGAACCAATTGATCTGCGTTAGCATCAGACGCAGGGACCCACGTCCTCTCCTCAGGACCATACCCCTCCAATGAACTAAGTACTGAGGGGATCGGCGACTGAGACGTGAGTCAATGATTTTCGACCCATGAAATTCCACGTTATCATTGACTACCACTGAAGGAGGAGGTAGAGGTGACGGTATGACTGGTGCCACATACTTTTTAAGTAATGACTTGTGAAACACATTATGAATTTTAAACGTAGGAGGGAGGTCCAGACGAAATGCCACAGGATTAATTATGGAACTGATCCTGTACGGCCCGATGAATCTGGGACCCAACCTCCAGGAGGAAACTTTAAGTTTTATATTCCTGGTAGACAACCAAACCAGATCGTTCACCTTCAGATTTAGACCAGAAACTCTCCTCCTATCAGCCATCCGTTTGTAACGGTTCCCCGTAACCTTCAGTCTTAAGCGATCTGGAACTATCAGTCTCCCTGGAATTCCCACAGGGGCGTCCCCCTGAGCCCCCAATACCTCCCCCTCAAGCTCAGAGCATACATCTGACACTACAACTCCCTCCTGAGGAATAGGAACCGGATCATCCGTCTTCCCGGCCCTGGGAAAGTACGAGATAAGGCATCAGGAAGCAACTTTATTGAGCAGTCATATGCGCGATGAGGAGGTAACTCTTTACACCCCTCCTCTGAGAACATCTCCCCAAAGTCCTCCAGAAAAGGAGGCAAAGTCCTAGGCACAACCGCACCGATGACCGTGCTCATGCAGTTATTCCTGCAAAATTCACCCCACTGGCTTATCTTTCTGGATTGCCAATCAATCACTGGGTTATGTTTAGCCAACCAAGGAAGTCCCAACACAATAGGAGTAGGTAGACCCTCCAACACATAACAAGACAATTGCTCTTTATGTATTGCCCCTACTCGAAGATCTATGTTATGAACAGCTTGTACCAAGCTACCTTGACCGAGAGGTCTAGAATCAATAGAGACTATAGGGACTGGTTTGGCCAATACACTCAGTTGCATACCATGCACCTGGGCAAACCGAGCGTCCACCAGATTAGCCCCGGACCCACTATCAAGAAAAACAGAAATCCTCTCAGTTCTAGTACCAATCACCACCTCCGCAGGCACGAGAAACTGAGAGGGATTTGGGGACGAAATACACACTCCCAGGTTAACTCCTTTGCTCAAAGAGGCCGGGATGGACACCCCCCAACAAAATGTCCCTCTCTCCCGCAAAAGAAACACCTTCTAGTCTTGCGGTGCACCGCCGATTCCCTCCTACAAAATGATGTCCCTCCCAACTGCATGGGCTCCTCAGAACAGACCAGGGGAACCTCAGTATAAGGGACTTTAGTAGTAGGTGGAGTCATCACGGGAGGCGGAGTTACCTCGCGTCTTCCCCGAAGTCGTCTATCAATGCGAATAGCGAGGGCCATAGCAGCCTCCAGTGATGGAGGAGAATCATACTGAGCCAACACATCTTTTAATTTGTCAGACAACCCTTGACAAAACTGGCTCCTAAGAGCTGGGTCATTCCACTGAGTATCTGTTGCCCATCTACGGAACTCAGAAGAATATTCCTCCGCTGGACGATTTCCTTGCCGTATTTTACGTAACTTTGTTTCAGCAAGGGAGACTCGATCCGGATCATCATATACCAGACCCAGGGCAGTAAAAAATCGATCCACTGACTGGAGATCTGGGAGCCTGGAGGAATAGAGAACGCCCAAGATTGAGGGTCCCCTTGTAAGAGCGAGATAACAATTCCCACCCTCTGCTCTTCACTCCCAGATGACCGAGGCCGCAGCCGAAAGTACAATTTACATGCCTCCCGGAAGGTAAAAAATTTGTCCCGCCCACCAGTGAACCTGTCCGGGAGAGCAACCTTAGGTTCAGATCTGGTTTGCTCCGGGGGGGACAAAACCTTGGACTTAATGTCTGCAAACTCCATGGACAACCCCTGCAACTGCCGGGCCAGCTGGGCTACTGGATCCATGACAGCTGGGGAGAATCTTTAGTATGGCCGGTGAAAATGTCACGCTGTATAGCAGATATATATATGTGATGTCAGTAATCTATATCAAAAGGGCAACATACTATATAACATGCGCATAGATATATGATAACATAGAATTACCTGACAATGTCCAGTGGGTCAATACGGAATCCGTTATACACTGTCTCCGGCTAGAGGGTGACCGGGGTCTATGCTGACCCTAAACTGGGGTCCTGACTAATCCCTCTACCTGGAGGTACTGTTAAAGGTACAGAGGTCCAGGCCACCAGCGTAAACCCTGTCTCCTATCAATCCCTGCCAACTGTAATCTAGTCCTAAGAAGGACCCTGATTACCACCAAAGGGAATGAACAGGTAACGGTTAATGAACAGAAAGACATACAAGAAAGACAAGAAATAAAGTAAATAAAGTCTTACATACAACACTCACACACAGTAGGAACACCTAAGCTCTCAGAGATAAACTATAAGCTATAAGAGTAAAAACAACTAAGGAGCTCTTAGCTTAAGTATTCTCAGAACCGCTCCAGTCTGCTAGACTACATGAATGCTTTCACCGGCGTCTAACACCCAGACTGGCAGGAATATAAAGGAAACTAATTAGAACATAATCAAAAGCAGCCGGGCGAGGCTGGACCTAGTCTTAGCAAAGAGCTAGGTAAAATTAACTCTCTCATTACCAAACACAAAGAAACAGCAGCTCAGCTGTGAGAAGTCAGAATGTGCAATCGCGACGATCTTCGTGGCGATGCACCCATGACAGGTCATGGGCATATTATGTATATGGCCATGTTACGATATTAGACACGCGAATGTTTTATTCGTATTTTTAAAAAAGCAGTGACACGTTATTGTGAAACAAGATTACAAGATTTTATTGTAATAAATACATCTCAAAGACATTTCAAGCATTGGCGATACATATGGCGATACAGTCCGGTTATGGTGTTCTCTCTAGACAGTCGCAAGTTTGATGATTATTCCAACAGATATAGTGCGGTGTTTTTAAATTTGATTTTCTCTCAGCAATAAAATTTCTCACAATTGTATCATTACGCTGTTTATCAGTAGAAAAGTGCGACAATATCTTACTGAACGGCATGTTCCAGCTAAAAAATGTAAAAAGTACACGCAGTAGTGACCACAGACAGTGCTATACGTGTCTTGGATTTGGCTGCCTTGATAATAATAAGTCTCACAATTCTTGTTCAGGAAAGTCACAAACTCGCTCGGAAAGATAGCGTTGTCAGCACATAATCCGTAGCTATCAAAAATATGGCGTTCTTATCGTCACAGAGGACGATTAATATCCAGTGGCGGCCTGGTTGGTGTGCGGGGTCTGTATTTACGATGAATCTGACAGGCCGTTGATTTACCCATTGTGGTGGAAGCAAATCACATGGAAACACACCGCCAAACACTCGCTCTGTAAAGCTATCCCCCTTCAGTATGGTCGTGAGTTGTAGACTATCCATCACTAATTAAAATCGTACAAGATCTCTCTTCTATTATTAATTTCCAGAATGGCCGGGTTGATTGCAAAAACAAGCATGTTTATCGTATGGGGTGTCGGTAGAGAAAACCGGACTTCAGCACGTAGGTTACCTGTTTTAATGAGGGAGAAATGGCCGCCGGGTTCCTGATCAGCTGATAAATCAAACGCAAACAGAGTGAATCCGGACATAAACTCTTCACGATCCACGGCCATGGCACAATCAGCTTTCTGCTTTCCGGATATATGGGCGAGAGCCATATACTCTCTGACGGCTAAGTAGTCATTAAAGTTAGGGTTATAAGGCCTCGCAGGGATCTGTTGCCCGTCCAGGTAGAGGGCTGCGTGGTTGACGTTGTAGTGATGGAAGAACAGGGGATTTCTGGCGTAAGACCCGCTAAATGCTTCATTATCTACAAAACCCAATATAACAATTTTCGGTATCTGGCCTAGGAAGAGATTCTCGTGGTTCGTGATCCGTGTTCCTGCCGCTATACTGTACACTTTCATGCATGTCCTGTCAATAGCGTACTTGGCTGTCGATGCCAAGAGGGCCTGGCTGTGGCCTATTCGGACCGCGGGGGACACTTGTACTCTCTTTACAAAGAGAGCGGCTTGCATGATTTGCACTTTCAGTGGATCGGCCTCAGCCGACATGAGGCAGAAAGCGTCCTTATTTCTCGTTAGCTTAACCTTAAGATCGAGTCCGTTCAATATTAGCTTTGGTTGATTAAATATATCACCAAAAATTGGACCAATGAGGTCCAGCGGTTTGGAGCGGTGGGTTGCAGCGGCTCTTTTAATAAATCCAGCATTTGGGCCGTCCAAGCTTCGGTCATTATGGTGACCAGCTGTGTCTTTATAGAACAAACCGGCAGTAAATTGCGAGGACAGTGTCTGTGAACTGTAATTTAAAAAGTCTCTATGTACGCTCTATAGCTGTAGAGATTGTCCGATTGTGAGATAACTCGGTCCCCCAGGGTAATATCGACCTGATTAAAAAGAGTAGCAAGAGGATAGTTTATGAGCGCTACACGTGCGTCATCGGCGATATTCGAATTATCCTGCTTGACGATACGACAATTTATGTACAGCAGGGTGTTATTCAGGTCGTAATAATAATCCCCGCTACCCGATATGAAAAATTCCAGCGGGGCATTATCCGTCAGAGTGGCAACCGGCTGAACTTCTACAAATAGCGATTTCTCTATACTCGTCTGTGTCGGTGGTATGTCAAAAATATCCAGTTCAGATTTAGCGCACTCTACAGAAGCATCGTGCAGGAAAGCCATGCTGATCAGAAGATGTCCTCCGCAGTACGTCTCACTCGTTTCTGACGGGGTCGGCGCTTGGTTGATTTTTTATTCATGAGGATCGGGGGTAAAGTGGGGGATGAGCGACGCTTTCTTTTATGTGTTTTTTTAGCGACATAAACTAGACCCGCGCCAGCTTGCTCGGGCTGTGTATTTATACGATTCATGAGCGCTGACGAGACAGTTGTGACGGCGTCTTTAGCAATGTTTTTGACAGCCGTCTTCACGTGTGGTTTTACCAATTCTAAGCCTCTTCTGAAAAGCGGTACCGCGCGCCGAAATAAGCCTTTAAATATCCCCGCCAGGCCCGAACCGTACATGTACTCGCTCCCGCTGAACCCCTCTAATCCGTGCCCCGACTGTGCAATATAGTAGCGGGCATAAACAGCGGGGTCCCGGTAAGGCCTCTGAGCCACCATTTTCTAGCGTGCTAATCGCGCCTCTTCCGGAAATGTAGTCTCACAATACACTTACCGTACTTGAATTTAACGGCGGTGCCCTGATCCGATAAGATGGAGATTGTTACAGAATCAAAATGATGCTTGCATAAGGGCACGTAATCTGGACGTGTGTATTGAAGCGTTGTAATTCCGCTACTAATGATTATTATTATTTATAGGTCGTAGAGTGAAACCTAGGAGGATGATATTTACAAAAGAGAATATTCATCTGCTAGTGGAGAACGCCTCATGCGCCCCAGAAACCACTGCCACAACAGTGCAGGCATCATCGTTAACCGGTAAGTGTATATTTTGATATATCAGACTAGTCTTAATACAACGTATGTTACTCTTGTCACACCTAGGATCGCGATGTTCCGCACGTATCCGCTACATGTAGAATCTTTCCTTAAAGATAGTTGTAAAGTCAGATTGACACATGTACAATCTCATCCACAGATAAATCTAAAGTCGAGAGAAAAACAACCACGACCCCTCTGCAAACACTATGTCTCAACGAGAACCACGCAGCGCCATTCTTGACGCCGATACAGACACCTATGGGCCCTGCGGGACCACAGCCGCATCAGCAGTTCTATCTGATGCCGGGCGTACTGTCCCATTCAAGCGGCGTGCAACCATCCAGCAGGGCTGTGAATGACGCTGAACTATACTCTGAAGTGCCGGAGCGGCCACGTAAAGACACGCAGAAAACGAAGCGTACTTCAGAAACATCACCAGTCACGTTTTCCGCCATGAATCCCACAACCCGACAGACTCGTGAGGCGCTTGACCGTGAGATTGATCAGCTCGCTGATGGTAAGAAGCGCACCATAGAACCGATCATTATACAGACCACTCATACTATACAGCCTTTACCGCCATCTGTAACTGTGACCGCTAATTCCACAGGTGTTGAACTGTCAGATACCATTAATTTACCCAACACATCACACGTTGATGTAGCTAATCCAGTTAATGTTGTGATGGGGTTAAAGAGAGTGTTAACGACTAAGCATAAAGTGTGTAAAAAGCCGAGGCTTCATACAGCTGTGTCTGTACCTGTTAGCAGTGCGGATTCTGCGGTCTCTGTACCTGTTAGCAGTGCGGATTCTGTGGTCTCTGTACCTGTTAGCAGTGCTGATTCTGCGGTCTCTGTACTTGTTAGCAGTGCGGATTCTGTATCTGCGAGCGCTACAGCGCAGATGTATGACGGCATTGGGTGGGCCCCCGCCGAAGCCGCCGTGTTTAAGGAGCAGTTAGATCGCTACTTACGCTACAAAATCTGGCTACCCAAAATACTGTTTTTCTGCGGTACTTTTGAAAGATTGTTGTGTGAAGCACTCACGACAGATGCTCGTAAGGCCGAGCTATACGCTCTTCGCCGGCTGCAAGTAGACACCGAGATACCAGATGGTGCTAACCCGTTATGACTAAATATGATCGGTTCGGGTCTGCATAAACCAACTAAAACAGACCGTTATAATAGGTCCAGAGTTATAAAACGAGCTCTAAAACTACTGATCAGTGCTCGACGCTAGGCGGCGGGGTGGAGGCATCTGTCCTGCTATACCACCCACAGATAGCCCAGGAGCCTCCACACACAGATGCTCCTGTCTCACATAGTCATGATGTCCCTGAAAATGCCGGCCGTACCGGTACACAAAGCTCACAAGCCTCTGATGCGGCTGCTGACTCTGCTAATGATGTGAGGGGATCATCCCATACAGTACTTTTACAACACTTCCATCATCACCAGAGGACAACCGTAATTTCAGTGCACGCATACATACCGATCATTTTAGGTTTGAAATTTGGAGCGTGTACGATCGTTTGTTGAGGCTGTGAACATTGTTCACGACAGTATTCAGACATTACTTGATAGAGTCATTAGGGACATTGAACCCGGTGACTTTGTGCAGTTAAGGCTTGAAGGTGGCGATGCTTTAGACCCCATTTTCACTACAAAGCAGAGTCGCGAGGATTTTAATTCTGAATCTTTTTTAAATGCTGTTGCTCGCACACTTCAAAGTAATGCTGAGTGCTTGGCAAGCAATACCCTAAAACTAGTCATCACTACCGTTAAAAACCGCCGCGGCGGTGTAAAAAGACGCTTGAAATCTATAGCGAGCAGTCGAATCATTAAACATAAGAGGCAGTGGTTGTATGATTTTAACAATTACAGTACAAATCTGTGTTTGGCCGCTAGTGTGTGCGCCCTGATTGAGGACGCGGATGTCAGTGATGCGATTTTACTGAATCGCTCTAAAAACATACACGCGGCGCTGGGGATCCCTGATGAGCGACTAGTGAGTTTTAGCGACATTCCAGCATTTGAGAAATATTTGGGGGTCACCATTAAAGTACTGTACTACAGTCACGGTGATTGGCGCTACTTTCAGACTGACAATGCAACTAGCGGTAAAACCGTATTCATATTGTTCCATGATAACCACTACTACGGTATCAAGAATATGAAAGGTTTTATTGGTAGCGATTACTTTTGTGAGCTCTGCAATTCATTGTATACTAACAAGAACACCCATTGATGTCAATATTTTTGTAAAGCGTGTCAGAGAGTGGGTTGTGTGGAGAGTGCAGGTGTACAACAAACCCCGCGGTGCCCCGTATGTCGGGTTCATTGTCGCTCTAGTGAGTGTTTAGATCGTCACAAACAATTAGCTCCGGTTGATCCGCCATTCTGCAGGCTTAAAATATTTTGTGATGAGTGCCAGCGCTTTGTGTTCAGGAATAGCGAGGGCGTGCATGAATGTGCCGGTTTACGTTGCACCGTATGTCGTGCTCGTGTAAATAAATTTGACGCCCATCTCTGTTACATGCGCCGCTATGTACCGGGGGACGAGACAGATTGTTATATCTTTTACGATTTTGAATGTATGCAGGAGACAGGTGCCCACATCCCAAATTACATTTATGCCACAACTCTGAGTGGTGAGCAGTCCTGGGAGTTTGAAGGTGATAGCTGCACGCATGACTTTTTACTGTTCTTTACCAGCGGGAAATTTTCAGGGTATACATTTATAGCCCACAATGCAGGACGCTACGATTCTTACTTTATTGTTAAGGAGTTGATTTTTGAAAAACTACAGGTAAAGCTGATAGCCCAAGGTGGCCGGCTCTTGTGTGTGACGGTGCCCGATTTGTCTATAAGGTTCATAGACTCGCTAAATTTTATCCCCATGAAGCTCAGTAAATTACCACAGGCCATGGGCTTTTCAGGTGCCAAAGGTCATTTTCCACACTTTTTTAACACCCGAGAAAACCAAAACTATGTAGGCCCCATACCCGATGTGAGATATTATGGGTTAGAGTACATGGCCCCGGGTGAGAAGGTAGAGTTCCTGGCGTGGCATGAGGGTCAGAAACACACAGTTTTTGACTTCAAGAGTGAACTAAAATCATACTGCAAACAGGATGTTGAAATTTTGAGACGATCCTGTGAGATCTATAGAGAGCGCATTATGGAAATGACGCTGAAAAGTGTTAAAAAATACTGTGACATTCAAAAAGAAATGGTTGTGGAGAGCAGCTGTATTGATCCTTTTCAATTCATCACCCTGGCCTCTGTATGTATGTCAATGTATCGGTTTAAATTTCTACCAGAAAAAACGATCGCCATTTTACCGGGTGATAATTATCACAAGGTGAAAAAGCGCTACTCATCCGCCGCTATACAGTGGCTCATGTATGTAGCGCATACCGAGAACATTGACATTCAGCACGCCTTAAGAGGGGGTGAGAAACAACTAGGTCAATATTTTCTAGATGGCTATGCCTATGTTAACGGTCAGCACATAGCTTTTGAATTTCAGGGCTGTTTTTTCCACGGGTGCCCATCGTGCTATAATGAGAATGATACAAATAAAGTTACAAACACCACTTACGGTCAATTATATCATGCCTTTTTAGCTAAAAAGCGCTACCTGCAGCTGCGCGGGTACACCATAAGAGTGATGTGGGAGCACGAGTGGCGTGAAATGTCTAAAAACGATTCTAACCTCCAGGCATTTCTCCAGCAAATGGCTTTCCCTGCTCCCTTAGACCCCCGCGATGCGCTTTATGGGGGTCGCACTAACGCCATTAAGCTCTATCACCAGGTGGAAGCTGGTGAGACTTTACATTACTACGACTTCACAAGCCTGTACCCCTTTGTAAACAAAACTAAAATATACCCTGTAGGTCACCCCGACATCATCTATGACAACTTTGGTTTCATTAAAAAATACTTTGGCTTAGCTAAAGTCAAGGTCTATCCCCCGAGAGATTTATTTTTTCCCGTTCTACCGGTAAAACTCAACAAAAAATTGATGTTCCCCCTTTGCTATACTGCGCTGTAAATTCACAATCCGAGGAATGCAGGCATAGTGATGAAGAACGCTCCCTGACAGGTACCTGGTGCACTATAGAGCTCGAGCTGGCGATAGATAAAGGGTACCGGATCGCCCGCATCTATGAAATATGGCATTTTCCAAACACCAGCGATGATCTGTTTGCTCGCTACATTAAATTACACCTTAGGGATAAGCAGGAGGCGTCAGGGTATCCTAGCTGGTGCACGGATGATGCCAAGAAAAAGCAGTACATTGACAATTTTCTTGAAAAAGAGGGTGTGCGGTTACGACCTGAAAATATAGCCGTCAACCCCGCTAAAAGGCAGATCTCCAAACTTTTCTTAAATTCTTTATGGGGGAAGTTTGCTCAGCGGGCCAATCTACCAAGCACCAAGATTGTTAGGGACCCTGATGAGCTTTTTAGGTATCTCTTCCTGCCCTACTATGACATTTCTACGCTGGATTTTATCGATGATGAAACCGCAACCATTAACTGGAAATATGCGGAAGGGCACCACACAGTCAACAGAAACACAAACATCTTTATAGCCTGCTTTACCACCGCGTATGCGCGGCTAGAGCTCTATTCTCTGCTGGACAGGCTACAGGAGAGGTGCCTTTATCATGACACAGATTCGGTTATTTTTGTGCACAGGGAAGGTGAGTGGCAGCCGCCTCTAGGAGATTACCTGGGGTACCTGACGAGTGAGATACCCGAGGGCACATACATCACAGAGTTTGTTTCTGCAGGGCCCAAAACTTACGGGTACAAGCTCAACACAGGGAAGACTGTCTTAAAAGTGAAGGGAATAACACTAAATGTTGGTAACTCCCAATCTATCAATTTTAACAGTCTGAAAGATCTAGTTCTGGACTACCCCCGTAATTCAGCCCCTGAAACTCAGAAGCGCATCGTCGTACAGCAACAGCGCATTGTGAGAGATAAGAAATATTGGAATATTGAATCCCGTGTCCTACAAAAGACCCAGAAGTGTGTCTACACAAAGCGTCGCCTATTAGACGAATTCACCACCCTGCCGTATGGCTATTAGCACAGTATTGTGATGGATACGCGGTTACAACACCCGCTCTCGTGCATTCTAGCGGGGCCGTCTAATTCTGGAAAAAGTTATTTTGTAAAACAATTGCTGTATAATATTGAAAGTAATTTTTCTCACAAGCCGGATAATATTGTTTGGTTTTATTCATGCTGGCAGAAACTATATGATGAAATCTCTCTCTCTTTTCCCAACACCAGATTTGTGGAGGGTTGCCGAATACATTCGTAGATGACGAATTATTCCCACCGGACAAGGTGAATTTGGCGATTGTTGATGATCTCATGGATAGTGCTAGCGAAAATTGCGAGATAGAAAAAGCGTTCACCAAGTATGTGCACCACAGAAATCTCAGTATTTTCTACCTGGTACAAAACATATTTTGTCAGGGTAAGAAAAGTCGCACCATAAATTTAAACACAAAGTACATGGTTCTTTTTAACAACCCTCGAGATAAATTACAAATTTTAACACTAGCTCGTCAGATGTACCCCGGAAAAACACGTTTTTTCCTAGAAGCATTTGAGGATGCTACGCGGGAGCCTTATGGGTATTTGCTGATCGATTTGAGAGCTAATACACCGGAGGATCACCGCTTACGGACGGGGTTATTTCCACTGGCGTTACCAGCTGTCTATGTGCAGAAGAAAACCGCTTCTAAAAAGTGAATTTTATGCGGGCTCGCACATTCCACGCTGTGTGCGCTGTGCTGTAAAGATGTCCGAGAGACTCCGGCGTAACTGGGCTCTCTTAAAAACTCTGGTGAAGGCAACCCCATCTGTCCGGAAATCTATTTTGCGCAATGCGAGCGTGGATTTAATCACCGCTATAGGTGAGATTGCTTTAAACATCTTAAAAGGCAGAATCCCGTTGAAAGAGCGCCAAAAAGGCATACTGAAGAAGTGGCGTAAAGCTATAAGAACCATTAGCGATAGAGCGCAGTCCATAAAGAAAAAGAAACGGGTACTGAATCAGACCGGTGGCTTTATCGGTCCTCTTTTAGGCTTTGCAATACCCATAATAACGAGTCTGCTCGCGGGCAAATAATGGAGCATGCTGAGAAAATGTATCTAGTCCCCAAACAGGAGCTACACAAGCTAAGGCCACCAATCACCGAGAGCATCCGCGAAACTGTTATTCGACGCCTCGATGATGAAATTAACTCCGTTTTACAGCGCCGCGACATCCCCAACGATGTGAAAATTAAAATGTATAGCACCGTGCTGGAGCGCTACTTGGCACATACGAAACGCAGCTCGAAAGAATTGACAACTTTAAATCTCGTTAGCCCTCAGGATCCTGAGCATCAACAGCCGCCAAATACCGTCACCGATAAAAAAAATCACGAGATCGCTGAAATTGTAGGTCATATAAACCAGAGATATAAAAAGAATGCTGAATTTTTACTAAACAGGCTACTCCAGAATAAGAGTGTGACAGACTGGAATGATAAAGACGAATTTATTTTCAAAGGCGCTGTAATACCCGGGTCTAACTTAGTGGATTTAGTACGTAGTACAACGCAGAGTCACGCTCTGACCGTCAGGAATTTACCTAGGGGTTGGGAATCGTTTATGCGAGCTATGACCAAGCTGAATATACCCTCTACTGTTGTGGGTAATCACACTTCTAGACAACATTTAGACGAATTAAAAATGTCCTCCAGCGCTGGTGTATCTACACCGCTGAGGTTAGACCCCGCACCCCGTACAATTCATTCTCTGCACTCCCCGTCATTAGGCACCACAAGGGGTACTCTACTACCTAAAAAAAGGTCTCTACCGATACTGCCAGCCATGTGGCTCACGATGTAGCCTATGTAGTTGTTAATTATCTATTTTATCGTGTGTGTGATGCTATTTGTTAATTGTGCATGTGACACTTTTTATATCATTCTGTATGTACTTTTAAATGCTTGAAATGTCTTTGAGCTGTATTTATTACAATAAAATCTTGTAACTTTGTTTTTACAATACCGCGTCATTGCTTTTTTTAAAAATACGAATAAAACATTCCCGTGTCTAATATCGTAACATGGCCATATACATAATATGCCCATGACCATTTCATAATGTGACCTCACCTTGATACAGCTTTCCCCCCACACAATAGAGTGGTCAAAGGATACATTTACTGCTGGACTTAAAAGAATCCCAAATAGATTGATCAAAGGTCTTGTCCAGACATGCCAACACTATGGCCGGCTATACACAATACAAGGCTAATTACTATATGTACTTTCTAGCAACTGAATTACAATAGCTAAATAGCACTGACCTTCTCTCAATTGTACTTACAGGTCATGACACAACACAGGGCTGATTACTATATGTACTTTCTAGCAACTGAATTACAACAGCTAAATAGCACTGACCTTCTCTCAATTGTACAGGGAATGACACAACACTACACTGCTACACTTCTGTTAATACGTAGTCTATCTTTAATTCACTAAAACTTCTTATATATAAATACTATAGAATAAACTCCTTTTAGTCTGTACATACACTACTAAACTATATCTTTACAGCGAGTGAAACACACACACAGATTTAATACACCAACTGCTAGAAAATCCCTTAACATACATTTACTGCTGAACTTAAAAGTTCCCCCACAAAAAAGACCCTTATAAAATCAAGCCCCACAGTCTGATCAAATCCACACAGTCTGATCAAATCCACAAGGAGATGGATAAAATATAAATAAAGACAAATAAATTCATGAATCACTTTGATTGAAATTCACACATTCAGCAGTCCTGATTTCCCAGGCATATCAAATCACAGAGAGACGGATTAAATGATAGGGGGCGTGACGACCTGTCAGATTGAGTTTGACGAATGGTACCCCTCCTATACTACTTATTACCTTTCTATATTTTAATTTTCTTTTCTCTCTATTCATATTTATTTCCTCCCTTTCTTAATTCCTTCCTTCCTTTCAATGTTTTCTTCTTTTTGTCTTCTTTTCCTTTCCTTCCCCACCTTTTCTTTCCTTCCTCTCCTTCGTTAATATGATTCCTTATTTCATCTTCCCACCTATGTATCTTATTTCTTCCATTTCCATAAATTTTTTCTTTAAGTCTATATTTTTCTGTTATTCTTTTTGATTATCCACTAGACAATTTCCAAATTTTCCTTCCTTTCTTTATTTTTATCTTCTTTTCTTCCTTATAATGTATAACTTATACATTGAAAGAAAGGAATGAAGAAATGAAGGAAATAACTTTGTTGTCATTTTCATTTTCCTTCCTTTCCCTTCTTTATTACCTGTGTGCTTTCCTTCTAATATTTTCCTCCAATCCTCCCATCCCCCTTCCATCCCTCTCCTTTTCTTTTCATGTCTATTTCCTTCCTTCTTCCATTCCTCTCCTGTTGTTTTAATGTTCATTTCCTTCTTTCCTTCTTGCAGCCCTCTTCTTATCTTTTCATGTCCATTTGCTCCCTTCATTCTTTCATCCTTCTCCTTTTCTTTTCATGTTCATTTCCTTCCTTCTTCCATCCCTCTCCTTTTCTTTTCATGTCCATTTCCTTCCTCCCTTCTTACATCCTCTATCTTTTTTTCATGTCATTTCCTTCCTTCTTCTTCCATCCTCTCGTTTTCTTTTATGTACTTCCTTCCTTCTTTTCCATCCCTCTCCTTTCATGTCCATTTACTTCCTTACTTCCTTCTTCCATTCCTCTCTTTTCTTTTCATGTCCATTTCCTTCCTTCCTTTTTAGCCTCTCCTTTTCTTTTCGTGTTCATTTCCTTCTTTCCTTCTTGCATCCCTCTTCTTATCTTTTCATGTCCATTTGCTCCCTTCATTCTTTCATCCTTCTCCTTTTCTTTTCATGTCATTTCCTTCCTCCTTCTTACATCCCTCTTCTTTTCATGTCATTTCCTTCCTCCTTTTACATCCTCTTCTTTCTTTCATGTCAATTTCCTTCTTCTTCATCCTCTTTTACATCATTTCCTTCCTTACTTCCTTCTTCCATTCCTCTCTTTTCTTTTGTTCATTTCCTCCTTCCTTCTTCATCCTTTTCCTTTTTCTTATGTCTATTTCCTTCCTTCTTTCTTCATCCTTTTCCTTTTCTCACTTTTCTTTTCATGTTGATTTCCTTCTTTTTTCACCTTTTCCATCCTTCTCCTTTTCTTTCACGTCCTTTCACTTCCTCCCTTCTTACATCCCTCTTCTTTTCATGTCATTTCCTTCCTCCTTCTTCCATCCCTCTTTTTTCTGTTCATGTCAATTTCTTCCTTTTCATCCTCTCCTTTTCAATCCATTTCCTTCCTCTTCCTTTTCATCCTTCTTTTTCTATTCGTGTTCATTCCTCTTCTTCTTTCATCCTTCTCTTTTCTTTTCATGTTTTCATTTCTCTTCCTCCTTTTCTTTCTCCTTCTTTTCTGTTTCATGTCAATTTTCTCCTCCTTTCTTCCCCATTCCTTCTCCTCTATTTTCTTTTCATGTCAATTTCCTCCTTCCTTCTTCCATCCTCTCTTTTTCATGTCATTTCCTTCCTTCTTCTATCCTATCCTTTTCATGTTTATTTCCTTCCTTCTTCTCCTCCTTTTCTTTCTTTCGTTCATTTCTCTTCTCTTTCATCCTCTTTTCTTTTCATGTCTTTTTTCTTCCTTTTCTTCATTAAATTTCCTTCCTTCCTTCCTCTTCTTCTATCCCTTCCTTTTCTTTTCATGTCCATTTCCTTTCTTTTCATTTCTCCTTTCTTATCCATTCCTTTCTTTTCATGTCATTCTTTTCTTCTACTCCTCTTTTCTTTTCATGTCTCTTCCTTCATAAACACTCTCTTTCTTTTCATGTTTCCCTCCTTCTTCAAACACTTTCCTTTTCTTTTCATGTCTCCTTCCTTCTTTCTCCAATCTCCTCTCTTTTTAGTGTTCTTATCTCAAACTGAAAACAACATCTTGACCCATCATCTTCCATCATAGTACATCGTAGGTGTAACCGTTAGGAAGAAGAGATGAAGAATTCAAGCAGAAAGCACGGAACTACTATGCTCTCCTCAGTTGTCTCCTTGCAGAAACAACTCTTTAGTAGTGCCCGGTTTTTCCTTTTCAGAAACTCTCTCTTGCATCTTCACATGGGTGTAAAACAGTTGATTAGTTCTGCAGCTGGCTGTGGTCCGTCGGATTTATTATTGGCGCTGCTTCCCTATATTAATGTCTTATGCTTATTACACATCATAGCAGCAAATTATTTGAAATGTTAAATTCTATTGATCCTTCCCAACGTCTGCAGGAAACATCAGACCGCCGCTCGAGCAGGATCGGCAGTGGAAAATTGTTGATTGCTATATGTATCCTTTGATGCTATGGTGTGATAAGTGATCACTCACAGACGTTTCTGTTTAACAGCTGTAAACACTGTAATTTGCTGCTTGGCAAATGTATGAAGATTTTACTGAGCGCAGGTGTTCATTTTGTCTCGGAATTCACGGGAGGACTAAAGAGCGGCGCACGGTAAGTAACAAATAACACGCAGACTGACAATTTCATAGTGTTGAAAAACTAGATGGAAGTATTATTTATCCAGGCTTTATGTCTCAATTTACCATCGCTTGCATCAAAACAGCTGAAATCAAGTCATGAAATGTAAAAAATAAAATCTGCTTTATTTTAACTCGTTAATGACCTTAACCAAGTAACAGCCTGATTCTTACGCGGATGGGGCAATTTCACTTATAGCAAGCACCCCTTTCACAATACTTAACTTTTGGTTTGATTTACCCAAGATTTAGGTGTCTCTTTCTGGGACAGTGGTCAAATGATCTATTAGATGCGCCTATTCTGGAGCTTTGTTGGGTTCTTCCCACTTGCCCTGTAGCGGTAGCAAGTGGAGTTAATAAGGGGTTAATGTCACCTTACTATTGAACGGTGACATTAAGCCAGGCTTAGTAATGAAGAGGTGTCAATAAGACACCTCTTCATTACTAATCCTATAGTAAGTAAAGGGAATAAATAAACACACACACAATAAGAATAAAGGATTTTAATGAAAGAATACACTACACAGTTTTAAAATCTTTATTACTCTCCCATTCCCATATCAAAGCCATCGATCTCCTGGAAAAAATACAAAATAAAAAACCAACAATATACCCATACATGTCCGCCGTACTGTCTAGTCCCATGGTGCAATCCATCTCGGGGGGTTAATCAGTTTACAGCCGGAGTGCTGCTAATGCAGTCGCTCCGACTATAAACTACTGGGGAATGAATGGAAGCAGCGCAGACAGGCTCAGTGACTGGGGGTGACGTCACTGAGCCTGTGCTCGCTGACAGCTGAACTCTGTGACCTCAGCATCGTCATTTTCCCACGGAGCCGAGGTTACAGGAATTAGCTGTCAGAGAGCACAAGCTCAGTAACGTCACCGCTTGTCACTGAGCCTGTGCGCGCTGCTTCCATTCATTCCCCAGTAGTTTACATTGGGAGCGGCTGCATTAGCAGCACTCCCGCTGTAAACTGATTAACCCTTTGAGATGGATTGCACCGTGGGACTTGACTGTACTGCGGACAGGTATGTGTTATGAATGTGCTAGAGATGGTTTCTGAGCAGAGGCTCCTTCTGGTGGTTACAGACAGTACTGAACCTTTCAGCAAGGAATGGCAATCTGGGATCACTGACTGGTCTGATATAAGGGAGGTTCCCTCCCATGATGGTTGCCGGTGATCAATTGTTCTTGTCTCAATTGTGGTTCCTGGTTCATTTGGAAGTTTGCTGAGTCTTGCCTGCATCTTCTGCTATCAGATAAGATATTTTCAGCTTTTATTTTTGTGCTTGCTTTTTGCATTGTTCCCTGCACTTCTGTGGAGGTCTGTCAGGTCCCCTCCGGGGGCTTGTGCTCCTCTCAGTTTATCTGAAGCCACTGCTATTTGTTCATTTGCTTTTTCCTGTTTTTTCAGTGGCTGCGGCTTAGTTTTGTTACACCAGAGATCTGATTTAGGTGGTAGAGATCGTGTTATCTCAGGTGTTTTTGCAATCAGAAGAGTTGGTATTTTTTAGGGTTTTTTTTTGGATTGCAGTGAGTATCCTTTTCTGTACTTTTCTGTTTAGACAGATTGGGCCCCAGCGTTTGCTCATTCTATTTTCTGTCTGTGTCCGTGCTTCTCCTTGTCTAACCGCCATTACATGTTTGGGGGCTTCCTATTTTCTTTGGGGATCTGCTCCGGGGCAGATAGCTTTCATCTTTCTGCCTTTAGGTGTAGTTATCTCTCAGGCTGTGACGAGGCGTCTAGGATCAACGTAGGAACGCTCCACGGCTACCTCTAGTTGTGTGGTTAGTTCAGGTTACTGCAATCCAATAGGTTCCAGCCTCTCTGGTGTATTGCCGTTTTTGCTTATTCTCCTCAGCTACCATAACACAACAGTATCACCGGCCCAAACTGAAAATTATATGGTACTCACAGAAGGGAAAAATAGTGTGGAAAGAAAAAAAAAAGTTGTCAGAGTTGTCAGAGATTTTTTTTTTTCCTGTTTGTTGCATTTTTTCCCTCTTTTTCTCTGGGTGCTGAGGAGGATTTTTTTTCTCTCAATGGAGCTTGCACAGTTGTCTGGCCGTGTGGATCAGCTTGCCACTGAGGTTCGGAGTATTGCTACCTATCTTGCTGGGTTGCCGGTTGTGGAACCTAGGATTCCTATGCCAGATTTGTTTTTGGGGGATCGGGCTAAATTTTTGAATTTCAAAAATAACTGTAAGCTGTTTTTTGCCTTAAAGCCTAAGTCCTCAGGGAACGCAGCACAGCAGGTTCAAATTGTCATCTCTCTCCTGCGCGGTGACCCTCAGGATTGGGCTTTTTCCCTGACACCTGGGGATCCTGTTTTGAATGATATTGATGTATTTTTTCTGGCTCTGGGGTTATTGTACGATGAACCTAATGTCACTGATCAAGCTGAAAAGCCCTTGTTGGCATTAAATCAGGGTCTTGAAGACGCTGAGTTGTACTGTCAGAAATTCCGAAAGTGGGCAGTCCTGACCAAATGGAATGATGATGCTTTGGCAGCCCTTTTTCGGAAGGGGCTGTCAGAGAATGTAAAGGATGTTATGGTGGGATTCCCTGCTCCCTCTGGTCTCAATGATTCTATGTCATTGGCTATTCAAATTGACAGACGTTTGCATGAGCGCAGAGGTATGCGTGAGATAGTGTTGCCTTGTGAGCCAGCTTCTGAGCCCATGCAGTGTGATAGAGTGACTTCTGGGGCACAGCGTCATGAGTTTCGAAAGCGCAATGGGTTATGTTTCTACTGTGGTGACGCCTCTCATGCTATTTCAGTCTGCCCTAAGCGGGGAAGACGTTTTGCACGCTCAGTTGTCTTGGGTAGTGTTCAGACTTTGACTGTTACCCTGATTTGCTCCCTGTCCACATTTTCTGCTCAGGCTTTTGTTGATTCAGAAGCAGCTATTAACCTGATGGATTTTGACTTTGCCAAACGTTGTGGGTTTCCCATGATACCCCTGCGGAAGTCTATTCCCCTACTGGGCATTGATTCTACCCCTTTGGCGGAGAATAAATCCCAGTTTTCTACTCAGGTGATAATGAGGGTTGAACCAGATCATCAGGAGAGATGCAAATTTCTGGTGCTGTATAATCTGCATGACATTATTGTACTAGGTTTCCTTGGTTACAGTATCATAATCCTGTTTTGGATTGGAAATTTGTGTCTGTGACCAGTTGGGGCTGCCAATGTGTTAATGCCGACACTCCTGTTTTTTCTGCTCTCCCCAGTCTCAGGATGTTCCTGACTTTTTGACTGATTTTTCGGATGTATTTAGTGAAAGTAAATCTGCATCCTTGCCCCCTCACAGGAGCTATGATTGCGCTATTGAATTAGTGCCTGGTGGTAAATTTCCTAAAGGTCGCCTTTTTAACTTGTCTGTACCTGAACACGATGCTATGCGATCTTATATCAAGGAGTCATTGGAGAAGGGTCATATCAGACCATCCTCTTCACCCTTGGGTGCCTTTTTTTTTCTTTTTGGCCAAAAAGGATAGTTCATTGAGGCCGTGCATTGATTATCGTCTCTTGAATAAGATCACTGTGAAGTATCAATATCCGTTACCCTTGATTTCTGACCTGTTTTCCAGGGTGAAAAGTGCTAGTTGGTTTACCAAGCTTGACCTCAGGGGGGCGTATAACCTTGTTTGCATTAAGCACGGGGATGAATGGAAGACGGTGTTTAATACCCAGAGGGGCATTTTGAGTACCTAGTGATGCCCTTTGGGCTCACTAATGCTCCTTCCATCTTCCAACCCTTCATGAATGATATTTTCAGGGATTTTGTGGATTAATTTCTGATTGTTTATTTGGGTGATATCTTGATTTTTTCCAATGACTAGGACTCTCATGTGAAACATGTTCGGACTGTGTTCCAGATTTTGAGAGAGAATGCACTGTATGTGAATGGATCAAAGTGTCTTTTTGGCGTACAGAAGGTCTCATTTCTGGGATTCATTTTGTCTCCGTCTGTTATTGAAATGGACCCAGTCAAGGTTCAGGCCATCTGTGATTGGGTCCAACCTACTTCATTAAAGGCTCTTCAGAGATTTTTGGGTTTTGCCAATTTTTATCGTAAATTTATTGGTAATTTCTCCGATATTGTTAAACCATTGACTGGTTTGACCAAAAAGGGTTCTGATGTGGTGAATTGGCCTCCTGAGGCAGTCTCTGCGTTTCAGGAACTTAAGCAGAGATTCACTTCTGCTCCTGTTCTACGGCAGCCTGATGTTTCTCTACCGTTTCAGGTGGAGGTTGATGCCTCTGAAATTGGGGCAGGTGCCATTTTGTCCCAAAGAGATCCAGAGACCTCTAAGAGTAACCCTTGTGCCTTTTTCTCTCGAAAATTTTCTCCAACTGAACGTAATTATGACATGGGTAATCGGGAGTTATTGGCCATGAAGTGGGCCTTTGAAGAGTGGAGACATTGGTTGGAAGGAGCTAAACATCAGGTGGTGGTCCTCACGGACCATAAGAATCTGGTTTATCCCGAATCAGCCAGGCGACTTAATCCTAGACAGGCCAGGTGGGCCTTGTTTTTCACACGTTTTAATTTTGTGGTGTCTTTTCTTCCTGGCACTAAGAATGTTAAGGCGGATGCCCTCTCGAGGAGTTTCTTTGCGGACTCTCCTGAGTTATCTGATCCTACTGTTATTTTGAAAGAGGGTGTAGTTCTTTCCGCCATCTCGCTCCCAATTTAAGACTGGCTTTGGAAGGGTGTCAGGAGGATAAACCTGAGCACTGCCCTATTGGGAAATTGTTTGCCCCAGACCAGTGGAAGAAGAGTGTGATGTCTGAGATTCATTGTTCCGCGTTGGCTGGTCATCCCGGGATTTTTGGTACCAGAGACCTGGTGAGTCAGTCCTTTTGGTGGCCTACTTTGTCTCATGACATCAGGGAATTTGTGCAGTCCTGTGGGACTTGCTCTCGCTCCAAGCCTTGCTCTCGCTCTAGTGGTTTGTTAATGCCATTACCTGTGCCCAAGAGGCCATGGACCCCTATCTCTATGGATTTTATTTCCGACCTCCCTGTTTCTCAGAGAATGACCGTTATCTGGGTAATCTGTGATAGGTTTTCCAAGATGATACATCTTGTGCCATTACCTAAGTTACCTTCCTCCTCCGAATTGGTGCCTTTGTTCCTTCAGCACGTGGTTCGGTTACATGGCATTCCAGAGAACATTGTGTCTGACAGAGGAGTCCAGCTTGTTTCCAGATTTTGGAGGACATTTTGTTCTAAATTTGGTGTTCAATTGTCTTTCTCCTCTGCTTTTCATCCTCAGACCAATGGACAAACCGAGAGAACAAACCAGACCTTGGAGACTTATTTGAGATGTTTTGTGTCTGCTGATCAAGATGACTGGGTCTCTTTTTTGCCTTTGGCTGAGTTTGCTCTTAATAATAGGGCTAGCTCTGCCACCTTGATGTCTCCATTTTTCTGCAATTTTGGGTTTCACCCTCGATTTTCTTCAGGACAGGCGGAGGCTTCTGTCTGTCCGGGTGTTCACTATGTGGTGGAGCGAATTCAGCAGATTTGGGAAAATCTCACCCAGAGATGGATTCAGGCCGCGAACACCTGCTCCCTAGAGTTCATACAGATTATCATTGACAAAAATACTCGTACCTTATCTAAATTAGAAGATGAAATCAATGAGTTACAGAAAAAAATGCAAACAGAAATGACGGCAGCTAACTTTCAAGAAGCTATTACCAATCTAGAAAAATTTTCCGCTGGCAATTACAAAACAACTCTGTCAAAAGAGGATTTACAAGAAGTTCATCAATTCAATCTATATCCTCTGTTAGTGAGAGTGGAAGCCAAATTCAAGAACCGGTGGTCAGACCTAGAACTAGGCAATTTGGTAAAAAAAAACAATTCCATCAGAATGCCAATAGAAATCATCGAGAAGACCATCTTAAGGTAATAAATTTATCAAAACACCAATTGTCCACAACACAAATATCTTTGCTGCAAAAAGGGCTAACCTTCTCACTCTCATCCCATTTAGACCCATTCACATTGACTAAAGACTTACATCTGTTCTCTAGAAAATTAATCTTGAAAAAAATCCACTGCAAAACTGATTTATTCTCATTTCCCCAAAAGAGGAGCAAGAGGCTTTGGCCACTTTACAGTCTTTATTGGATGAACAGGAGCCTGAGGTGAGCAACCAAATCCCTAGGCAATTGTTGGGTAAATCCAAAAAATTTCCCCCTCTATCAGCAGTCCCTGCTGTAGATGTATTCACTAAGATGGTCTCTGCGGACATTAATTTATTAGCACATAGACGTGGAGGTACACCCAACATTTCCAAGGACGAAAAACAGGCCCTTGAAATAATGGGATCCTGGGACGACGTAGTTTTTAAAATGGCGGATAAAGGCGGCAACATCGTCATTTGGCCAAATGACATGTATATTATGCAGGCCGAAAAATTACTTAATAATGAGGGTAGTTATAAAAAACTGACTCACAATCCCACCAGTAAATTCCAGCTTCAATTAATTGAAATTCTTTCATTAGCCTCTGCACAAGGTGTCGTCCCCAAGAAACTGGTAGAGATATTTAAAAATTTAAAACTTAAATTACCCACATTCTACCTAATCCCAAAGATTCATAAGGATATATCTAAACCCCCGGGGAGACCTATAGTCTCTGGCAATGAAAGTCTGTGTGAGATCATTTGTGACATAGTTGATTTTTTCTTGAAGCCTTTGGTGCAAGAACTACCATCTTACATACAGGACACAACTGCTGCTCTAAACCGCCTCAATCACATACAACTTAGTGATGAGATGGTATTAGTTACAGCAGATGTTGAAGCCTTGTATTCTTCAATTAGACATGAAGATGGAGTTCGAGCTGTCAAATGATTTCTTGAATCTAGCAATATACAGAAACCTATGACTAATCTGTTGATTGAGTTATTGGATTTCATTTTGAAACACAATGTTTTCACTTTCAATAAAAAAGTTTTTTTGCAGGTACAAGGTACTACGATGGGGGCTTCTTGTGCCCCCTCGTATGCAAATCTATTTATGGGATATTGGGAACGTGAAATTTTCCACAATGACAATATCAGAGGTATGGATCGAGTCCATAATTGGATTCGATTCATTGACGACATATTGTTTATTTGGGATGGTCCTGTTGATGAATTGGAAAATACTATAAGAATCTTGAATAACAATTCATACAATATCCATTTAACATATAAATTTGGCCGAAGTATTGAATTCTTAGACGTCTTTATCTCCACTTCCCACAATGGATGCCTATCTACTACAGTTTTTCGCAAAAAAACGGCTTCAAACTCACTGTTACATGCAGAGTCGTTTCACCCCAAGAGTTTGATCCAGGGTATACCCATTGGTCAATTCTTGAGGGTCAAACGAATATGTTCAAATTATACTGAATTTGAGTCTCAATCTAGAGAGCTGAGCCAACGATTCGAGGAACGTGGCTATAGTCGTAAAAGCATTCGTAAAGGCTATATGAGAGCTAAGCAAGCAACAAGAGAATCCTTACTGGTAAAATCACAGAAAATCAATTCCGGTTCGGACAAAGTTAGATTCATTACCCCATTCCATAATCAATGGGATGAATTCAGGAACATTTTAAAAAAACATTAGAATTTGTTACTTACTGATCCTATTTTGGGTAGAATTCTTGACCCATATCCATCCATAGTAGCAAAACGAGCACCAACGATTCGCGACAAATTGGTTCATAGCCAATTTGGACGTGAAAAATCCAACAATACGGATAATCCAGGCTTTTTCCCTTGTGGCCTATGTAAGGCTTGTGCCAATTTAATAAAAGGAAACACCTTCAAAAATCATAATGGCACAAAGACTTTCGAAATACGAAAACATATCACGTGTACATCTAGGGGAGTAATCTATCAAGCTTGGTGTCCTTGTAATAAGATCTATATAGGATTAACTACTCGTGAATTAAAAATCCGAACAAGAGAACACTGCTTAGACATTGAAAAAGCCAAAACTAATATAGACGATACAACATTAAAAACACTCTCGAGACACTTCAAGAAATTTCATCAATGCAAATCCCATCTTCTGAAGATCAAGGGCATTGACATGTTAAAAATGGGTTTTAGAGGCGGCGATCTAGCTAAAGAACTATCCAAATTAGAATGCAAGTGGATTTTTAGACTGGGTGCTTTAAATCCACAGGGGCTAAATGAGAGTTCCGGTTTTGGGGCCTTTTTATAATATAATCCCTGTTGACACCTTAATTCAAGTGTGTTTACATCTTTGCACTCCGGATAATTCCTCCTTGGGTTTTTGATTGTTTTCGTTTTTATGTTTCTAACATTTTATTGTTACTTACCATATTTGTTTTCTTTTAATTGAGTTCCTTGATCCGACCGGCAGTTGGAGTTGGGCTGACTGTTTCATGGCATGGATGATGATATGGGTTATCATGGATAAGGCACTAATCTACAAGAATGAAGAAAAGGACTAATAAGAGTATGAGAAGATCTACATGGGCAACTACGAACTTATGAGAACTTCCCAAGAAAGAATTAAATTCCAGTCTAACAATTATCATATTTGTTTAACATCTTTTGATTAGATCATTTTGGTGTGTTGGGAATCGTTGGATACATATTTTTTGAGTGACTACAATCACTTCATAACTTTTGAAGAATTTCAGATAATGGCAGTCATTCATATTGTTACCAAGCTATTATATAGTTGTTTATAAGCGCTGACAAGAAGTTGGAATACCTAAGTGTACCACAAATAATGTGCAGTTATTAACATGAGCAAAGAAGGCATTTGTCTTTATGGGTCGCAATTGACTTTTTTCAATATGAATACTACCATTTGATTAATATGAGAAATATTTTCGCCCATACTCATATATGTCTTCTTTATTTTGTATAGTGATATTCAATTTAACCAAATTTGTCGTTATTTGTTGAAACATCCCAGTCTGCAGTGACAATCAGAAGCGTAAATTTGTTCCTAATTATACACAGCGAATTCTCTTAGTAATTTGACGCATGCGCAGACATTGTAAATGTAGACTTGGCCTTTTTTCCTGGTTGCAGTCGCTGTGATTAGTGCGCACGCGCAGACTGGAGCCCGCCCAGGCATGACGAATGCGGTCAGTAAAATTGATGACGCTGGATACGATCATGTGATTCATGATCCTTCCGGCTGATTCACTGGTGACCGCACCGAAATGCCGTGTTTACAATGGAGCGGACAACAGCAGCGCGTGCGCCGCATCTAGCCACAGCTGATTAGTAACTATACTCCATATGCCGTGGGTCGGATTGGTCGGAGCTCCTTTTTTAACCTCACCGGTAATTTGCCTCTAATACATGCCCCCCGAAGAAGCTGGGCGAAACGTGCACGTCGGGGCAGAGGGACAGGAGCTCCTACCATTCCATCGTCACGGCTGCTACACAGGTAACGGCTTCGGCCATCCCCTTGTGGTGAAAGTAATTGCTTTCTATGATGTATTGCTAACTTGATATATTGAGGATTGTACATATCCCTAGATCATTGTGGGCAGTTGATATATCGTAGGCAGACTAGAAATGTATTTAACCAATTAGATACTAAATAGTTGATTCTAGCAGTCTGTTATAAGCCCCCTTCCCTTGGGATGGCTAGTGGCCGGCTTTTAAACAGCCATATTATACTACACCTGGATGCCCCTATTGTCCCTTTTTATCTTAGCACTTTCTTTATAAAAAGACAAATTTTGTATAATATGGAGAAATTTTGTGATTATTAATAAAGCATTTTTTGCAAAAATATACATTGTTGAACCTGCTCTTATTATTCGGGCAGCATATGCACCGATTTGGGAGATTAATGAGCATGAGTGAGAGCAGATACTTTGGTTATAAATATAGGCGATTTTTAGGTTTATAGATTTGGGACCAGGTAGTGGAGAGGTTGTCTCTCTCTCAGGAGAAGGCCCAACGATTTGCCAACCGGCATAGGACAGATGGTCCTCGGTTTAAAGTGGGGGACTTGGTTTGGTTGTCCTCAAGAAATATCCCGTTGAGGGTTGCATCTCCAAAGTTTAAGCCTAGGTTTATAGGACCTTATAAGATCATGGAGATTCTTAATCCTGTTTCCTTCCGTTTGCTTCTTCCAGGGACATTTAAGATCCATAACGTGTTCCACAAGTCCTTATTGAAGAGGTTTGTCGAGCCAGTGGTTCCTATGACTGCGCCTCCTGACCCTGTTTTTGTTGAGTGCAATCTGGAGTTTGTGGATGAGAAAATATTGGATTTTCGTTTTTCTAGACAGAAACTCCAGTATTTTGTTAAGTGGAGAGGTTATGGTCAGGAGGACAATTCTTGGGTGTTTGCTTCGGACATCCATGCTAGGAGACTGATCCGTGCCCATCACCGAGCTCATCCTGATCGGCCTGGTTGCACAAGTGAGGGTTCGGTGACCTCTCCTCAAGGGGGGGTACTGTTATGAATGTGCTAGAGATGGTTTCTGAGCATAGGCTCCCTCTGGTGGTTACAGACAGTACTGAACCTTTCAGCGAGGAATGACAATCTGGGATCATGGACTGGTCTGATATTCATTTGGAAGTTTGCTGAGTCTTGCCTGCATCTTCTGCTATCAGATAAGATATTTTCTGCTTTTATTTTTGTGCTTGCTTTTTGCATTGTTCCCTGCACTTCTGTGGAGGTCAGCCAGGTCCTATCCGGGGGCTTGTGCTCCTCTCAGTTTATCTGAAGCCACTGTTATTTGTTCATTTGCTTTTTCCTGTTTTTTCAGTGGCTGCGGCTTAGTTTTGTTACACCAGAGATCTGATTTAGGTGGTAGAGATCGTGTGATCTCAGATGTTTTTGCAATCAGAAGGGTTGGTATTTTTTAGGGGTTTTTTTTGGATTGCAGTGAGTATCCTTTCCTGTACTTTTCTGTCAAGACAGATTGGGCCCCAGCGTTTGCTCATTCTATTTTCTGCCTGTGTCCGTGCTTCTTCTTGTCTAACCGCCATTACATGTTTGGGGGCTTCCTATTTTCTTTGGGGATCTGCTCCGGGGTAGATAGCATTCATCTTTCTGCCTTTAGGTGTAGTTATCTCTCAGGCTGTGATGAGGCGTCTATAATGTAGGAACGCTCCACGGCTACCTCTAGTTGTGTGGTTAGTTCAGGTTACTGCAATCCAATATGTGTTAGGGTTTGAGTTCCCGCTGCTGCACAAGGGGAGTCTCGAACCAGTCCCGCTGCGGTCCCCCATCCATCTCCGTCCGCAGTGGATCCTGCTCAGCTTAGACGTCGGTCCCAGCATCTCGCCCAGTCTAACAGTGTGCAGAGGATTACTGCTGCCTCTCCAGGCTCTGCTATTGTGGCCAGTACTGGTTAGGACAAAGTCCTTGTTTTCCCCTTCTGAGCATGTCCAGGGTGAGATCTCTCATTGGAGATCAGGGGTCACATGCTCAGGTACTGCAGCAGCTCCTATTGGTCTGCCAGGAAGGTCCTGTGACTACTGGTGTTCTGGAAAAGTTTCATTGGTCCTTGTTTCTGGAAGGTCCTGTAGCTGTTACTATAAAAGGGTGGCATGGCTGGGCTGCCATGCGCTAGTATCAATTGCATTATGTGCTATGCGCCAGTGTGATCATGTAGGCATGTGGTTAGGGCTCGGCTGAAATAAGCCCCTAGAATACCGGCACCTCCGCTGAGGAGATTTGGGTGCAAGTGGTTAGGGCTTGGCTGAAATAAACCTCTAGAATACCAGCTTCTCCGGTGAGGAGATTGCTTGATTGCGTTGCTGTCTACATGATCACGGACTGCTATCCACACAGCAGTTATCTGTGTATCCCTGTGAGTCTAACAGGACACAGTCTTTTTCTCAGCGGCTCTGTGATGCAACAGGGTTCGCTTTATAACGCTGGTCAGCGCCCTGGCGTTTTACTTTGAGGCTCACTGAAGCTAAGTGAGTTCGCACTTATCGCCATATAGCGCTGTGGCATTCCCGTTAGCGGCTCTGGGGATTAACAGAGTTCGCACTTACTGCCACAGCGTGCTACGGCGTTTATTTTAGCGACTCTGCGGGATAACAGAGTTCGCTACTTTCGCCATCTTACTAGCAGCGGGCTTCGCCTGCACGGTGGACCCCGGGCTGCGAACGCACCTCTCTACAATATCTATTAGGTGCGTTCCGCAGACCCTAACAATAGGTTCCAGCCTCTCTGGTGTATTGCCGTTTTTGAATATTCTCCTCAGCTACCATAACACAACAGGTATGGTATATTGTTTGTTTTTTATTTTGTATTTTTTCCAGGAGATCGAGTGCTTTGATAATGGAATGGGAGTGTAATAAAGATTGTAAAACTGTGTAGTGTATTCTTTCATTAAAATGCTTTATTCTGTATGTGTGTGTTTATTTAACCCTTGAATAACTCTAGGATTAGTAAAGAATTATTGACACCTCTTCATTACTAAGCCTGGCTTAATGTTACCTTACAATAGTAAGGTGACATTAACCCCTTATTAACTCCACTTGCCACTGCTACAGGGCAAGTGGGAAGAACCCAAAAAAGCTCCAGAATAGGCGCATCTAATAGATGCGCCTTTTCTGGGCAGCGGCGGGCTGCTGTTTTTAGGCTGGGGGGCCCATATTCATGGCCCCTTTCCAGCCTGAGAATAGCAGTCCGCAGCTATATAGTTTTGCCGTGTTGGTTCAAAAACTAAGGTGGACCCCACGTCGGGATTTTCATTCATTCTCCCTACTCGCGCTGTTGCCGGCTGAGCATGGAGAATAATGACATCTGACTTCAGCACCAAAAGCAAGGGAACAGCGCTTACTGTAGCACTTCTTCCCCTGCGCCCATCCTTGCGCACAGAGGACATTGTGAACTGTATGCAGACTGAGAAGAGGGGGGAGGCTCCTGCTGCAGCTAGTTGTCTTACAGCCAGACACAGCAAGAAGGTATGGGGGTGGGATTGTTCCTAAGTTTCAAGCTGTAACATAGGACAAAACTGGGTCAAAGAAAATGAGGAGAATAAGGGACTAAAGTAAAGAAATATTATTTTTTTTGTGTGTGTTTTTGTAAAGAGTAGCCCTCAATATAATTTCTATTTCATAAATCAGTAGTGCACGTAAAGTTAAGTAACTTTGTCATAAATCTTAGCTGAGAAATCAGCTTCTTTCTCCTCTTAGATTAATTTTTCATTCTCAATTCATGGATATAAAGTGTAAAATCTGTATTCAGTGAGGACAGATGTTCACATTACTGAAATAGTGGATGACAGTTGGTGCTCTTAAAATTCTATGGAAAGGGGAGGAGCTTGAGTCAGACACAGCCATTCTACTGAAAGTTCTCCTGAAATGACAGTTACAGTTCTCTATAGAACTTTATGAGCACCAACCGTCATCTGCTATCTCAGTAAGGGGACAATCTGTGTTCAATAAAGGCAGATTTTACCGACAAATTGAGAATTTTGTAGATGAAAGATTAGTCCAGGAGGAAGAAGAAGTGGATTTATCTAGTAGGAAATAAAACTAAGTTTTTTCTTTTCATGTGTGCTGTTGATTTATAGAACACATAAATAAAATGAAGGTTACTCTTAAAGTAACCATGTGATATAGCAGAGCTGGGATAAATTAAAGGGCACTTAAAGGGAATCTGTCAGCAGCATGATGTAGGTTATGAGACCCTGATTTCAGCAATGTGTCACTTACCTGGATGAGTGTTGCTATTTCAATGCAATCAGTATTTTATCAGCAGGGGATTATCACTACAGGACTAGGTGTTTTGTGACTCCTACTCTGATCTCACCCACACTACTGATTGCCAGCTTTCTTTCAATATACAGTGTACGACCCCAACCAGTGGTACCTTGCTTTTGATGGGAGCCCACAGAAAGGACGTAGTGGCAAGCTTAGGAAGATGACAGTTCATTGAGGTTTGTGGCCAGGTGAACTGATTGTCCCAACCTGTGTGCTCTAAACGTCTCCATGGGCTCTGTGATGGGCAGTGGATCAAATATGTATTCCTCTGGCTGGAGCCATGGTGCCTGGCTGTTGTTCTGTCAAGTCTCTTTGTGAACAGAGGCAGATCACAGATGTTCACAGTTGCTCTTCAGGCCATCATTCACAGGTCAGGGGGAAGTTTGGATTAGGTCAACTCTCATTGTTCCAGTATTCAATCAATCTGCATAGTTTGTCCTTCACTGTTTGCAGATCAACAAGCTACATGGACTTATACAATGGGTAATCAACATATTAACAAACATTGATTGCTCAATTACCATCTGTCCCTGTCCTCTAAAGATAGCAACACAATAAACTGTAGGAGCTGATATAATAGGTAAACAGCAGCCATTTAACAATTCACAAACATCAATTCAATTTACAACAAGAGTCTATATTCAGACTTAAGGTACTGTCACACTAAGCGATCGCACCAGCAATCACGACAACGACATGACCTGGCGAGATCGTTGGTGTGATCGCTATATGGTCGCTAGTATCTTCCAAACAGAAAGATCTCATAAATGACACATCAGCGATCAGCGATCTGTATAACGACCTCGGCGGTCGTTGGGACCTGTCATGTATTAAAGATCCCGACCTCGAAAAGCGTGATTGAGCGCAACCTTTTACACGCCCCCAGCACAGACTGAAGGTCACTGTATGTCATATGTCACAGATCTCGCTTAGTGATTGGACGTCCGCGTCATAAAAGACGACGCAAGTGGTTCATATGAATTTCCAGCATCGTTCCATACTGCGTCCTGCTAACCTTCTGCTTTGCAGCTGCTGCGATCCAGTCTGTGCCGCTATTGCATTTGCCCCAGATTCATTTTTTCAGGATCCCAAAAACGTCTTGTATAAATGGCAAAGATGAAGCGCTGTAGCGTCTCTGACAGGATCGCAAAACCCCACACACGATAGTATCCTCGCAACAACGCACAAAGGACTAGATGTTGTGGCCACCAACCAGAGCTGAGGGGCGTTAAAACCTAGTTCCGCCTGCGCCGCTGACATGAGTCGCCAATGAGGTCGCTCGTCATACATAAAGGGTGTCAAACTCAGCGATTCACACTCACCAGCGGGACGCCAACGATCAAAAAACGTTCCAGAACGTTCGTGCACAATCAGCGACATCGCAGCGGGGGCCACATGGCTGCTGCATGTCACACACTGCGACGTCGCTGACGTTGTCGCTGCTGCGTCATAAAATCGCTGTCGCCTAAGCGATATCGCTAGCGATCTCGCTTAGTGTGACAGTACCTTTTGTATGAACAATAGCTGATTTCCCCTGGCCTACTAAATATACGTCTGACGTACAGTAATTAAGAATAAATGCTGTGTCGTCACAGTAGCGCATTGCCATTATGCAGCAAGACGGCTTTTAGGCTTCTTTTGGACAAATCGATGAAGATCCTCCATTGGCCTGGATTGTGACTTATCTTCACAACTTCCATTAAATACTTGATGTTGTTGAATGCTACAAGATCAACCTCCATGAATAGGTATTGGACAAGATCTTTATCACGGTTAAGGAACAAAGAAATGCAAACATCGCTCGCTAGGAGATTCCACAGCTAAGTGCTGTGTTCTGCTACAAGCAATATCTGTCCCTACAATAGAACTAAGCTAGATCCCTATGATGTAACGGGGAACCTGATCCTGCGATCAGATCAGACCCGCTAAAGTCCTCAGCTAGTCTGTACGAAGACCTATAGATGCGAGGGAGGGATCCCTACAAGAACTAGGGACTGGGAGAAAAGATGGATACCTCCTAACAGAAATTGTAGCAGTAAAAAGAAAAACAAACAACATAGAACATAGAGGTCCGAAGACCAAGCAAAACTAATTGAGTAAGGTAACAAAGCACCCGGCTAGCTTAAGAGTAGAAATTACAATGAAGTCCAGCAAAGCCAGAAGGGCGGAGCAGGATTAAATAGGCAAAAAAGGTCATGTGACCAACAAGATAGAAAAAACCTAACAGGAGAGTTCTAACAGTACCTCCCCTTCTAAGAGGATCCTCAGGATCCCCTAGGCCCAGGCTTAACCGGAAACCTCTTGTGAAACGCTCTGACAAGTCTGGACGCAGAAACATCATCCGCCCTCACCCATGAGTTATCCTCGGGTCCAAAACCCTTCCAAGCGACGAGATACTGCAAACTCCCTCTATACCGTCTAGAATTTAGGATGCGGGAAATTTCATATTCCCCGTCCTCCACCACCGGAGGAACAGTGGCAGAGGCGTCTCCATCCGACACATAAGCTCTTTTCAACAGAGAAACATGAAACACCGGATTAATCTTCCAGGAGGTAGGAACCTCCAACCTAACAGCAGATTGGTTAACAATCTGAAGCACCTTAATAAAGGGTCCTACAAACTTGGGACCCAATTTTTTAGAAGGAATCCTCAACCGCAGATTCTTAGAGGACAACCAAACCATGTCACCAATAGCAAACAAAACCTCTTGCCGTTTCCTATCAAAGTACCTTTTGGGATTTTCTGTTAGCCTCCTGAAGATTACCACGCACATCCGTCCAAACTCTCTCCAAATCACCAGAAAAATTCTCCTCTTCAGGCACGGCCGATACCAATTTGGAGAATGACCCAAACGACGGATGTCTCCCAGTACAACAAAAAAAAGGCGAACAACCAGCAGAAGAGGATGTATGGTTGTTAAGAGCAAATTCGGCAAGTGGCAGAAACTCCGACCACCCCTCTTGATTGTCTGCCACAAAACAACGCAAGAACTGCTTAACATCCTGGTTTTTCCTTTCTGTCTGGCCATTAGTCTCAGGATGATATCCGGATGAAAACGACAAATGAACTCCCAACCTGTCACAAAAGGCGCGCCAAAAACGAGCCACGAACTGAGGTCCCCTATCAGAAACAATGTCAGTAGGAACGCCATGTAGTCTGACAATTTCCTTGACAAAGGCCTTAGCGAGGGTCTTAGCGCAGGGCAGTTTGATGAAAGGAACCAAGTGACACATCTTGCTAAACCGGTCCACGACCACCCAGATGACAGTGAAACCCTCAGAGGAGGGAAGGTCAGTAATAAAGTCCATAGCCAAATGTGTCCAAGGTGCACTAGGGATCTCCAGAGGGCAAAGCAACCCCGCAGCAGGAGTATGTGAAGACTTAGATCTAGCACACACAGTGCATTGACGCACCCACTTAATGACTTCCTTCTGCCATCCAGGCCACCAAAAACTGCAACCCACAAGTCTCTTGGTCTCAGAGATTCCAGGATGACCTGCCAACCGAGACTCATGACACTCAACAAACAAATCTCTCCTAAAGGTCCCAGGCACAAACAACCTCCCATGGGGAGTGTTAGATGGTGCATTCTCCTGTGCTTTAAGAATCTCATCTTCCAACACAGAGTCCAAAGCAGCAATCACAACCCCTTCTTGTAAAATGTTCTCCTCCTCCTCAGCACCAACCATGGGAGAAAAGCTGCGAGACAAAGCATCGGCTTTCACATTCTTAGTACCTGGGATGTACGTAACGGAAAAATTAAACCGCAAGAAAAACAGTGCCCACCTAGCTTGACGGGCATTCAAGCATTTGGCAGCATCAAGATAGATCAGATTTTTATGATCAGTGAAAACCTGAACGGGAAATTCAGCACCTTCCAAGAGATGACGCCAGTGTTCAAATGCGAGTTTAATCGCCAACAATTCCCGACTACCAATATCGTAATTCAGTTCAGTCTCAGAAAATTTTTTTGAAAAAAAGGCACAGGGATGTATTCCATCCCTGTTTTCCTGAGACAACACCGCGCCGACCCCCACAGAAGAAGCATCAACCTCAACCAAAAACGGTTTAGTCACATCAGGCTGCATAAGGATGGGAGCAGAGCTGAACCTCTCCTTTAGAAACACAAAAGCTTCAATGGCCTCAGTAGTCCACTGAACCGCATTAACACCTTTCCTGGTGAGATCGGTCAGTGGTTTGACAATAATAGAAAATTTTTAATGAATTTTCTATAATAATTGGTGAAACCCAAAAACCTCTGTAATGATTTCAAACCAATAGGCCTAGGCCATTCCTGCACAGCTTGAACTTTCACCGGGCCATCTCAAAACCTTCGCTGGAGATAATGTAGCCCAAAAAACTAATTCTCTGTACAGCGAACTCACATTTCTCCAGCTTAGCAAAAAGCGAATTGTCACTCAATAACTGTAATACCTCACGAACGCTCTGCCAATGAGACTCCAGATCCGGCGAATAAATCAAAATGTCATCCAAATACACAACCACATTTTTGCCGATCAAAGGTCTAAGGATGTCATTAATAAGATTCTGAAAAAATGCAGTAGCATTGGTAAGACCAAAAGGCATAACCAGATTCTCAAAATTACCCACAGGAGTGTTAAAAGCAGTCTTCCATTCGTCACCCTCCTTCATGCGCAACAAATTGTATGCCCCCCGAAGATCAATTTTAGAGAATCGCTTGGCCCCCGCTAACTGGTTAAACAAATCAGGAATCAATGGCAGTGGGTAAGGATTGCGTACAGTAATTTTATTAATCTCACGAAAGTCCAGACAAGGACGTAAACCGCCGTCCTTTTTTTAAAAAAAAAAAATCCAACAGCCACAGGAGACTTGGAAGGCCTAATGTGACCGGCGGCCAAGCTTGTCTGTATGTATTCCTCCAAAGCCTTTCTCTCAGGAATAGTAAGATTAAATAAACGACTTTTAGGAAGAGTCGCTCCAGGGACAAATTCAATAGTACAATCATAGTCTCTATGGGGAGGTAAAATCTGCGATTCCTTCTCAGAAAAAACTTTCCAAAAATCCTGAATAGGTACAGGTAGTTCCCCTTTATCCACAGCAGCAATACGCCCGTTACAACACTTGTCATAACACGTAGGGCTCCAGGACTTAATTTCATTGGTAGACAAATCCAGTACAGAATTGTGCAATTTCAACCAGGGCAACCCCAAAACCACCGGAGAAGGCAAATTATTCAATACTACCAAATCCAAATTCTCTTGGTGAACACCATTAATAGTGAGGGGAAATTCACAGACCTTGTGAGTAACATTCTTCAAAGGAGAGCCATCAACAGAAACCACGGCAATAGGGGATGACAAAGGTTTGGGTTTTAATTTAAGTTTCTTCAAGAATCCCCCAACAATCACATTCAGAGTTGAACCACAATCGACAAATACCCGAAATTCCATTAATTCTTCCTGAGCAGCAGTAGAGGCAGAAAGAAAGACACCCTTAGTGTTTAAACAGGCTATACGGGCGGAACTGACCCCTTTTTTTTTCTTTGTTCATACAAAGCACACAGTTCTTAATGAAATGGTCAGATTTGCCGCAATAAAAGCATAAACCTTCAGAAAACCGGCGGTCTTTTTCCTGAGAGCGGGGTGCCATCACTCCAATCTCCATCGGCTCTCCAATGTCAGTACAGACCCTCTCAAGACTTGGAGCTGACATGGCAGAGGATTTACTCTCATTAACCCTTGCATGCAGTCTCCTATCCACCCGTATAGCTAATTGCATAGCCTCCTGTAAGTTTCCTAGGTATGGGATAAGCAATCAGCAAATCTTTAACCCTTTCACCTAGCCCTGCAAGAAACAAACTTTTCAAAGCTGAATCGTTCCACCCCACCTGAGTAGACCAACGTCGGAAGTGAGTACAATATTTTTCCACATTACCTGATCCCTGCCTCAAACGTCTCAATTCTGTCTCAGCTGATGAGACACGATCAGGATCATCATACAATAACCCCAAAGCAGAAAAAAAAATATCCACTGATCTAAAGCATGGATCCCTAGGTTGCAGAGAAAAGGCCCAATCCTGAGGTTCTTTGCGCAAAAGTGACATTATGAACCCTATGCGCTGCGATTCATCACCAGAGGATCTGGGTCTCAAACGAAAATACAACAAGCAAGCATTTTTAAAAGAAAAAAAATCTTGTTGTTCACCAAAAAATAAATCAGGCAAACGTACCTTTGGCTCCACGAAATGTGATCCAGAACAACTACTCACGTGTTGCTGAAGCTCGGTCACCTCCAGAGAGAGACCCTGCAGACGTTGAGCCAAGTCCTGAACCGACACCATGATGGAAACTGGAAATCTTTCCTTAGAGATTTTTTTTTTTTTTTTTATTTTTGGGCTGGACTTACTGTTGTGTTCTGCTACAAGCACTAAGGAAAAAGGGATATCTGTCCCTACAATAGAACTAAGCTAGATCCCTACGATGTAACGGGGAACCTGATCCTGCGACCAGACCCACTAAAGTCCTCAGCTAGTCTGTACGAAGACCTATAGATGTGAGGGAGGGATCCCTACCAGAACTAGGGACTGGGAGAAAGATGGACACCTCCTAACAGAAATTGTAGCAGTAAAAGACAAACAAACAACATAGAACACAGAGGTCCGAAGACCAAGCAAAACTAATTGAGTAAGGTAACAAAGCACCTGGCTAGCTTAAGAGTAGAAATTACAATGAAGTCCAGCAAAGCCAGAAGGGCGGAGCAGGATTAAAGGGAATCTGTCACCCTAAATTGGCGGGATATTTAAATGATGGCAGTCAGGTCAGATGGGCGGTGTTTTGGGTACTTGCCTTAACATGTTGTTCGTCGCTGTCTCCATTATTTCTGGGAATTGTAGTCGTTGCCCTCCATATAGCGCACCTGAGCATTGCAATCTGCGGGCAAAGCATACTGCGCGTGCGCAATTCAAGATTGCAATGGGCAGGTGCGTTATATGGAGGGCAACGACTACAATTCCCAGAAATAATGGAGACAGCGGCGAACATCATGTTAAGGCAAGTACCCAAAACACCGCCCATCTGACCTGACTGCCATCATTTAAATATCCCGCCAATTTAGGGTGACAGATTCCCTTTAAATAGGCAAAAAAGGTCATGTGACCAACAAGATAGAAAAAACCTAACAGGAGAGTTCTAACACTAAGAACCTAAAGCCCCCGTCTCACATAGCGATACACCAGCGATCCCGACAACGATCAGGATCGCTGGTGTGTCGCTACATGATCGCTGCTGAGCTGCCAAACAGGCAGCTCAGGCAGCGATCAGCACAGCGACACTGCGGGTAACATCGCTTAGTTACCCGCAGTGTACCTTGGATACCAGCGCCCTGATGCAGGGAGCTGGTAACCAAGTTACACATCGGGTTTCCAAGCGCTGCGCGGTGCCTGGAAACCCGCTGTGTACCTTGGTTACCAGAGGATCGTGGTCTCCCGCCTGTCACACGCAGCGATGCATGCCTGTCAGCGGGAGACCAGCGATCAAAAAAAGGTCCTGACATTTCAGCGACGATCAGCGATACCCGGCAGGGGGGCTGATCGTCTCTGAATGTCACACACAGCGATATCGCAGGGGAGATCGCTGCTGCGTCACAAAACTAGTGACTCAGCAGCAATCTCGGTAGCGAGATCGCTGTGTGAGACGGGGGCTTAAAAGCTCAGCTTAAGTCTTGGGCAGATCCAAATCTCTAACAAGATGGTTAAGTTCCCTGTGTTATAAGTTCTGGTTCTCCTGAGGTTGCTGACAGAACGTTTGGGTCGTGAAAGGAAGATGTTTCTGGTGCTTTTGGAGCCAGCAGTTCTTCTCTGTGTGGTACTGAGTGTATTGCAGATGGAAGGTTTGGATACTGTAAAGTCCACTTCTTCCTTGAAACTCCATACCTAATGGGGGCGCCATGCAGAAATAGCAGTTGGCAGTGTGATCGGCTGGCTCTCTCCACATCATTGGGACTACAAAAGGCGTAGATTGCCTCTTCCTATGCAACCACTGGGTAAGATCTGATGCACATCTATTGCAGCATATGTGAGGAGCCCAACTCTTGTCCTCATCTCCTATTCTGCAGCCAAAATACAGGTTGTAGGCTTTCCTTATCATGGTGGTCAAGTTTTGCCTTTGAGATGAAAAAATGACCTATCCGCTTTGTTAAGGCAAGACGAGGCATATCTGAAAAAAAAACATAGAAGCATGTCAATACGCTAAGGAAGCGAGCGAAGACATCCTATTACTGTATACCTTACACAGAGAGCAGTTATAGAAGTGATGCCACTGTAATTAGGTTGACGTCATCGGGGCTGAGTTGGCGTTTTTTGATCAGTCGCCCTGAGATGATAGAAGACTGAAAGCTCAATAGACTAAATAGATGATGTAATAGACGAGCTACTAATAATGCAATAATGATGGCAAAATAATAATGATACGATGTTTCTATAAGCTGCATGAAAGGTGTCATAAATAATCGCAACCACCTCGGGGTCTGGAAACTTAGAGCTGATCACCAAATTTGAGCATCATATTCGTTTTCACCACCACAAAATTAAGTTCAACTGTTTTCATCTCTAAATTAATTTGGCCATAAAACACTGTTACATAGCAAAAGACCGGCTGAAAGATTCTCTTTAAGGGAGTTGTGTTCAACAGGAGTCAAACACACAACAGGAGAGTCCCCTGATGAAGCCACTCATGGCGAAACATGTCGGGGAGGCAATGAATGAAGTTTAATCAGCTCTTGTGGTCTTGCAGTTGACATCTATAATTGTCCTGAGAAAATCTATCCTAACTAGTGGACTGCAGCCATTAATCTAGGAAGGAGATATGTTAGTGATATCCCATAGATGAGACCCAAAGAAATGCTACACAGCAATACCACCTGAGTTATTGCAATCTTTATCTGTTTTAGACCATATTAATTAATTACAATAAAAGTCAAGTTTTAATCACATTGTCCCTTAAGTTGGGTCCATTTACCCTCTGGGTGAGCTGTTAGTGCGAAACACACAACAAGAACTCACATGAGGAAGCATAATTTAGCTATACGCCTTAAGGAGGTATTCTTTATCAGACTTTTATGGTACATTTCAGTATAGGCTTGATCAGATGTTTCCATAATGCCAGTAGAAGGGAAGGGTGATGATGGACCACCGTAAGCTTTGTCACCTCTCCTCTCATGGACAAAGTGGATTGAGGGACCCTTCAACTCAGCCATGCTTATCAATGGTGTGTGATACACATGATCCATCGCATGCACGGACTGTAGACATGCTGAAAGGACACACTTTAAAGGCTCGTGAGAAGATTTTTTTTTCTTTTGGGTTTCAAAGGCATCTGGATTAATTCCTCCGTAGTGTATTTCTCGGAGCTTTGCTTCCCTCGATGAAAGACTGTCAGATCCTAGCGCGGATTGTAATTTCCTCATACACTAGCTTCTGCTGTGCTTTAATAGCCCGATCAAGCAATTTAATATACTTGCATTGCTGCATATTCCCTTCCCCGATACAATCTCACTTATTCCTCCGAGTGCCCTTTTATGTCGATGACATTCACTGTTTGATAGAGAAGTCTTTTCTTATTCAACCTCCCACCAAGATGAACGTCACCTTTCGGCTTTCTAAAAAACCTAAAAAATATTCCATTCTTTTGGGATTGATGGTTCTTTACAACTGGATATAATGAATATCAAAAAAATCAACTCCGTTCCCTTTCAGATGATAATGGTTGGGTTTAGCGGAGGAAGGTTGCACATTAGGTGGTTGCGCTCACTCGCAAATGGCAACGCATGGGACGAAAAAATGGTTAATGCGGTCTGCGCGTAAAACTGCATAAAGCGTTATTAGGATCATTAAAACTGGCACAATTACTGGAGGAGATGAAAGGCTTTTAGATATGGAAGGAAAACATCACTAAAGTGGAGCAAAAGCCCGGGAAACGGAATGGTAAAATAGAAATTATTATTTCTAAAGTACAGAAAGCTGATTTATTCTGTACAAAATGTACAAACTTCGCATAGTGTCAAGGAGAAGCTATAAAATGCTGCACAGTGCCCAGATAATGACAGATAATGTCTGTGTCCCGCCGAGCCCACATAAACAATACAGTACACGATCAATGCCACACAGCACCCAGTGAGATAATCAATACGTGATCAATACCACACAGCACCCAGTGAGATAATCAATACGTGATCAATGCCACACAGCGCCCAGTGAGATAATCAATATGTGATCAATGCCACACAGCACCCAGTGAGATAATCAATACGTGATCAATGCCACACAGCACCCAGTGAGATAATCAATACGTGATCAATGCCACACAGCGCCATTGAATAATCAATACGTAATCAATGCCACACAGCACTCAGTGAGATAATCAAACGTGATCAATGCCACAAGCGCCATGAGATAATCAATACGTGATCAATGCCACACAGCACCAGTGAATAATCAATACGTAATCAATGCCACACAGCGCCCAGTGAGATAATCAATACGTGATCAATGCCACACAGCACCCAGTGAGATAATCAATATGTGATCAATGCCACACAGCCCAGTGAAATAATCAATACGTGATCCCAAAGACACACAGCGCCCAGTGAAATAATCAATACGTAATCAAAAGCCACACAGCGCTCAATAAATAAATCAATGTGATCAATGCCACACAGCGCCCAGTGAGAATAATCAATACGTGATCAATGCCACACAACACCCAGTGAAATAATCAATACGTGATCAATGCCACACAGCACCCAGTGAATAATCAATACGTGATCAATGCCACACAGCGCCAGTGAAATAATCAATACTGATCAATGCCACACAGAGCCCAGTGAAAATATCAATACGTGATCACAGAATAAAAACGTCAATGCCACACAGAGCGCCCGTGAAATAATCAATACGTGATCAATGCCACACAGCGCCCAGTGAAATAATCAATACGATCAATGCCAACACAGCCCAGGAAATAATCAATACATGATCAATGCCACACAGCGCCAGTGAAACAATCATACATGATCAATGTCAAACAGCGGCATAAATAATCATATCGATACAATCCACACAGCGCCATGAAACAATCAATACTGGATCAATGCCACACAGCGTCCAGTGAAAAATCAATACTGATCAATGCCACCAGCACCCAAGTAGACAATCAATACTGATCAATGCCACACAGCCCAGTGAAATAATCATACTGATCAATGCCACACAGCGCCCAGTGAAATAATCAATCACGTGATCAATGCCACACAGCGCCCAGTGAAACAATCAATACTGATCAATGCCACACAGCGCCCAGTGAAATAATCAATATGTGATCAATGCACACACAGCGCCAGTGAAATAATCAATACTGATCAATGCCACACAGCGCCCAGTGAAATAATCAATACTTGATCAATGCCACACAGTGCCCAGTGAAATAATCAATACTGATCAATGCCACACAGCGCCCAGTTGAAAAATCAATACTTGTATCAATCGCAACACAGCCCAGTGAATAAATCAATAGTGTCAATGACCAACAGCGACCAGTGAAATAATCAATACGTGATCAATGCCACACAGCCCAGTGAAATAATCAATAGTGATCAATGCACACAGCCCAGTGAAACAATCAATACTGACAATCCAACAGGACCAGTGAAATAATCAAACTGATCAATGACACACACAGCGCCCAGTGAAACTAATAATACTGATCAATCCACACAGGACCAGTAAATAATCAATATGACAATGCCACCAGCGAACTGTGAAATAATCAATACTGATCAATCACACACACCAAGTGAAATAATCAATACTGATCAATGCCCACAGGACTTGAAATAATCAATATTGATCAAGCCACACAGCCCAGTGAAATAATCAATTCGTGATCAACACACAGGAGTGAAATAATCAATACGTACCAAGTGCCATAAACAAACGCAATGCCACAATAATCATTCAACACACAGCCATAATAATAATAGTCAAGCACACAGCGTGAATAATATACTGTCATGCCACACAGGCCAGTGAAATATCATAGTGATCATGCAACACGCAGTGAAATATCATAGTACAATCCACACAGCCAGGAAATAATCAAGTGATCAATGCACACAGGCAGAATAATCATACTGATCACCAACCCAGTGAAAATACGTGATCAACACACAGCGCAGTGAAATATGTGACACAACGCCAGTGAATATCATACTGATCAAGCAACACGCATAATATCATACGTGATCACCACACAGCGCCGTGAAATAATACGTGTCAAGCCACAAGCCGTGAATAATCAATACTGACATGCCACACAGGCCAGTGAATAATCAATACTGATCAAGCCACACACCAGTGAAATATCAATACGGATATCCACACACCATAAATAATCATACTGATCAACACACACGCCATAATAAATGATCATACAACCAGTGAATAATCAATACGTGATCAGACACGCCAGTGATATAATCTGATCACCACAACCATGAATAATCATACGGATCAATCACACAGCCATAATAATCAATATGATCAACCACAACCCATGAATATACGATCAGCAACACGCCTAAATCATACTGATCAAGCCACACCGCAGGAATAATCATACTGATCACCACACACGCCAGTGAAATAATCAATACTGATCAACACACCCATGAATAATCATATGATCACACGCCATAATAATCATACTGATCAATCAAACACCATAATAATCATACTGATCAAGCACACGCCGTGAATAATACGGATCATGCCACACGCTGAAATATACGTCAGCCAACACGCTGAATATCTGACAGCACAGCAGGAAAATCAATCGATCATGCCAAAGCCATAAATCAATACTGATAACACACGCAAATATGGAACAACGCCAGGAAATCAATATCAAAACCAGTGAAATCAATATAACCACACAGTTCCGATAAGCACAGCGTGATAATAATACATCAATAATCAATATGTGATCAATGCCACACAGCGCCAGTGAAATAATCAATACTGATCAATGCCACACAGCGCCAGTGAAATAATCAATACGTGATCAATGCCACACAGCGCCCAGTGAAATAATCAATACTTGATCAATGCCACACAGCCCAGTGAAATAATCAATACGTGATCAATGCCACACAGCGCCAGTGAAATAATCAATACTTGATCAATGCCACACAGCGCCAGTGAAATAATCAATACGTGATCAATGCCACACAGACCCAGTGAAATAATCAATACGTGATCAATGCCACACAGGCCCAGTGAAATAATCAATACGTGATCAATGCCACACAGCGACCAGTGAAATAATCAATAGTGATCAATGCCACACAGCGACCAGTGAAATAATCAATACGTGATCAATGCCACACAGCGCCCAGTGAAATAATCAATACGTGATCAATGCCACACAGCACCCAGTGAAATAATCAATACGTGATCAAGGCCACACAGCACCCAGTGAAATAATCAATATGTGATCAATGCCACACAGCGCCCAGTGAAATAATCAATATGTGATCAATGCCACACAACACCCAGTGAGATAATCATTACGTGATCAATGCCACACAACACCCAGTGAGATAATCAATACGTGATCAATGCCACACAGCACCCAGTGAAATAATCAATATGTGATCAATGCCACACAGAGCCCAGTGAAATAATCAATATGTGATCAATGCCACACAGCGCCCAGTGAATTAATCAATATGTGATCAATGCCATACAGCGCCCAGTGAAATAATCAATACGTGATCAATGCCACACAGCGACCAGTGAAATAATCAATATGTGATCAATGCCACACAGTGCCCAGTGAAATAATCAATGTGATCAATGCCATACAGCGCCCAGTGAGATAATCATTACGTGATCAATGCCACACAACAACCAGTGAGATAATCAATACGTGATCAATGCCACACAGCACCCAGTGAAATAATCAATACGTGATCAATGCCACACAGCGACCAGTGAAATAATCAATATGTGATCAATGCCACACAGCGTCCAGTGAAATAATCAATACATGATCAATGCCACACAGCGTCCAGTGAAATAATCAATATGTGATCAATGCCACACAGCGCCCAGTGAAATAATCAATATGTGATCAATGCCACACAACACCCAGTGAGATAATCATTACATGATCAATGCCACACAACACCCAGTGAGATAATCAATACGTGATCAATGCCACACAGCACCAATGAAATAATCAATATGTGATCAATGCCACACAGCCCAGTGAATAATCAATACCTGATCAATGCCACACAGCGCCCAGTGAAATAATCAATACTTGATCAATGCCACACAGCGCCCAGTGAAATAATCAATACATGATCAATGCCACACAGCACCAGTGAATAATCAATACGTGATCAATGCCACACAGCGCCCAGTGAAATAATCAATACATGATCAATGCCACACAGCACCCAGTGAAATAATCAATACATGATCAATGCCACACAGCGACCAGTGAAATAATCAATACTGATCAATGCCACACAGCACCCAGTGAGATAATCAATACTGTGATCAATGCCACACAGCGCCCAGTGAAATAATCAATACAGGATCAATGCCACACAGCGACCAATGAAATAATCAATACATGTGATCAATGCCACACAGCGCCAGTGAAATAATCAATACTGATCAATGCCACACAGCGCCAGTGAAATAATCAATACTGATCAATGCCACACAGCGCCCAGTGAAATAATCAATACATGATCAATGCCACACAGCCCCAGTGAGATAATCAATACTGATCAATGCCACACACGCCCAGTGAAATAATCAATACATGATCAATGCCACACAGCACCCAGTGAAATAATCAATACATGATCAATGCCACACAGCACCCAGTGAATAATCAATACATGATCAATGCCACACAGCACCCAGTGAGATAATCAATACTGATCAATGCCACACAGCGCCCAGTGAAATAATCAATACATGATCAATGCCACACAGCGCCTGCTAGGGTCTGCGGAACGCACCTAATAGATATTGTTGAGAGGTGCGTTCGCAGCCCGGGGTCCACCGTGCAGGCGAAGTCCGCTGCTAGTAAGATGGCGAAAGTAGCGAACTCTGTTATACCGCAGAGTCGCTAAAATAAACGCCGTAGCACGCTGTGGCAGTTACTGCGAACTCTGTTAATCCGCAGAGCCGCTAACGGGAATGCCACAGCTATATGGCGATAAGTGCAACTCACTAGCTTCAGTGAGCCGCAAAGTAAAACGCTAGGGCGCTGAACCAGCGTTATAAAGCGAACCCTGTTGCGTCACAGAGCCGCTGAGAAAAAGACTGTGTCCTGTTAACACCACAGGGATACACAGATAACTGCTGTGCGGATAGCAGTCCATGATCATGCAGACACAACGCAATCAAGCAATCTCCTCACCGGAGAAGCCGGTATTCTAGGGGCTTATTTCAGCAGCCGAGCCTAACACACAGTGCGTGCATGATCACACTGGCACAAAGCACATAATGCAATTGATACTAGCGCATGGCGGCCCAGCCATGCCACCCTTTTATAGTAACAGCTACAGGACCTGCCAGAAAAAGGACCAATGAAACTGTTCCAGAACACCAGTAGTCACAGGACCTTCCTGGCGGACCAATAGGAGCTGCTGCAGTGCCTGAGCATGTGACCCCTGATCTCCAATGAGAGATCTTACTCTGGGCATGCTCAGAGGGGAAAACATGGACTTTGTCCTAAAGACGTCTGCTCGCCGCTAACCAGTTCTGGCCACAATAGTAGAGTCTGGAGAGGCAGCAGTAATCCTCTGCACACTGTTAGACTGGGCGAGACGCTGGGACCGACGTCTAAGCTGAGCAGAGTCCACTGCGGCCGGAGACAAATGGGAGACCGCAGCCAGAATGGCTCGAGATTCCTTTGTGCAGAAGCGGGAACTTGACCCCTAACAGCGCCCAGTGAAATAATCATACGTGATCAATGTGACACAGCGCTGGAAATAAAGGATAATCACACAGCGCCATGAAATAATCAATACGTGATCAATGCCACACGCCAAGTGAAATAAAGGCACAAAGTATGTAGTGTAACCAAATAATAAATAATTATTTTTTTTTTTAGAATTTTTTTTCACTTAAAGGGATCTTGTCAGGTCCTCCGTGCCCCTAGAACAACCAGCAGTTATGTCTCTGTAAGAGGGTGACGGGACAGTTGTGCGCTTCTCCCTCGATTAGAAAAATGGCTATAACTGGGTATACAAAAAGTGTTTTATATTGCATAGAACCTTATAGGCACCAAGGTGCACGGTTAATGTATTGCTATAATATGTGGGTGAATCAATATCCTCTGATACATGTATTAGATATAGAGAAAGGGTAAGATTCAGCTATAGGATAGAGTTGAGGATAGTCCTGATTACTGGAGATGAGAGTTATAGCAGCAGGAGTTCGGGGCCAGAGGGTTTAAGGTCACGTGGATTCTGATGGATAGGGAGCAGCATGAGGACGGCCGTGACGAATTTCAGTTGTTCATCCCACAACTCCTGAGAGCTATGGCCTGAGAAAGGTGTGGAGGAGCCTGCCTTACCCTAAGGGGAAAACGGACGGAGATTCACAGATACAAATTGGACCGGGATTTTGTGAAGCTGTGGAGCCGGGTGTAACATCCCAGGTGCAAGGGGTGCCAGTAAAGCGAGAGATAGCGCAGGCTCAGGAAATGAGTGCGGCTTCTTTCCCTCACTGCATTGATTCCTCTGGAGCCGGGTGTAACATCCCAGGTGCAAGGGGTGCCAGTAAAGCGAGGGATAGCGCAGGCTCAGGAAATGAGCGCGGCTTCTTTCCCTCATTGCATTGATTCCTCTGGAGCCGGGTGTGCGCGTTCCGGCTCTGGATAAGCGCACTGCGCATGATCGGAAGTGCAGAAGATAAGAAAACATAGTAGAGATGGTGGAGATAGCCACTTCGGCAGCCTTTAACTGTGAGCCTGGTAGAGCAAACTGCGTTTGTCATTTGTGTGATCCCCATGTTGTCTAAGGTGTTACATCGCTGGATTTAATGCATTTATTTTGGTCTAAAAATATTTTTTTGCAATTAGTTTCATAAATTTTTTGGGCTTTTACACTCTACGAGTTAACTGAGAATCTATCAGTGAAATCATTCCAATGGGGAGTTTGCAATGTTTTTAACTGTCATTTTCTGAACGTCACTATGCTGCTTTATGGCCACGTCAAATTAAAGCTGAACGGGGTAGTTTATAATTTTTAGCAGGTTTTTTTTTTTAATGCTATGCTCAAATATCATATGTTTGGTGATCATAATTGGCAAAGTCAATTTCAGAAAAAGATAAATGAGAAAGATACGTCACACTGAGCTCGCTGACAGATTCTCACTTAAATCGTCCTGTTGCTTGAAAAGTGAAGGGAAATAAAGAGGCTGTTAAAGGCAATCAGAGCAAAAAATTATCACGAAACACAATCAGAGCAAATACCCTTAACCCAAAAATACATTCATTTAATTAAAATCAATCAATAAATCCCATCCAGGTGTCCACATCCTTTCAAATGCAAAAAATAGCCGTATAAGTGATCTCAATGAAGCTGATAAGTGCTATTGACAGACTATTTCTGCAACCCTCTTAGGTTTTCAATTTAGCAGTAAAGTGTCCACATTCATGGACGTACTAGGCGAGAACATATGTGCAAAAGAAACGGTTAAGTGGCAAGTTCGGCTCTGCTACATCTGTGCTTCCATACATCTGAATTTCTGCACAAAAAAAAAAAAAAGATTTCTCTTTCTGAGCTCAACCTGCTCATATAGAGGAAATATTTGCCCCCGTTTATCAATGACATCAATTTATTAGGGATTAATAAGCCACTTCCTGTTGATCATATGAGACAGCATTAAGGTGAAACGCTCAGGACCCTCTGGCATCGCTTCTGATCCTGACCATCAGTCACTGTTTGCCTTCTGAAATAAATAGATCTGCTTAATTTGTAAATGTTGAAAGCCGCTGAAAGGAAAAGGTTATCATAGTGGACAGTACCAACGGAGAACGGTGTAACTAAAGTCTATGGGCTCCAAGGAATAATGTGGTCCTGCAGCCCCCAATACCAGCACGGACCCCAGTGGCGTTGATTGAGATTGTGTTGGGCCAATATTACAAATAATACAAATAAAGTTCCGCTATAACCATTTAACACCACCAAATAGTAACCGAATAATACCACCATACTGAGAATTAATCAAAACCACTGTACCAGCACTAATATTAACCCCGTACATTGCGATAAGAGGCTATCGGTATATACAGTACAGTTTACTCTAGAGACTCACTAGTGACATCTCCATTTTCTCTTTTGTCATCTTTGAGACCCTCACAGAGTAATAATATTCCCCTATGTGGCACTTATACGGTAATAATGTCCTCCTATGTGGCGCCCATATAATTACAACGCCATGTTATGTGGCCCCCATATACTTATAATGCCCTCCTATGTGGCCCCATATACTTATAATGTCCTCCTATGTGGCCCCATATACTTATAATGCCCTCCTATGTGGCCCCATATACTTATAATGCCCTCCTATGTGGCCCCATATACTTATAATGTCCTCCTATGTGGCCCCATATACTTATAATGCCCTCATATGTGGCCCCATATACTTATAATGCCCTCCTTTGTGGCCCCATATACTTATAATGTCCTCCTATGTGGCCCCATATACTTATAATGCCCTCCTATGTGGCCCCATATACTTATAATGCCCTCCTATGTGGCCCCATATACTTATAATGCCCTCCTATGTGGCCCCCATATACTTATAATGTCCTCCTATGTGGCCCCCATATACTTATAATGCCCTCCTATGTAGCCCCCATATACTAATAATGTCCTCCTATAAGGCCCCGTATACTAATAATGCCCTCCTATTTGGCCCCATATACTAATAATGCCCTCCTATGTGGCCCCATATACTAATAATGCCCTCCTATGTGGCCCCCATATACTTACAATGCCCTGCTATGTGCCCTCATATTCTAATAATGTCCTACTATGTGGCCCCCATATGCTTATAATGCCCTCCTATGTGGCCCCATATACTTATAATGCCCTCCTATGTGGCCCCATATACTTATAATGCCCTCCTATGTGGCCCCCATATACTTATAATGTCCTCCTATGTGGCCCCCATATACTTATAATGCCCTCCTATGTAGCCCCCATATACTAATAATGTCCTCCTATAAGGCCCCGTATACTAATAATGCCCTCCTATTTGGCCCCATATACTAATAATGCCCTCCTATGTGGCCCCATATACTAATAATGCCTCCTATGTGGCCCCCATATACTTACAATGCCCTGTTATGTGCCCTCATATTCTAATATGTCCTACTATGTGGCCCCCATATGCTTATAATGCCCTCCTATGTGGCCCCCATATACTAATAATGTCCTAGTATGTGGCCCATATGCTAATAATGTCCTACTATGTCGCCCCATATACTAATAATGTCCTCTTCTGTGGCCCCCATGTAGCTTAATGTCCTCCTTTAGTGCCCCCATACAGTAATAATGTTCTCATCTATGGCCCCCATGTAGTAGTAATGCTGCTGATTTGGCCCACATACGGTGTAATGTCTCCCCTTTGGCCCTCACACAACTATTAAAAACAACAACAATCACATCACTGACCTGTCCCCACTCTCATATCGAGTAGCTCAGTCTTCACCTTTCTACCGCCATAAGCGGTACCTCCCAGTGACCTCATTGCACCACAAGCGATGTGACACTGGGGTGTTCTGCAGCTGCGGGTCTCCGATAGTCCTCCGGTTGTAGTGTAGGTTTGGCGCAGGGAGACAGTGTCTCAATGATCAATAGTTTTCAACTGGATGTGCATTCATGGACGCACATCCAGTGGAAAACAGTGTTGGCACCGACGAGCACTAATTCGGCAATAGCTTTTTTTTGCCATTTGCACCTTTCGATTTGCAAATTACTAGAATTCGCCGTGTCCAGCAAAGTTCCTGAACTACGAGTGATTCAAATCAAACCATATGATCACCATACAGTACACCCAGCACATTATGATGCTGCCACAGTCCCCTGCATAGATTATGAGGCCTCCATAATCACCCACCTACAATATTATATCCCAACTTTGATCCCCCCGTATGGTGCCCCCAGACACCCCATACATTATAATCCCAGTAAAGCCCACCTAAACAGTATGATTCACACACAACCCCCATACTGTATGATGCCCCCACAATCCTCACACAGTGTGATGCCAAAATAAGATAAATGTTACTTACCTAGCCCTGTTCCCACAATGTGCTGCTCTAATCTGTGCTGTGTGCAGAATTAGTATCCATGCTGCAAGTGCAATTTAGTAATGTTATTGTGCTTCGTCGAGACATGGGCGCATAGGCTGAATGGTAGTGAAGGGCTTCCTTCTCCACCACTATATTCAACTGTATCTACATGATCATCCTGAGGATACAGATACCTTTAACATCTAGGCAGAAATAGCAGAGATGTATAGGAAAACTCGTAACTTGCTAGCAGAGAATCGTCAGGTACCTTGATAGCAGAGATTAAGGTATGAATAGCAACAAGAATAGTGGAAATATTTTGGTAATCTGGAATCTAGATTCAGCAGAGTTGTAAGTGTGAACCATACCTACAGAAGCTGGACTGAGCTTAGTCATGGTGCCAGGATAGAAGTCACAAGCAGCTCATGAGATAATTAGACACCTAGAGGGATCTGAACCAAGTGGAAGGGTGAAGCTAAACTCCTGATTACTGTGTAGTAGCAGTGTACTGCACCAACTTAATTCCCAGCCAGTGCATAGCTGCCTTAAAATGCCATGGGTGATTGCATCAGAGATTGCTCTGTTAATATTCTGCCTTATTACTTCATTGATTTCTACATTTGACAAAAAACCATGTTACAACTGTGCTGGCGATATGATAATTAGCTGGTGACTAGTCATGGAGATGTTTTTACCCTTGACAAGTCATCGCACTAATCATGTTATTACACCCCTGTTTACAGCTGGCTGTGTCTTATGTCACTGCAACCTCCTTATACATGCAAAGTGGGGGTGCGTACACCCAACATACAGCACATTGTCATGGAGGCAAAACATTTTCACTGATTCACTTCTCAAGGACGAGCCGTGAGTCAGGATAGTCAATGACTCCAAGGTCAATAGCCAGGAGGGTCATAAACAGAGGGAAGAGACAAAAAAGTAGTCAGGAACCGTCCAAGGTCAAAACACCAGGAGGATAGCAGATCAGAACAAAGGAGGTTAAACAAATGGATGGTCAGGACGAGGTCCAAGGTCAGGCAACGATAGATCAACAAGTAAAGCACTAGTCGAAGAGAAAACAAACCACACTGAGCTGTAGCTATGGCTGGCAGCTATCTAAGGAATCAAGAGAACAAAGAACACCTGACAAGAGCCATCAGGTTCCCTTTAAGTGTCTTACCTTACCCCAGTGCTGGAATCACAGCTACATGGATCAGTACTGCTGCTCCTGCTGCTGCTTATGAATATGTACTACATAGAAACAGAAGAGCAGGACTCTCTCTTGTCTGTGTGTGCTGTGTAAGGGGGACATATCAGCTGGTCTACACCCACTAGCTCAGAGACAACTGAAAATAAAAGAGGAGAAAGCTTGTGTACGATTAAAGTAACACTAATTACACTGTTCTGTATTCATACTGTTACTATAAGGACAAAAATGCTGCAAAAAAGTCAAATAGACAATATAATGGTTAAGGTGTTAAATTTTAATGTTTTTTCTTTTAATGTAAAATGTAATTTCCAGCACATCTTTAATTAATCAGTCCGCTGCATGTGATGAAGAACGCACTTCTTTCTGTCGGCTGTACTTTTCTCTTATGCTAGAGATCACATTTTTGAGAAGACAAGAATATAATAGATCTCTGAAGATTATACCAGAGGTGTCTCAAGACTGACATTGTGCTAACACTTATGTCATGGGTCAAAGCTTCTGCTAAATTTTTAAAGATCTCTTTGACTCTTAACCTATTTTAATTTTCATTTCTAGAAAAATCGAAATCACAGAACCGAGCAATCTCAGGGTATTCAAATCTGTATCTTCTGCTGCACAGAAAATGGGGAATTGTTTAGAAAAAACATATCATAGTACAGTATAAGTCAGATGTAAAAAAAAGTTATAGTATAATTGAAAGAGAAGGTATGTTTTTTTTTAAAAAAATGCATTTTTATATATCTTATTCAGAGAATTTTTGGATGGTGAAGAGGTGTCCTTGTTCAGGATCCTCAATCAGTAGACAAAATATAAAGCGGCTACAAAACAAAAAGCATTTTAGATAAGAGAATCGGTTCTAATTAAATCAAATTTCTTTTGAATTTTTTGGAACTTGATAAAGCCAGCGAACTCAAACAAAATAAGATTTGCTTAGTGCAAATGATCTGAAATGTCCACCACCATTTTACACACTGCAGATGATTGCATCAGCCAGGAGAGGATCACAAGACCATGGGCACCAATGGGCGGACTTCCCCATAAAGTCTTGTATCTTTCAGATGGCATGGTATACTACAGCCTATCAATAGTGATGATCATAGCCTGTATAAAAGCCAAGGCAGGGAATGCAGACACTTTGTGGTGAATCTAGATAATGAGAGGACATCACAGCTCACAGCCACAGAAATATGGAGAGAAAGCCACAAAACACAAAAGGAACTGTATAGATAGTGTGTGACAGCACAGCAGTGAGCAAAATTAGTGTGTGAGGAAAAAATAATTATACAGATTGAATTGATAGAGCGAAAGATAGCAAAGTCACTGTGTCTGATATATACGGTGAGTGGGGATGAGCGGACCCGTGGAAGTTTGCATTCATCGGGTTCAAGCAAACTTTAGTGCAAAGTTCAGTTTGGGTATCAGATCTGTACCCGAACCTCAACCTGTACATGAACCCCATACAAATCAATGTGTACCCTAACTTTGGAGGTAGAAAATCCCTCTCCCTCCTCACTGATCTCTCGAATTGTAAAATGGACTTCCAGCAGAAATCTGTGTTCGGAGTTCAGCACCAGATACTAGGTGTCCAGAACGAACCCCGAACTTTACAGTTTGGGTTCGCTCATCTCTAACTGTTAGGCAATGTCAGGGGGACACATACTGTCTGTTTCGAACCTAAAATGGCTACCCAACCCCAAATGACCGTCCCTTATAAACTGTTCTCCTCCACCCTCTCCCCCTTAAACGTTCGCACCCCTAGTAACAACTATTGCCCGCCTCTGCCCAGGTTGCATCTTACCTTCAATGCATCAGCTCTGAATCACCAATTGAAAAACCAGGCCACTAAACTAAGAGGTCAATGTCCTCGGGTCCTCCAATCCCGTCCCCGGGATTTAACACCCGTCACCGCTTAATTCCACCTAGGGGAATCTCCCAAAGTTCACCTGCCACCGATCCGCCATTGGCCAAATCCACCAACTTTGAGGACCTCCCCCCATGCCCGCTGCCATGAAAATGTTACAAAATTAACAAAGAAAACAATTAAACACACACTGGTCAAAACGATGACCCATAAGTCATTTTCATAACATAAATAAAGAGAGGGTGGGTGGGAGATCCGTACTGTCTGTTGGGAACCTAAAATGGCTACCCAACCCCACATGACCATCCCTTATAAACTTTACTCCTCCCCCCTCTCCCCATCCCTAGTAACAACTACTGCCCACCTCCAATCCCATGTCTACTCTGACAACACTAATAACCCTTCGGCTTTGGGCTGAAGTCAGCAGTCACTTTATGACTGCAGAAACAACACACGCAATGCGCACTGTTATGATTTGGTAGCTGAGGACAGCAGGCAAAAAAGGAAATACACCAGAGCAGTTGGAAACTATGAGATTGCAGTACCCTGACTAACCACCACAACTAGAGGCAGCCGTGGAGCGTTCCTACGTTGGTCCTAGACGCCTCGTCACAGCCTGAGAAACTAACTACACCTAAAGATAGAAAGAGGAAAGCTATCTGCCCCGGAGCAGATCCCCAAAGAACATAGAAAGCCCCCAAACATGTAATGGCGGTTAGACAAGAAGAAATACTGACACAGACAGAAAATAGTATGAGCAAACGTTGGGGCCAAAACTTACTAAATAGAAAAGGATAGGAAGGGCACTTACTGCAATCCCAAAAAACCCTGAAAAGCACCAACTCTACTAATTTCAAAAACACCTGAGATCACACGACCTCTACCACCTAAATTAGTTCTCTGGTGTAACCAAAAACAAAACAGCAGCCACTGAAAAAACTGGAAAAAGCAAACGTACAAACATCAGTGGCTGAACTGAACTGAGAGGGCAAAAGCCCCCAGAGGGGACCCTGAAGGCCCCCACAGAAGTGCAGGACAAAATGCAAAAATCAAGCACAAAAACAAAAAGAAGAAAATGTCTTATCTGTTAGCAGGAGATTCAGACACGACACAGCAGGCTACCAAGGAAACAGGAATCAAGGATTGAGACCAGAAAAATTGATCACCGGCAACCCTGATGGGAAGGTGACTCCCTTATATAAGACCAGTCAGTAACACCTGATTCCAATCCTCACAATCTTCACTGGACAGTCCAGTACCGTTTGTAACCACCAGAGGAGCCTCTGCTCAGAACTCATTTCAAGTCCATTCACAACAGTACCCCCCCCTTGAGGAGGGGTCACCGAACCCTCACTTGAGCAACCAGGTCGGTCAGGATGAGTTCTATGATACGCACGGATGAGTCTCCTAGCATGGATGTCCGAAGCAAACACCCAAGAATTGTCTTCCTGACCATAACCTCTCCATTTAACCAAACACTGGAGTTTCCGTCTAGAAAAACGAGAATTCAATATTTTCTCAACCACATACTCCAGATTGCCCTCAACCAAAACAGGGTCAGGAGGCACAGTAGTAGGAACCACTGGCTCAACAAACCTCTTCAACAAGGACTTGTGGAACACGTTATGGATCTTAAATGTCCCTGGAAGAAGCAAACGACAAGAAACAGGATTAAGAATCTCCATGATCTTATAAGGTCCAATGAACCTAGGCTTAAATTTAGGAGATGCCACTCTCATAGGAATATTTCTTGAGGACAACCAGACCAAGTCCCCCACTTTAAACCGAGGACCATCAGTCCTATGCCGGTTAGTAAACCGCTGGGCCCTCTCCTGAGAGAGGGACAAGCTCTCCACTACCTGGTCCCAAATCTGTTGCATACGCTCCACAACAGAGTCAACACCTGGACAGACAGAAGCCTCCGTCTGTCCTGAAGAAAATCGAGGGTGAAACCCAGAATTACAGAAAAATGGAGACATTAAAGTGGCAGAGCTAGCCCTATTATTAAGAGCAAACTCAGCCAAAGGCAAAAAAGAGACCCAGTCATCCTGATCAGCAGACACAAAGCATCTTAGATAAGTCTCCAATGTCTGGTTTGTTCTCTCAGTTTGACCATTGGTCTGAGGACTAGTGTTGAGCGATACGATACTGCAAATATCGGCTATCGGCCGATATTAGCTCTATCGGCCTTTCGATAATTCGTTTCGATATTTTCGTCTTATCGAATACCGGAATCGGATTTGTCACTGTCACTGTCTGTGTCCGTCGGTCGGGTGTGTCACTGTCAGTGTCCGTCGGTCGGGTCTGTCAGGAGTCAGCGGCACTTACCTGGCAGAAGATCTCCGGCGGTCACGTCCTGGACTGCTTCATGGCCGCCATCCTCTTCTCCCCGGCGGTCACATGCAGTTTCTCGCGATAACTGCAGTGACTGCTGGGTAATCCCGGCCGTAAAGCAGTCAGTCCGAAGACGTCACCGCCGAGGAAGCAGGTAATCAGCTGTGCTGCGTCGCGATGACAGGCTCTGCCTGTCATTCTGATGTAGCAGAGCTGGATCGTCGTGGGACTGTCGTTACTATGGACTGCGTCGGACAGGTGGTATACTGTTGGTTTGTTTTTTTTCTTTTTTTACAGGAGATCGATGGCGTTGCAGGAATGAGAGTACAATAAAAGAAATGAAAACTGTGTTGTCTCTTTTATTTCATTAAAATACTTTTTTCTTGCTTTGTCTTTTTTTTATGCATTTAATAACTTTGGGATTAATAATGGATCGGTGTCTTATTGACGCTCTCTCATTATAACCGGGCTTATTGTCACCGTGCAATCAACGGTGACATTAACCCCTTATTACCCCGCTTGCCACCGCTACAGGGCAAGTGGGAAAGCCGGGTAAAGTGCCACAATTGGCACATCTTTTGATGCGCCAAATGTGGGGCTGCTGTAGCATGGTATTATCAGGCTGTTGAGGGCCAAAATCCATGGGCCTTGACAGTCTTTTAATACCAGGCCGCAGCAGTCTGCATTTTTACTTGGCTGGTTAACAAAAATAGGGGGACCCTTACGCCGTTTTTTTTTTGAGGGGATCCCCTATTTTTGTTAACCAGCCAAGCTAAGCAGACTGCTGTGGCCTGGTATTATCAGGCTTGCAAGGTCCATGGATATTGGATCCTTACCAGCCTGAAAAACCAGGCCTCAGCGGTCTGCTTCATCTGGCTGGTTAACAAAAATAGGGGGGACCCCACGCCAATTTTTTTCGAGGGGATCCCCTATTTTTGTTAATCAGCCAAGATATGCAGACTGCTGTGGCCTAGTATTATCAGGCTGGCAAGGTCCATGGATCTTGGCTCCTTAACAGCCTGAAAATCCAGGCCTCAGCGGTCTGCTTCATCTGGCTGGTTAACAAAAATAGGGGGGACCCCACGCCATTTTTTTTCGAGGGGATCCCCTATTTTTGTTAACCAGTTCCCTCTGACGTCACTGATTGTGTCCCTGGCTGACCTGAAGTGAAAGTGGAAAGCAATCAATTAAGCTTTCCACTTCCTCTCCTGTCAGCCAGGAGAGGAACTCATTCATTTGGGGGTTTACTGTGAGGCTGCAGCATTAGCTACGGTCCCTGCAGTAAACATTAACCCTTTCTGATGGATTACACCGTGGGACCTGACTGTACATCGGATTGGTAAGAATAATTTTGCTTTATTATTTTATTTTTATTACAGGAAGTGGTTTTAGCAGGTAAATAAAATATGGTCAAAAACTGTGTGATTATTTCATTAAACTTCTTTTTTATTAAAGTGTGTGTGTTTGATTTTTCTTTCATACAATAGGATTAATAATTGATAGTTGTCTGATTGACAGCTCTCAATTATTAACCTGGCTTAAAGTGACCTTTCAATTGCAAGGTCATTTTAACCCCTTATTAACCCATTCGCCACCGCTACAGGGCAATGGGAATAGACGGGCAAAGTGCCAGAAAGGGCAAATCTAATTAGAGATTTGCCCTTTCTGGGGTGTCTGGGGGCAGATGTTAGTAGCCGGGGGGGGCCAAAAATAATGGTCCCTCTCTGGGCTATTATTATCTGCCCCCACTCACTGGCTTTGTCTGTCTGGTTGCGAAAATAGGGCGGGAGCCCACGCATTTTTTTTCAGCAATTTTACACCTCATATATATATATACATGTCATTGAATTTGTGACACATATATATATATTTATATTTATAGTTCATACACTTCTACATAGTATAATAGCCGCTAATTCAATTGCCGGCTTTTGTGAAAATGCAGAACCCGACATGAAATGACACTTGGTTTACATAGAGTTAACCATGTCTTTTCATGTAGTTTGATATCTGATTTGCACAAACAATTACATGAGTGTAAGTGTGCAAAATTTCACACCTGTAGGGGTTAATTAAAGGTGTAAATTCGTAACAAAAAAGTCCATTTTTTTTACAACGAATTTACACCTTTAATTAACCCCTACAGGTGTGAAATTTTGCACACATAGACTGATGTAATTGTTTGTGCAAATCAGATTGCAAACGACATGAAAAGACATGGTTAACCCTATGTACACCAAGTGTCATTTCATGTCGGGTGCTTCTGTCTTTTCACAGAAGCCGGCTTTACCCGGCAATTGAATCAGAGGATATTTTACTATGTAGAAGTGTATAAACTATACATATATGTATATATATATGTCACAATGACATGTATATATATATATATGTATTCTATGTGTGTATATTTAGTGTTTACAAGGAAATAAGTTTTTTTTTAGTTGCGATATTTTGTTCCCATAGACTTACATTGGACTTCCGGTATCGAAATCGGATATCGACGATATTTAGTGATATCGGCGATACCATTTCGATACGATATTTTTAGATATCGAGCAGTATCGCTCAACACTACTGAGGACGAAACGCCGAGGAGAAAGACAATTGAACACCAATTTTAGAACAAAAGGTCCTCCAAAATCTGGAAACAAACTGGACTCCTCTGTCAGACACAATGTTCTCAGGAATGCCGTGCAAACGAACCACGTGCTGAAGGAACAAAGGCACCAATTCAGAGGAGGAAGGCAACTTAGGTAATGGCACAAGATGTATCATCTTGGAAAACCTATCGCAAATCACCCAGATGACGGTCATTCTCTGAGAAACAGGGAGGTCGGAAATGAAATCCATAGAGATATGGGTCCATGGTCTCTTGGGCACAGGTAATGGCATCAACAAACCACTAGAACGAGAGCAAGGTTTGGAGCGAGAGCAAGTCCCGCAGGACTGCACAAACTCCCTGACATCACGAGACAAGGTAGACCACCAAAAGGACCGACTAACCAAGTCTCTGGTACCAAAAATTCCGGGATGCCCAGCCAATCGGAACAATGAATCTCAGACATCACACTCTTTTTCCACTGGTCCGGGACAAACAATTTTCCAACAGGGCAGCACTCGGGCCTATCCTCCTGACACCCCTCCAGAGCAAGTCTCAAATTGGGCGAGATGGCGGAAAGAACTACACCCTCTTTCAAAATAACAGAAGGATCAGATAACTCAGGAGAGTCCGCCAGGAAACTCCTCGAGAGGGCATCCGCCTTAACATTTTTAGTGCCAGGAAGAAATGAAACCACAAAATTAAAACGTGTGAAAAACAAGGCCCACCTGGCCTGTCTAGGATTAAGTCGCTTGGCAGATTCCAGATAAACTAAATTCTTATGGTCCGTAAGGACCACCACCTGATGTTTGGCTCCCTCCAGCCAATGTCTCCACTCTTCAAAAGCCCACTTTCATGGCTAATAACTCCCGATTACCCACGTCATAATTACGGAGATAATTTTTGGAGACAAAATGAATCCCAGAAATGAGATCCTCTGAACGCCAAAAAGACACTTTGATCCCTTCACATACAGAGCATTCTCTCTCAAAATCTGGAACACAGTCCGAACATGTTTTACATGAGAGTCCCAGTCATTGGAAAAAATCAAGATATCATCCAAATAAACAATCAGAAATGTATCCACAAAATCCCTGAAAATGTCATTCATGAAGGACTGGAAGACAGAAGGAGCATTAGTGAGCCCAAAGGGCATCACAAGGTACTCAAAATGCCCTTCAGGGGTATTAAATGCCGTCTTCCATTCATCCCCGCGCTTAATGCGAATAAGGTTATATGCCCCCCTGAGGTCAAGCTTGGTAAACCAAGTAGCGTTTTTCACCCTGGAAAACAGATCAGAGATCAAGGGTAAAGGATATTGATATTTCACAGTAATATTGTTCAAGAGACAATAATCAATACACGGCCTTAATGAACCATCCTTTTTGGCCACAAAGAAAAAACCGGCACCTAAGGGTGAAGAGGATGGTCTGATATGACCCTTCTCCAATGACTCCTTGATATAAGACCGCATAGCGTCATGTTCAGGTACAGACAAGTTAAAAAGGCGACCTTTAGGGAATTTACTACCAGGCACTAATTCAATAGCGCAGTCATAGCTCCTATGGGGAGGTAAGGATGCAGATTTACTTTCGCTAAACACATCAGAAAAATCAATCAAAAAGTCAGGAACATCCTGAGCCTGGGGGAGGCAGAAAAAACAGGAGTGTTGGTATTAACACATTGGCAGCCCCAACTGTAACAGACACAGATTTCCAATCCAAAACAGGATTATGAGACTGTAACCAAGGGAAACCCAGTACGATAATGTCATGCAGATTATACAGAACCAAAAATTTGCAACTCTCCTGATGATCAGGTTCTACCCTCATTATCACCTGAGTAGAGAACTGAGGTTTATTCTCAGCCAAAGGGTAGAATCGATCCCCAGTAGGGGAATAGACTTCCGTAGGGGTATCAAGGGAAACCCACAACGTTTAGCAAAATCAAAATCCATCAGGTTAATGGCTGCTCCAGAATCAACAAAAGCCTGAGCAGAAAATGAGGACAGAGAGCATATCAGGGTAACAGTTAATAAAAACTTAGTCTGAACACTACCCAAGACAACTGAGCGTGCAAAACGTCTTCCCCGCTTAGGGCAGACTGAAATAGCATGAGAGGCATCACCACAGTAGAAACATAACCCATTGCGCTTTCGAAATTCATGACGCTGTGCCCCAGAAACCACTCTATCACACTGCATGGATTCAGAAGCAGGTTCACAAGGCAACATTATTCCACGCATACCTTTCCGCTCACGCAAACGTCTGTCAATTTGAATCGCTAATGACATAGAATCATTGAGACCAGAGGGAACAGGGAATCCCACCATAACATCCTTTACATTATCTGACAGTCCCTTCCGAAAAAGAGCTGCCAAAGCGTCGTCATTCCATTTGGTCAGGACTGCCCACCTACGGAATCTCTGACAGTATAACTCAGCGTCCTCAAGCCCCTGACTTAATGCCAACAAAGTTTTTTCAGCTTGATCAGTGACATTAGGCTCATCGTACAATAACCCCAAAGCCTGAAAAAACGCATCAACATCACTCAAAACAGGATCCCCAGGTGTCAGGGAAAAAGCCCAATCCTGAGGGTCGCCGCGCAGGAGAGAGATGACAATTTGAACCTGCTGTGCTGCGTTCCCTGAGGACTTAGATTTTAAGGCAAAAAACAATTTACAGTTATTTTTGAAATTCAGAAACTTAGCTCGATCCCCTAAAAACAAATCTGGCATGGGAATCCTAGGTTCCACAACAGGCAACCTAGCAAGATAGGTAGCAATACTCCGAACCTCAGTGGCAAGCTGATCCACACGGCCAGACAACTGTGCAAACTCCATTGAGAGAGAAAAAAAAAATCCTTCTCAGCACCCAGAGATACAGAGGGAAAAAAAAAAATGCAACAAACAGAAAAAAAAAAATCTCTGACAACTCTGACAACTTTTTTCTTTCCACAATATTTTTCCCTTCTGTGAGTACCATATAATTTTTAGTTTAGGCCAGTGATACTGTTATGATTTGGTAGCTGAGGAGAGCAGGCAAAAAAGGAAATATACCAGAGCAGTTGGAAACTATGAGATTGCAGTACCCTGACTAACCACCACAACTAGAGGCAGCCGTGGAGCGTACCTACGTTGGTCCTAGACGCCTCGTCACAGCCTGAGAAACTAACTACACCTAAAGATAGAAAGAGGAAAGCTATCTGCCCCGGAGCAGATCCCCAAAGAACATAGAAAGCCCCCAAACATGTAATGGCGGTTAGACAAGAAGAAATACTGACACAGACAGAAAATAGTATGAGCAAACGTTGGGGCCCAAACTTACTAAATAGAAAAGGATAGGAAGGGCACTTACTGCAATCCCAAAAAACCCTGAAAAGCACCAACTCTACTAATTTCAAAAACACCTGAGATCACACGACCTCTACCACCTAAATTAGTTCTCTGGTGTAACCAAAAACAAAACAGCAGCCACTGAAAAAACTGGAAAAAGCAAATGTACAAACATCAGTGGCTGAACTAAACTGAGAGGGCAAAAGCCCCCAGAGGGGACCCTGAAGGCCCCCACAGAAGTGCAGGACAAAATGCAAAAATCAAGCACAAAAACATAAAAAGAAAATGTCTTATCTGTTAGCAGGAGATTCAGACACGACACAGCAGGCTACCAAGGAAACAGGAATCAAGGATTGAGACCAGAACAATTGATCACCGGCAACCCTGATGGGAAGGCGACTCCCTTATATAAGACCAGTCAGTAACACCTGATTCCCAATCCTCACAATCTTCACTGGACAGTCCAGTACCGTTTGTAACCACCAGAGGGAGCTTCTGCTCAGAACTCATTTCCAGCCTATTCACAACAGCGCACTGTCAGGATTCTCCGATGCTGGTGCCGGAAACGGGCGGCTCCATGACCACAACTATGTGATTTACATACATGTGGTCACATGCCAACTAGAAGTGTGTGGCCTAGCTCAATACAAGTGAATAGAATGAGGCCTGACTCGTCTAGTCGGAATGTGTCCGAAGTTTGCAAATTGCAAATTTGCAGTCACTTGATTGCCCGCTCCCGCCAAAGGCACCGGAGAATTCTGACATCATTCAGTGTCCGTGCTTTGAGGATTCAGATAGAGTGACTATAGACTTGAGCCCCAAGGCCGGACAACCCCTTTAACAGCTCATTGATTTAAGTGTGAATTGTGCAATTCTTCATTTCTCCTAGGAGGGCACTGTAGGAAAAATGAAGGCTTGCTTCAGGTTTCCAGTGCAGCTGATCACTGGTGGTTACAATGGCAAAGCAAGCAAAACAGCTCAGCTATATAAAAGCATTCATAAATCATATCCATGTAGCATTATGTCCTATCAAATGCCAAGGACACCACACCAGTCAGAATGAATCATATCCCAGCCGCTTGTAAGGTTCCCTTCAACCACCACTATTGGTGCCACACAAGTATCCAATCTTCATGACATGGCCAGCAAGCCACATCTCCATCCATGGATCTTTCGTTCCATCCCAAATATTAGGGGTGACTTCATTGACCCCAACTTTACACTTGAGCTTCACAGATATGTCTATTTTTTCTCCTTTTACTACACTTGACCACCAGGGCCACTGGCACTAAACCCCTAACCGCCATAGATCACCAGTTATATTCCCTCGAATGGGGCTGAGGTGCCCCCCATCGCTTTCCATAAACATGACCCTTTGTTTTTTGATATAAGAAAACCTTGTTCTTCTGATATTTTTATTAATATTTTTTTAAATCTTCCATTCGATTTATTATTAATACAGTTTTTAATCTCCTTTGCGCTCTTGATTATTTGTTCTTACACCTCCTAAAATAACCTCTTCATTTTGAAAAGGTTAACTTCTGATTTATTTGATACAAATCTCTGGATAAAAAAAAAAATCAGTACTGGTAATGGCTTTTTTTTCTCCCCACAAAGACCTTATTAGCATTTTGGCACCTGTAAAAAAATATAAATTAAAATTAAAATTATCTTAAAAAAAAGAATAAAAAACTAATAAATATAATAATAATAAATAATAATTAAATAATAATTAAATAATAATAAAAAAGAATAATTTATAAAAAAAAACTTAAAAATTCCTCGCTGTGAGGTTCAGTACTGTCTGCAACCAACAGAGGGAGCCTCTGCTCAGAAACCATCTCCAGCACATTCATAACACCCTTCATTGGCTTCCTATCGTCCAGAGGCTCCAGTTCAAAACCATGACCTACAAAGCCATCCACAATCTGTCTCCTCCATACATCTGTGACATGGTCTCCTGGTACATACCCACACGCAACCTTCAATCCTCTCAAGATCTCCTCCTCTACTACCCTCTTATCTCTCTTCCCACAACTGCATATAAAACTTCTCCCGTGCCTCTCCCATACTCTGGAACTCTCTACCCCAACACATCAGACTTACGCCTACCATGGAAACCTTCAAAAAGAACCTGAAGACCTCTTCCGACAAGCCTACAACCTGCAGTGATCATCAGTCTACTGAACTGCCGCACGACCAGTTCTACCCTCTCCTAGTGTATCCTCACCATCCCTGTAGACTCTGAGCCCTCGCGGGCAGGTTCCTCTCTCCTTCTGTACTTGTGTGTGCCTTGTATTGCTCACGTTTACTGTACTTGTCTATATTTGCCCCTTTTCACATGTAAAGCGCCATGGAATAAATGGGGCTATAAAAATGTATAATAATAATAATAATAAAAAAGGAATAAAAGTGATCTAATTAAATAAAAATAAATATAGAAAAATAGAATAAAAAAGGATGCAAACTAAATAAATAGAGAAAAATAATAATAAATAAAATAAAACAAAGCAATAAGAATACATACATGAAAAAAGAAATAAATAATAAAAATAAAGCTAAAAAAGTGATCTCATTAAAATAAAATAAAAAAGACAAAATAAATGAAATAAAAAATATATACAAATTAAATAAATATAAAAAAATAATCAAAATAAAATAAAGAAAAAAAATATGAAATAAAAAATTATACAATTACATAAATAGAGAATAATAATAAAAAAATAAAATAAAGGAATAAATAAAAATAAATACATGAAAAATAGCAATAAAGAATAAAAAGCTAAAAAAAGTGATATAATTAAAATAAAAATAGAGTAAAAACCTAATAAAATAAAAAAGGATGAAAAATAATGAATAGAGAAAAATAATAATAATAAAATGAAACAAAGCAATAAATAAGAATAAATACATGAAAAATAGCAATAAACAATAAAAAGCTAAACCAAAGTGATATATTTAAATAAAATATAAAAGAAAAAAATAATAATAAATAAAACAAATGAATAAATAAGAACAAATACATGAAAAATAGCAATAAACAATAAAAAACTAAAAAAAGTGATATATTTAAAATAAAAATATAAAAGAAAAAATTAATAAAATAAAACAAAGTAATAAATAAGAATAAATACATGAAAAATAGCAATAAACAATAAAAAAGCTAAAAAAAAGTGATATAATTAAAATAAAAATAGAGTAAAAAACCTAATAAAATAAAAAAGGATGAAAAATAAATGAATAGAGAAAAATAATAATAAATAAAATGAAACAAAGCAATAAATAAGAATAAATACATGAAAAATAGCAATAAACAATAAAAAGCTAAACCAAAGTGATATATTTAAAATAAAAATATAAAAGAAAAAAATAATAATAAATAAAACAAATGAATAAATAAGAACAAATACATGAAAAATAGCAATAAACAATAAAAAAACTAAAAAAAGTGATATATTTAAAATAAAAATATAAAATAAAAAATAATAATAAATAAAATAAAACAAAGTAATAAATAAGAATAAATACATAAAAAATAGCAATAAACAATAAAAAAGCTAAAAAAAAGTGATATCATTAAAATAAAAATAGAGTAAAAAAAAACTAATAAAATAAAAAAGGATGAAAAATGAATAGAGAAAAATAATAATAAATAAAATAAAACAAAGTGATCAAGAAGAATAAATACGTGAAAAAAGCAATAAATAATAATAAAAAAATTACACTGGCTGGCATTTCAGTCCAGATAAAAGAGAACAAGTTAATCATGAAATATAAGAACTACTGGTCATATATAAGTGAGATTAATGAAGTTAATTATTCAGATCATTCCGGTAAAGGCTTCGGTGGTCATTTTTGGCCAAGAACAAAGCGATCAACAATTCTCTCTAATTCCTTTAACCTTTATTTCTAGCAAAAATATCTAATTTTGTCCTTTTAGAGCTGCTGATATAATTACAAGAGAGGACCAATAAGAAGTTCATTGTTTTGCATTTTTTTCCTGCAGCGCAGTAGTTGCCGACACCGCAGAGAAAGTGTTTTAATTAAGTTTCTAGTGCTCTGACCCTCTTGGTTTCAGCTGTAGAGTTGGATTGAGTTTACTTTAAAATGAAGCAAGTGTCACCAGAGAAACAGCATGACAGACTGGGAATTGTAATTTATTATCAGGATGCAAGTGACAAGCAGCAAGGCTGCAGTTCAAAGTCCTGGCCCATAGAGGGCGCTGCAGCTTATGCTTTTGAATACACTGCCACTGAACAAAGGCAGAATTGCAAAGTCTATTCTGTCCCTCTCACTGCAATCCTCATTACAACCCAGTTCCTTTCCCCCTTCCCATCTCCACATTTTCACTTCCAGCCTCTCCACATCTCCAGATCAATGGATGCATACATCTGACTCTGAGCACACACACACACACACACTGCTGGTGGACTAGTAACAAGTGAAAGCTTTTAACCTGCTTTTTTTTTGCAAGCTAAAGAGAAAAAAGGAATCCATCAAGCTTATTCTGGATTTTTTTTTCCCTATTCTTCTTCTCTTCTTTTTTTTTTTTTTTAAACAAATATTATATTTTTATTGCACTTTTATTTTTTTTTTTATTTTTATTTTTTTTTTTTGCAATGTGGCAAATGGAAATAATGATCAAGGTTTCATACATTGGGATTTAATTCTTCGCCAGGATTTGGGATTTTTCTTTTTCTTTTTTTTTTTGGATGGATTTCACTTGGACCTTGAGTTAGTTTCTTGGATTTAAGAAGCCTGAAGTGCACAGGACAGAAATTAAAGTTTGTGTGCTATCTATAGGAAAATTACAATATTCTGCCCCCACTACCCTTCCTAAAATAACTGAGTTGTCCATGTGTGCAGGGCTCACTGTGCAGCTTTCCAGAGGTGTTTGCTGAAATATGGAGAATTGTCTTGGATTGTTTGCACTACCAAAGCTGCTCTATGTCATCTTCGCCTATGCATGGCATTGCTCCCATCTATCACTAGCTGGTAAGTGCTGCATGTATATGCTCCTATGGCAGTTTATTTCCTATGACACTGTAGGCATTGCTTTCTGTGTCTCCCAGGAGCTATTTAATTTCATTTTCTGCACTTTCTTGCTCCTAGAGACAGATTTTGGATTCTGCATTTTTTGCTGCAGTGTTTTATATAAAGCAAAGAGGTGAATCACATACATAGTGAAAACCTTCAGAAAGAAGAGGGGGGGGGAGGTATATCATGCACCTGAAGGTTGAAATGAATTAATTGCACCCCCTCCCCCACCCTTGATTTTTCTATAAGAGCTAGGATGTAATGAATGGATATTGCAGACCACTAACCCCTGCATTAACATGAGCAAGGTGGGCTAGTGGGGGGGTCTTGTGGATAATTGCTCTTCCATATTCATATAGTGTAGGTTCATAGGATCAAGTGTCAAGGTTGCAAATCCTAAGATTGGAGGTGGTGTTGTATTATAAGATGGGATGTGTTAAAGTGCATTAGTGCAATAAATAGGGGCAATGGGATCTGTGCATCAGCCAGGATTTAATGCTTTGCTGCCCTAAACGTGCATTGCAATCAGATAGCTAGGGGCTTGTAGTTATGGTGTTTTGGAGAAGGCTGGTAGTATAGGGCTCTGCGATCTCCCACCACTGTGCTGCTATTAGGATAGGAGCTGCATTATTAAGGTTATAGGCTTGTGCCAGTCACTGGCTTCTGCTCTGGAGGGCACAGCTGTGTTGTACTAAGAGGAAAATGTCAAGATAAATCAACAAGTAATAGGGCAAAAACAAGTAAAAATCCCAGTATTTAAAGACACTACATGCTGGGACTTATAGTGCCCGACAAAACAGCCACAGGTATCCCTATGAGTCCACAATGTGGTGCTGAATGGACAGCTCCAAAAAGGATTGCAAGTATGAAAAAAAGGGTCATGTAAAAGAGGGTCTCAGAAATGGATCTGATCCATGCCAGGGGGTCTAGCATCTTAAATGCAAAGTTAAGGACCCCCCTCTGTGATGCATTGGATACTGTCACCAGTGGCCCCTGCGCATTGATGGGAACCAGGGGGGATGAAAAATTAATGCTAGGGAGTGGAGAGATGTTCGGATGAGGAGTGACTATGGGGGGCTAGAATTAGGGATTACTTCACAATCACAAGTGATCCTATGGATTGGGGGGTCTTTTCTATCTGATCTTTCTAGGAGCCGCTAATATAATGACAGGGGGGGATTCCTTGGATATTGTTATTCCAGAGCATCTGAGAAACTTGCACTTTATAGAAAAATGTCATATAATGTGGAAAGTGATAAAATAATTGAATGGAAACCTCATAAGAACTCTGCAGCCTCATCAGATCTAATGTCGGGATTTTTCTTTTTGCAGAACTTTCATAGAACTTTTTATGACATCTGGTGATCTGACAACTATTAGCTGCCGGATTAGAGGATTTTTATGATCTATTTAGGCATGCATTTTCATGTCATAGTATAGACAGACACAGTGATAGGAACATTGGGTGATTTGGAGGCATTTGTCCATTGCGATAGGTAACAAGCTGCTGGGTTCTGCTAGGCTTGGCTGAGGATGGGGATGGCTGTGCTGGTGGTGCTGGATGAATCAGCAGTGACAGGTCTCAGCATCTGGGGATTGATGCTCACTGTGTGCCAGCATTATTTACTGGGTAGGTTTGGGTGGCAGATGGGGAACAATGGGATCAATAAGTGATGTCTGCTCCCAAATAGTCTGATGTTCATTCTCTGCAATTCCAAGGCAATGAGCTAATAGTATGATTGCAGATGTAAGAATCCCTGGGTTTTATGAGTCAGTCCTACCTCAGCTGAGCAATAGAAAATGTGCTGGAGATTTATGGGAAAATCAAAGGCAATGGCTGAATCCTAATACTGACTCACTGGTATTGGATGTAATATGCTGGTAGAGTCACATTATGCAATGCTGTAATACCATGGTGACTGGCATAATAGTTGTAATTATTGTGCCCAGGAACTAAAGATGCCCAACTTCTACTGTGGGCATTAAAGGGTGATTGAAGGTGGTTAGCAGTCAACCAAAATAAACTTTCTTTTGCACCCACTTTTTGCTGAAGGTGGTTGCATTGCATGTTTAAAGCCAAAGAAGTGCAACCCCCCAGGAATGAATGACCTCCTCTACCTATAAAAAAGAAGACTGCTCCCCTAGTGTCTAACAGGAGGCATGTAAGGGTCTTCAATCACTCACTTCTAGCCATGCTGTATGAGTGATGGTGGCCAAGTGACTTTCTGGAGAACTGTGAATGAGATGCTCCACGACTAGTAATTAATTAGCAGCCAGAAATCATGGCGGCATTTAGTGTATTTGCATTTAGTCCTGTTGTCAGGGTTCACTGTTGTGGGTGGATTAGAGCCCCATTTCCCGCTTCATGGCTAGTTATTACCGCCCCGGAGGGAGAGGTGGTGATTTTGCTTGATGACTGGGTCTAATGATCTTTTGTAGCACCTCCATCATATTAATCACTCACTAATTGATATTTTAATGTGAGGATTTGGTCTCTTTAGGGGGTATAAAGCTGAAAAGGAAAGTTTCTATAGGTAACAGATGGAGTTCACCAGGGGGTCACAACGGTTTGTCTTTAATGACCAGACTAGAGCTGCGGTACCTTTACTGAAGCACATTCACCAATAATAACGATGAAATAAATTATTATATTACAGCATTAATTAGCAATTCTGAGTCTATAGGACTGTAAGGTTACGAGACTCAATTCAACATATCACCTTGATACACAGTAATATATTATATGTGCTAAAGGGCATTAGGTTTTTTCCTTAAAGATTAAGTAATAGCGCCACTATTGACTATAGGCAGAGTCTGGTACTGCAGCTTCTATATATATATATCAGATCACAGGAGCCTGGCCCAGGTTCCCCGTCAGTTTTCTATAGCTGCTGAATGAGAGCCCCCCAATGTATTTCCCTCCTGTCGGCTTTCCCGGCTCTATGTGAGATTAGTCAGCCTGGTGCAAAGTTGTGTCTATCACACCACAATGATGACTTCGCACCAGGCGGGCAAATGAGAAGAGGAAACTGGGATGTCGACAGGTAGGAAGCGGTTCATTGGGCTCCCATACATCGGCCACAGAATACGGACGTAGCAGCTGGACCGGGGTCCGGCGAATTTATTCGATCATCTCTAATATGCACTCATCAACATTAAAATTACAACACCAAGAAGGAAAAGTCATGGAATAACAGAAATCACAGGATGGAGGCAGGATACTGATCTGCAATGATGAAAAAATTAAATTACATTTTCAAACATCTTGAGCAGGAATCCCGGAACTTCCAACCTCGGCTGCTATCACTGAGGTTATTAATGGCCGTCTGAGCAAGGTTCTGCCGCTGAAAGCACTTGGGCAAATCATCAAGATCCGCTGCTGGCAGCTCTTATTCACCGACCAATGACGTCCCAGATGTGCTCAATAGGAGACAAGTCTGGAGACCCTTTGGCCATGGGAGCAGGTTTAGGTCACACTGGCAGCTCACAGTAGCATGAGGAACATGTGGCCTGGCATTATCGTGTTAAAAAATGGCTCCAGGGACGCAATAGAAAAATGGCTGCACCAATGGTTCCACCACTAAATCCATGTAATGTTGAGCTGTTAGTGCACCTGGAATGAAGACTAGAGGGCTCTGGCTACCGTACATTTTGCCGCCCCACACCATAATCCTGGGAGTAAGACTGGTGTGACATGCCTCATTATGGCTTCTTCATGGCATTGCTCATGAGGTCTCCAGACCAATTTCCGACTATCATTGCATCTAAGACAAAAGCGCGACTCATTGCTGAAAAGCATTGACCTCCATTCCATAAACATCTATTACTCTATTCAAGCCTCTGGTCTATTTCTGAAGACCACATTGACAATGCCATGAAGAAGCTTTCATGAGGGAACATCACACCGGTCCTTGTCCAGGGATTATGGGGAGGAGAGGTATAATGTACAGTAGCGAGACTCATCTAGTTTTCAAACAAGTTGCACTAACTGCATTGATTTGGTAAAGGAACCGGTAATGCGTCAATTGCTCTAAAGTGTCCCGTAGCTGTTTGTCCACACAACCGCACCAGGCGGTATGTTGCTGGTACTACTGTGAGTAGCCTGTGGGGCCTTAATGTGCTCCCACGGCTGCAGCGTCTAGCTCTGGGCACATGTGGGACATCCTGAGACAACAATTGCAAAAGTCGCTGCCAGCAGTGGATCTTGATGATTTGCCAAAGCGCATTGAGCGCGCCAGAACTTTCCTCAGACAACCATTAATAACCTCAGTGATAGCAGACGAGGCTTGAAGGCATTACTGCATGTGGCTCATACTCCAGACTAAATAAATCAAAAATGTTTTTAAAATGTTGTTTCCATTTTTTTTAAAATTTGCAGATCATTAACGTCTATCTATCCAGTGGTTTCCATAATTCCACAACTTTTCCTTCTTGGTGTTGGAATTTCAGTGTAGAGGAGAGTGTGTGCAATATATAAATGAGTATTAATGCATTAATTATGATTTCTTTTAATTTTTAACTTATTTTCTGTATTTTTTAAAAATGTTACCTTCTGGTCAACCACTTTAAATGTTAAGGTATCAGGAATGCAGGAATGCACTGGATGCCAACTACAAATCATCACCGTCCTGGGTCTGCCGCTGTTGTCAGTGAACCTCCTCCTGGTTGCTTCCTATTTCTCCTAGATACAGTCAGGATATTCCCAACCAGATACCTTCACTCCTATCTGTTGTACACTGGAATTTGCTATCTGCTTGTGACATGCTGAACGCATCTGCATAGAGCGCAGCCTGTAGCCTCTCCTGTGACTTAAAGGGAATCTGTCGGTGGAATGAACCCTCCTAAGCTGTCCATATGGACATGCAGGTCATAGCAAGCTGAATAAAATGATACCTTGATATCTGTGATCCGATGTCTTATTCCAGAGAAATCCATGTTTTTATTATATGTAAATATGCTGTTAAGATCTATGGGCTGGACATAGATCTCACAGGAAATCTGCCTCCAGAGAATGTTGTAAATGACATGGAGTGTTACCAGTGTGAGACATGTAATGACTGACAGTAAGCTTTCCTGATGTCTCACACTTGTAATGTCCACTTTCATTTACAGCAAGCTCTGGAGGTAGATTCTCTGGGAGATCTATGTCCCGCCCATAGATCATGTGCATATAAGAAATATGTGAATTTTTCTGGATTAAGACATTGAATCGCAGATATCAAGGTATCATTTTATTCAGCTTCCTATGACCTACATGTTAATATATAGGGCTGAGGAGGGTTGATGCTACTGAGAAATTCCCTTTAAGAACTAGATCTATAGGGTATGCCACACTGAACAATATCGCTAACGGGATCGCTAAAAAACGTCACTATTTAGCGATCCCGTTAGCGATGTTGTTCAGTGCGGCAGCTTCCAGCGACGAGCTTCCTGCTGTGATCTCGCTCGTCGCTGGAATCGTTCCGGACCCTATTTTCTCGTCGGCGCTCCCGCTGGGTAAGTATATATCGCTAGTGTGGCACCTTTTCTTAGCGATTTAGCGGTACTTTTGTACCGCTAAAGTCGTTAAGAAGATCGCTAACGGCGATAGCGTCGTTAACTATATCGCTAAATGTGGCCGCACTTAGCGATATAGAAACAATCCCGCTAGCGATCGCATTAGTATGCGTCGTTATCGTGATCGCTAGCGGGATTGTTTAGTGTGGCAGTACCTTATGTCTCTCCTGTTTTCTGCTTACAATTAGAAGTTAATTGAAGAACTACTGATAGATGTGATCTGATCAAATCTCCCTATGTGGAGTTTGGCCAAGGGATTATGGGATATGTTTTTACCAAGTTTACTACTGATATCTGCTATAGGGATTATGGATTGCTTTTATTAAAAAGTAAATTAGAAGTTGTGATAGGGTAAAAGGGAAGACCACTGGTAGGTTACACAATATGGGCTAGGGTCAGGGCTGGTGGGAGTAGTTTTTATGTTGTTTCCCTTTAAATCCTCTCCATTGCAGCCTTCATTAGCCATGTTTATAGGGTTGGATTATAAAGGCGGAATGGTATTGTTATACTGGTGAACTATCAATTTTAGGTTTGGTCTGTAGAATGAAGTAGGGCATGGATGAATGTGCCATATATCAGCCTAGGAAAGTCTTAGACGGGAGGGATGTAGATGATATATCGCACATGCACTAGGGTGTTTGCGGGGGCTTATCACTAATGGACTTGTGCCGTCCAGCAATGTGGCCCCTTGACTGTCGCCCATACAGTGCGGACATTTGTGAAGCGGTGATAAGAGCGGCGGCCGCACTATAACAGGACCACCTGCCGCCTCCCTCCTATGTAGATATACGTTACACAGAAAATCCTTTCATTACTCGCATTTAAACATTGATAAATTTGGTCTTTAAAAATCAATTTGGGAAACATTTGAAAATCTCAGGTTTGGCTTCTCAATCCTTGGGATTATTCGGAATGGAGGAGACGATCGTCCCCAGGGACGACGACTTCATTTTAGATTTTAAAAGATTTTCATGTAAATTGTTGAAGTTGTAATTGGATTTCAGAACTTGTTTGGGGAGAGGGGAATTAAAGCTCAGAGGAAGGGTTAGGTCTGTGCTATGGTCTGGTGCATACGCAGGATGTAGCCATTAGAGCTCGTTCAAACAAGCGTAGAACAATCAGACGGCACCGCGTTCAGTAGGACTGTGCACATTACCTTTCTCACATGGACCATGTGTGAATAAAATGGCTGCATGCACTAATCTCTTCCAAGTATTGGATGAGACTCGCCCCTTCAAGTTTATAGGTGAAAAGAAAAATCGGATCCCGCACTGATCATCTGAGCAGCATCCAATTTTTCGGGACACATTGACATTAATAAAGCGAACCTGTCACCAGGGTTGGCCGATATGAGTTCTGGCCAGCGGGGCGGTCCAGTCTGAGGGGTGTTGCTCTTCTTTGTCCGGTGTCTCCCATCTACTTGCGATGCCGTTCTCCTTCTTGATTTGTGTGGATGACGTTGCCCTACATCATCCACACATTTTCCCCAGCATCGCGCTTCCGTGCAGGCGTACTTCTCTCCACTATTGAGGGCAGAGCAAAGTACTGCAGTGTGCAGGCGCCGGGAAAGGTCAAAGAGCCCTGACAAATGCGGACTGCAGGACTTTACTCTGCCCTCAACAGGGGTGAGAAGTACGCCTGTACAGGAGCGTGATACCAAGGAGACTTCTGTAGATGACGTATGATGTAGGGACGCTTCACCCACATGAACCAAGAAGGAGGACGGCATCACAAGAAGATGGGAGGCGACGGACCAAAACGACACATGGATGACAATGTTGATGAAAATCTCGCCTCGCCGGACTCTGGCATTAAACTCTACAAAGCAAACACATGCCATAAGAAAGTCCTATGAGCATCGGCCGGGCAGGGGTGCAGATGTAGCCTCCACCATCATGACACTATTTTCGTTGTGCTCATTGTATGTGAATGAAAACAGCCACGCCACCCATATACCATTGAGCGCCATGTCACTGAATCTCTTTAGGTTTCTTCCCACACGAACCTCCCCGATTCCTATAATGCTGTAGGGATATTTCACCCTTGCTCCTACCATTTTTCGCCTTAAGTTTGCGCAATGCTTGCGACATGCTGAATGCTGCTGCACAGGGCGCAGCTTCCAGCCTCTCCAGTGCCTTAAAGGAGCATCTGCGCCTTTCCAGCATCGAGCTCCATCATTAGCTTCGTTAGTGGCTGCCACATCTATACATCATTATACCAGTTCTTAGGAAAGCATAATGGTACACGTCAGCAGTGAAACATAATGGGTTCTCTATACTTGTAAAATGATAGCAAATCTCTATGACGCTTTGATATTTTGTCTCCGGGACCACATAGATCCTGAGACTAGTGGGGTCAAAATTCTGTTATAGTTCTGCCATATTCACCGTTTCTTTTCCCACCAAATTAGTACCCCAACCACTCGGCTGTGCAGGGAACCGCAAGGGAATGGGCCAAGTTTAGCTTCTTGCACAGTCGGGTGGCTGAGAGCATCGCTGTGCGGGAAACAGCTAGAAGGAGACAGAATATTACTCCAGCACCGCTGGCCTTATTATCTGGATTGGTGGGGAGTCCAGAAGGTCACAAACTATCCTCTCCGATCATAAAGTGATGTTATATCCTGGAGATCTTGGTGCAAACATGGCTATAACTAAAAGTGTGTCCAGCTGACATTGGTGGGGATGGAGGTGACATCTCTGCTGCACTTGACAGAGTTCTCTGGTCCATCTGCCCGTCAGCACAGATGCGAATCCACAGAAAGGACCTTTCCCATGTTTGCTCGGTGCCTCGCTCGCCCATCTGTCACATTGTAACGCATGCTGCTCACTTTGCTGTGCATTTCTCAATTGAAATCATCTGTCACCCGGAGCCGACATCTCCGGGCAGTGCCCACCTCTGATCAGCGATGATGGGGAGAAGCAGCGGATGTTTTCTTCCTGCAGGGAGATGCTGCTATTTAATCAATAAAAACAATATGTCCGTCCCGCCGGCTCCCACCTTACTGCCCAACGTTGTGATCTTCCCTGCTTAGCATTCCCGGCCACCCTGCATGCTGGACTTTTTTTTACGCTTCCTTCAATGCCGTAGTTATTTAGTTTTATAGATAATTTGAGCGGAAATATCTAACATAATCCGGGACTTGTTAGAAATTCTCTAAAAGGAACAGCTGGGGTCCAAAGAACGTCTCAATATCAGCAATCCCTAGGTTATATACCGGGTTCTGACTGCAGAGGTGTAGCTCCAAGCCCCCCATGAGAAATCTGTAACGAGACCCCTTACCTGTCATGTGCACGTGCAATTTGTTGCATTAAGGTCTTTCCAACCCCTTAACATCCAGGATCAGGATGCAACTGCTGCTATAACATCCCATCAAGCCACGACGCTGCTGGTAAGGAAATTAAAGGGGTTGGATCACAATTTAATGTTACGTTTTTCTAATAGATCAGGCTAAATAAAATACTTTTTCAATTGGAATTATTTTTAAAAAATGCTTCTGTGTGTAGATATTGCTGTTCCATACTTGTTAGGATGCCCCCTGCTGTTCTTTTGATTGTCCCTCAAGGCGTCCACCTAACGATTAGTCACTTGGTGGTCACACATGCTCATTAGCGCCGCTAGATCACTTGGATCCTTTTGCAACGTGATTTTTAATATTGTGCAGATTAACAAATAAGAATAGAGGTCAAAGAATCATAGAATCCTAGAATGTTAGAGTTGGAAGGGACCTCCTGGGTCATCGTGTCCATCCCCCCGCTTAATGCAGGAGTCACTAAACCATCTCAGATAGATTTCTGTCCAGCCTCTGATTGAAGACTTTCATTGAAGGAGACCTCACCACTTCTCGTGGCAGGTGTCTTATTCCCATGATGTTCACGTCTTGGACATCCATCAGAGGTGGTGCCAGCCACTGCATCGATAGTAGGTCAAAAATCAACTGTCAATGGACGTTTTTTGGGAAAAAAAGACATGCATAAAGAGGTCAACTTCATCCACACCTGCAGTGGTGTACATCTCATGTGAATGAGCGGGGTCAGGGAGTGCCCATGCTGGGGTCTCAGATGTAGGACTCTCATGTTTCATACCATATTTAAGTGACAAAATACCCATCCCAGTATCACAAAAAAACGTATTGATCATTCACAATATATATCCTTACAAGAATAGTAATTTTATTAATAAATATTAAAAGATTTACATAATTAAATTATAAGTATTAAAAAAAATCAGGGGAATACAAAACATAAATGTGGACATGCATAGGTAAAGGAATAAGATTGTGAGCACAGGGATCTGTGTCGATAGTAAATATTAAAAAAGTACAAAAAATGGGTTAATGTGAAACACCTGAGGAAGCATATAACATGCACCTATAACAAGAATGGTAAAGACTAGATCAGAAGTATAATGTATGGAACATATTTACCCAAAAACTATAAGAATGGACACACACCCTGATGCATGTTTTGCCTGCTTCTATCTCAAGGGTATAATAAACATCCCCTTGAGGAAGCAGCAGGCGAAACGCACGGCAAAAGTGGAGAGGCCGGACATTTGAGTAGTAGTAAGTTGAGTCTAAGGATATTTTTTTTATTTTTTTAACTTTTTATGGTTAGCAAAATGGCAGCCAGAAGTCACTATTTTTCCTGGATCCAGGCAGAAGCAAATTACAAAAAAAGTCTACATTTTGGCAAATGCGTATTTTTGTAAATTTCGAGTAGAATTCAGTTTCACTTGTATTTATTCACTCATCTCTAGGGTTAACTCTTTCCTGTTTTGAATACTAGCCAGAAGTATTTGTAGCAGGACCGGCACTGATATCGGGAGGTCGAGACTCCTTTGATGCTATAAATTTATCAGTAAGTTCTGTATATTTCAGAAGCTTCTAAACGTATTGTTTTCAAGTGGACGACCCCTTTAAATGTGAAGCAGTAAGTCTGATTGAAAAGTTGGCTTTCGAGTCTCCCTACTGACATTGGGATGATAATATTTTTATGATGTTATTTATAATACATATTGTGATACTTTACTCCCAAGGAAAAAAAATAATAATAATTCATAACCACAACTAGGTGTCTTTAGGATTAGAAGTCAGTTCTTATCCTCTGTATTCCAGAGCCATGTCTGCAACTAAAAATGAATTTGATGTACTCTGTGTTCCTTTTATAAATATCTTTCCGACATATTAACAACCCGACTGTGTAAAATGGTTGTCAAAGGTCGTCCTAAATTAAAATGTGTAGAATATGGGAACAGTTGTTGGAGTTAAGCAAAGTGTGTGACGGGCATTAATCTATTAGAGTACAAGTCTGTTACTGCTGAATTTTGGTAATTAAGGAGATACGTGGAGGACCCACAGCCATCTGGCTCGTCAACAAAAAATTGGGTCACTAATGAATTGGAGACTGATGTTTTGACACGTCCAATCATTAACGCGAATATTGTGCACTGATGACTGTTGCCTTATGAGGACCCTATTAGGAGTTGTGCACTGAATGGATAATACCCCGTCTGTCAAAAGTTTCAACACTTGGTAGGAACACTACACATCATTTACAATTTTTGCTTTTTTTCTTTTTATTTTTTTGTTTTTTTCTTTTATTATGCTGCCTTTATCTTACTTATTCCATAATTAGATTTTGATATTAAAGTTAGCATCCATTTGATAAGATGATCTCAAGATAACCTTCTGCTGGGATCACTGATGATCAGCTGTAAATTTGAAGTGTTTGTTTTCCCTGCAGTGCCACCCCAGGACAAATGAAGAATTGCACAGTTTTCAAACACCTTGCCATTTAATGCTTGGATACATTGGGTCCTCCAGAGTCAGAAACACTCTTTAACACTGCAACTTCCCTCCACTTTGTATATCTACCCTCCACTCTGGATAATACGTGTGGGTGTTGAAATGGAGACTCCTTAGTTTAATTCTCCAGTAGGGAAAAATTCTACAGTATTTGGTCATGTATCTCTCTAAGGCAAGAAAAGCGTTTTTCTGTCATCCGACCAAACAGATCTGATTATGCTAATCACACTATGATCAGACTGTGATCCGATTTTCTCAGATGTGGAGAATAAAAAATTTCTCCATCTTCTCTATTTTATTAGTTTGTAAAAATTGGACCCCACTCAAATGTCATCCTAGTGCAGTCCAATTTTTTCCAAGGACCTATAGACATGATCTTACGGAACTTCAACTCAGGACTAGGAGGGAAGAAAGGGGAGAAGCTGACCCTGCACTAGGACTAGGCTGAAGCCCTACGATGGAGTTGGCGACCTCTTCCTTGTGAATAGACCTAAACTCAAACGAAGACCTAAAGGTAGGGGAAGGGTATCCCTGAATGATTTAGGGACTGGGAACAAAAAACAGGTAACCTCCTAGTAGGAATATAGAGGAAGCTGCAGAAACGAAAGGAAAACACAAAAACAAAGCAGGCAGAACTAGAGATCCCAGAACTGCAAAATATCCAACACAGAAAGCTATCAAATCAACTAGCCAAAACTCTAGCAAATTAACACTGTTGTCCCGCAATGACTGGGAGGCAGGTGCTGGGTAAAAGAGGGTGATACAATCACCTGACCTTAGACAAACCTAGCACTAGGCGAAAAAGACCAGCAGCCAGAAAACCACAACAAGATGGCGGATGGTCAAATGAAATAGATTCTAACAGTATTCAATGATCTGTAGGAAGATCGATCTTGTACAAACCTAGCTAGGTCCACAAGGATCTTCTCCGCTATTATCTTGATAGTGTCAAACCATCGGTTGCTCATCTTTTTCTTCGCCTTTTTTCTTCAATTCTTCCTACCATGATGTTCTTCTCCAGTGATAGTTCTCTTCGTATGATGCTTGGTGCTCCTTTCTTTGTGTGACATGTCTGGTTTGATTTGTTCCAAAATTGATTTGTCTGTTCTTCTTGCCATCCATGGTATTGATAATATCCTTCTCCAGCACATTTCGAAGGCATCGATTCTTCTTCTGTGTTGTTTCTTTGTACGAGCCATGTCTTTGTTGCCAGTGAAATCTTCCTTTATTTGAAGACCTTATCCAGTGACCTCATTGTTGATTTGCCAATAGCTATTCTCCTATTGACTTCCGGTGTCATCGCTGAATCTTGACTGATCATTGATCAGAGTAGGTTGAAGTCATTTACTACTTCCAGTTCTTCGCTGTCCATCTCAAATGTGTCCTGGTCGTACCCAGCAGTGGTCAATTTCTTTGTCTTCTTTGTAATGAGTAACAGTCCCATGTTAGAGCTTTCCATCTTGACACTCCATCACAAGTCCTTCGTTCCATCTATGTTTGTTGCTATCAATGTTGTATCGTCTACATATTTAAGACTGTTGATGATTCATCCAGCAATTTTGATTCCTTCTTCTTTTTCAGCAAGCCCAGCCTTCCTGAAAATAGCTTCTGCATAGAACTTGAAGAGAAATGGTGACAGGATGCAACCTTGCTTGCTTGCAACCATGCCATATCACTGTGTTCCTTAACATTTGCTAATTCCAACCCACTGGAAGGTCATATCTGACTTTATAAGACTTGACTGCCCAACCATAAAAAAATCTGAAAACTAATATTTCAGGTTCCAGTTGGTCAACCATATCCCAAACTGTATATTCGACATTAGGACTTCACTAGAAAAACCCACAAAAGAATAGAGTAGTCTTGGATGAAAAAAGGATAATACTATATCATAAAAATCATGTAGGTTCTCAAAAAAGTCTACTTTTAAAAAAAAAAGTTAAAATAATTGGAAGTTATAGGATGAAGTTGCTTGGAAAGAGTTAACGAGAGCCATCACCAACAGAGAAGTAAAAGTCTCAACGCTCCTTGCAGTAATTCTCTTGGCCGCAAAGCCCGATTCTTAAAAGGCTGATATTCTGCCACCTATGAAGAAAGCGGAAACGTGCTGTTAATACATAATTCATTGTGTTCTTTACAGCCTTGGAAGTCTACCATGAAAGTGCCTCAATAGGGTAATTGGTAATATAAATGAATAGTGAGTTAAATGTATTTTCCTTTAGCTCTGATCTGAACAATGGACAAATGTTAAATGCGGCCACAAATTGAAGATTTCCGTTCCCGAAACCTAATTCCACTAAATTAATCTGATTTTATTGATCTCTACAGAAAGTTTTTTGGAATTTATAACCCATCCACTCTTTCGGTTTTTAGGGTGCCAGATTTGTAAGGCATGGTGTGGAGTTAAAAATTTAGAACCATGTGGATCGGACAACTGTGACCGACTAATAAAAAAGTAGAGCTTGTTATTCTTACGATTATGACTGCGCGAGAGCTGCAACTTGGTGGATAGGTCTGATATTATTTTTCATGGATGAGGATGGAAGTTTTGGAATGCAACTTTTTGAAAGATGCCGTGGTAGGAATGGAGCCGGACAGATATTCTCTGAAAATTGCCTTACCAAAATTTCTAACTGTTTCAGGAGCTTTTTACTTACCGTACTTAATCCCGTCTCCTGTTGGCCTTTTTGGACAACGTCTCCATTATTCAGTCCCGCTTTCCCTTGTCCCACTTTCCTTTTATATATTTTTTTAATGTCTGTCTGTATTAACTCCAAAGTGAGCTGTTAGGTTTTCTGCAAAATCTATACCACCAATGCTCTATTCCTGGACTTGTTTTTTTTTTTAATAGGGTCTTCATTATGGTGTCACACCCGATCTCCCAAAGCCAGAAGATCTCGCCAAACCAATGATATTAAAAATTATTGTAGAGTGTTAGAAAAATATGGCTGCTTTCTTCCCAAAACAGCGCCCTCACCTGTCTACAGATTGTGTCTGGTATTGTAGCTCCATTGAATTGAATGGGACTTAATGGAGAAGCCAGGTTTTATGCTAGTTTTGGGGGAAAAATTGCCACCATCTTTTTCTTATTTTTCTTATCTTGTATGAAGAAACCTTATCCTTGGGTTGTGTTATCCTTACAGATTTTCTCCGTAAATTAATATAACACCTTATCTGAGCACGTTCACTCATCACTACTCAAAATACAAAAATAATGCAATTTCTAAAAATTGGAGTTGCTTCGATATGACTATGTGACATCTATGGCGTTCAGTGGCCTTCTGAAATTTTTTTTTATTCTTATAAAGATACCATGATGCCAAAATAAGAAATTTTTTCATAAAATTTTTCACGATCCCAGGAATCTAAAAAAAAAGAAATCCAGAAAAAGCACATAACACCTAAATAATACCCAAATATATTTAGAAAAACACAATCATTTGAGCCTATAAATCCTCTTTAAGTCTTGGATTGGCATGTAAATGGGAGAGGAGAGGTTTTGATATCTCCTTTCCAGGTGTTAATATTGTAAAAAAAATTAATTAAAAAAACCCAAAACATTCACTAACACTAAACTAAAGAAATCATTATCCGAAGGTATCAGACTTTTCTGGACCAGATAAGTCAAGCAGGATAATTGTACAGTTTTCTGGAAGATCACTTTTTCTTTTTTTCAGGCTGACTTCACAGTGGTGATCGGCCAAGCAGAACGACTCAATGCTTTTAAAGTAACTAGAATTAGACGGAATCCAATTAAAGTCCACTATTTCTGAAATAGTCCTAATTAAGTGCCCTCTCACCAGTCATTCAGAAAATCCCACAAATATCGCAACGCTCAACCAGCCGGTAGAAAACAGAAGCTGTGAAATTATAAAAAAAACAACAGCTTAAAAAAATAAAAATCAACATAAGGAGAGAGGTGAAACGTAGAATCTAAAGTATCTCCAAGAAACTACTAAATGCAAAAGGTAGAAGTGGAATTATACAACTATTCACAGTTGGTTTACGCTTGTGGAACCACTAGACTTCCTGTTAGGGTGACCACGATTTGTATACTTGTAGTTACAGGTATTTGCTGTACAGTAGACCGACTCTCTAATGTGCACAGACTTGTTTTTAGTCCCTCCCACTAGGGCAACAGAAACGTGATACGATAACGCGATAGATTATTTAATTTTAAGACGTTGGGCCTTTGATTTGTAGCATTTTGTAAAATTGGGATCTGGGAAGTATGTTCATTAGTCAACCAAGTGCAGAGGAACCCTGTAGGTCAAGAGTAATGGCAGGACATTAGACCAGATGGTAAATGACCTAAATGACCATCGATTGGCTACATGGAAGCTGATCGTCAGTCTTTTAATGACCTGTTTCGACAGGTGGACTGCCCTTTCATGGTTACATATAAATCACGTGTGAACGTAGGACGAAAGCAATGAATTTTAAGCCGGCATTGAAATCATCTCACCCGTCAAAGGAGCATTTTGCTTGTTCATCGTTTCATTGTATCGCCCACCGATCAGACATGGATGACCTGTCCTAAAGATAGAAAATGCAAGATTCCGAGGCACCTGAGAAAATGGGGATAAAACATAACCTTTATTCCATTATTCCATCCTTAAAAATCACATGGCTGTAATTTTTATTGTACTTCTGGCTTGAAAAAGGCCCTTTTGGGCAGAAACGTTGCTTCACTCGTCTACCTCAATTGTACTTCACCATGTGATTTTTAAGGATGGAATAATGGGATAAAGGTTATGTTTTATCCCCATTTTCTCTGGTGCCTCGGAATCTTGGATTTTCTATGGCTTTGGACCTTTTGGGGGGGGAGTCTTACCGAGTCTTACCGAGTCAGCACGGAGTTCGGGGTTCGTACCGGTGCTGAACTCTAAACACGGACTTCTCCCGGAAGATAGAGAGGGACAGAGATAGATTTTCAAGCTCCAAAGTTTGGTTCCCCATTGATTTCATTGGGATTCTGGTTCAGATTCAAGTTCGGGTACAGTTCTGGTAGGTACCCAAACCGAACTTTGGACTAAAATTCGGTCAATTACCAGAATCCAAACGTCCACATGTCCGTTCATCTCTTCTAAGGGGTTGAATAAAGTTTAAAAAAAAATAACCTGCTTTTTTTCCCCACTCTAAAATAGCACCACCCTTTCCTGTAGTTTGAGTCTGGTATTGCAGCTCATCTTTACATTTTCTATTCTACATGGAGGTAATTACAGCAAACACTCCATAAATTTCCATCACAGTGATGGAGTGGAGACAACTTCTATGGCTACATGATCACCAGTGGATGTAGGGTTATGATTGATAACTGGAAGAAAACTCTGATCCCAGCCATTCAACTATTGCAATTAATTCTGGTTGATGTGATGAGGATAGAAGAGGCTTCCAACGCATTTCAGGAGTCAGAGCAAAAGTTTCATATGGTGCCATTTATAATACCAGTATGGATGCGAGACCTCTGGGTTCCCGTAGGCGTCAGAGCCTCGGTGTGAGCGGTATCTCTGCGCCACCTATAGAGAAAACGACCTGTGGGCTCGTCGCCTCCGGTGTAGAGGCCAGTACTGGTCCATGCCTATATTCTCTATGAGAGACCCAACTTTTGCTCCTTTCTTTTGTTACCGGTCCTAGGTGTAAAATGCCACCAGCTTCAACCACCTCCATTAACAATCGGTTGACAGTCGGAGTATTTGGAAATTTACCCATACTGTGATCTATGGTGTAAATTAGTTTAACAAAGTGGAGCGCTGCGTCTTCATTAATAGCAGAGGAAGAAAGCGTGGAAGCGCGTTCCAGTCTGTCGTAGCTGCTGCTATGAAAAATGAATCTCCGATACACGCGCTGTTCCAGGACATCCACTGAATTGTGGTTAGAGGGAATTTCTAGGAAATAAAGGACCTCTGTATACATGGTCGCAAATAAAATGCGTATATAACTATATGTGTGGTAATGGAAGCTTCCATCAGCTCTATAGTAGACTACCTCTTCATGTTATCCAGACTTGTTTTGGAAGCATGACACCATATGAAGCATGGAAAGCATGAGACATTTCCCATCCCTTTTTCTTTGTAATTTGCAACTCAAGTCGCAAAGAGATCTGTTTGCTCTATAGTAGACTGCTTTTACGTGTCACACAGACTTGTTTTAGATTTTTTTGCAATCTGACAATAGGAATGCATGAGACTGTACAAGAAATAATGTACTGGGATGGAGAGATTTATAACATTGAGTCAATCCTTTACCATGTACCCAGGATTAGAAGACAAGATTCATAAAAGTAAAGACTTGATCTATGCGCTGTGTTGTAGACTATATACCCATGTTACCAAGACCTGTTTAGGATCAGTGCATGGAGGATAGGAATATGTGCCGTGCTTTGAAAAAGTATTCATTCCCTGTGTACTTTTCCACGTTTTTTCATATGCACCCACAAGCTTAAATGTATTTTATTGGGATTTTATATGATACCGGCACAAAGTAACAAGTATTTCTGATGTGTAAAGGAAATGATTCATGGGGTTTTCTGATTGTTTTAAAAATATATATCTGAAGGTGCATTTGTATTCAACCCTCCTGAGTCAATACCTTGTAGGAACACCTTTTATTTCAATTACTGCTGCAGTCTTTTGGGGTCTGTCTCTCCTAGCTTTGCAATTCTAGCGGTGACATTTCTGTCTGTTCTTCTTTGCACACTCGCTGGATTGAAATGGAGCTCCATCCATCTTCCCATTAACTCTGAACAGCTTCCCTGCCACTGCTGAAGAAAAGCCTCCCCACAGCATCATGCTGCCACCACCATGTGTGACTGTGGGGATGGTGTTTGGAGGGTGATGTACAGTGATCGCTTTCCTTCACATAAAGTTTTTTGAATTTAGCACAAAAGTTTTCCTTTGTTCTCATCTGACCAGAGCGCCTTCTTCTACATGTTCGTTGTGTCCCCTACATGGGTTTTTGCAAACTGTAAGTGAGATTTCTTATGTCTTGCTTTCAAAAATGTCTTTCTTCTTGCAACTCTTCCATAAAGGTCAGATTTGTGAGTATACGACTAATACTTGTTTTGCGGACAGATTCGTTGTGGATCTCTGCAGCTCGTCCAGTGACCATGGGCCTCTTGGCTGCTTCTCTAATTCATGCTCTCCTTGCTTGGGAGGTCAGTTTAGGAGGACAGCAAAGTTTATCTATTGGACTCTACTGTAGACTCCATCTCCATGTTACACAGACCTGTTTTAATTTGTTTTCAATTTGGCTTTTGAGATCAATGCATGAAGCACAGAAATATGTTTGCAAGTTAATCCATGGTTTGCTAGAATACACTGCACTAAACAGAGAATACATCTGTTGACTCTGTAGTGCACTGCCTCTTGATGTTACTCAGACTTGTTTCAAATTACTCCCATTCTGGTAATTTGACACATGAAACTGTACAACACATATTGTAATAGGATAATAATAATAATAATAATAATAAATCTTTATATAGCGCTAACATATTCCGCAGCGCTTTACAGACATTATCATCGCTGTCCCCAATGGGGCTCACTATCTAGATTCCCTATCAGTATGTTTTTGGAATGTGGTAGGAAACCGGAACCCGGAGGAAATCCACGCAAACACGGGGAGAACATACAAACTCCCCGCAGGTATTGTCCTTTGTGGGATTTGAACTCAGGACTCCAGCGCTGCTCATAATAGGATGGAGAAACCTGTAAGACTAAGGCTAAGGCAATCCCTTTCCACATACTTGTAGTGAGCAGGTTTCTCTGGAGGATTTCTGTGCATGGCACCAGGATGCAGACAGAGCCCCGACATCCAAAATGCACAAGTAGGGGGTGGGAAACAAGTCTCAAGGGGACACTGAGTGTCAAAAAGGTCCATAGCTATAAGAAAACAATGACACTACTGAATCTATACAGATGGCAAACATCTTATCTATATTATACTATCTATCTATTATCTATCTATCTATCTATCTATCTATCTATCTATCTATCTTCATCTACTATCTATATCTATCATATTATCTATCATCTCTATCTATCTTATTATCATAATCATTATTATCAAATCATATACATTATCTATCTATCTATCTATCTATCTATCTATCTATCTCTATCTATCTATACTATCTATCTATCTATCTATCTATCTACTATCTATCTATCTCTATCTATCTATCTACTATCTATCTATCTATATCTATCATTATCATCTATCTATCTATCTATCTATCTATCTATCTATTATCTATCTATTTATCTATCTATCATCTATCTATCTATTATCTATCTATCTATCATCTATCTATTTATTATCTATTATCTATCTATCGTCTATCTATCATCTATCTATCTATCTATCTATCTATCTATCTATCTATCTATCTATCATCTATCTATCTATTATCTATCTATCTATCTATCTATATCTATCTATTATCATCTATATCATTATATTATCTTATTATCTATCTATCATCTATCATCTATCTATTATCTATTTATCATCTATCTATCTATCTCTATCTATCTATCTATCTATCAAATCTATCTATCTATCTATCTATCTATCTATTTTCATCTATCTATCTATCTATCATCTATTATCTATCTATCTATTATCTATCTATTATCATAATCTATCTATCTATCTATCTTTATCTATTATCTATCTATTTATTATCTATCTATTATTTATCATCTATCATTATCATCTATTATCTATTATCTATCTATTTATCATCTATCTATCATCTATCTATCATCTATCTATCCAATACTGCAGTGATCGGGATAGATACATCTAACACCTCCATGTTATTAATATTCCCAGTGTGTGAGGTGACAGTAGCGTCCAGGTCTCGCTGGTTGCCCCATATGATCTCCTGACATCTACCGGTAACATTGGAAGCGGAAAATCTATTCTCATTAATAACTTTTATTTGTACTAAATAATTCTCTAACAACTTTTCATTGATCAGACGGCCGAAGAACAAAGGCCGGATTAGACAGCTTTGGGGATCAGCACATGGAGCATAGAAATGTGTTTTCAAGTTAACCCATGATTTTCCAGAAGACACAGTCCATACCTGGAAGAGATTAGGACAGTCTGGGGACACTGGGGACGGCTAGTCTTCTAAGATTATTTAATTTTATTCTAATTAAAAAATAAATGGATTAATTACATAGGATAAAATCGTGGCTGCTTTGTTCCAAACCAGCGCTGCAGCTGTTCATTAGCTTTTGTCTGGTACTGCGGTGCAGAACCATTGAGCTGTAATACCACTTACACCCTGCGGACAAGTGTGGGGCTGTTTATGGGAAAACGCAGCCAGTAATGACAGAGCTGTCATGTGTAGTTCTGCAACTTAACCAATCCGGCCACCACCGGCACCAGGGACATCGATCTATCCCATGGCTAGGCCATCTATATAAAAGTCCCAGACAACCCCCTTTAATATGTGATAGATGGGGATCACATCTCCTCACTTTACAAGCCTTTTTTGTGTTATATGTCTGTTTAAAAACATTTTGCCAATGCCTTTTCTTTCATATCTTGATCTGTATTGACGGACAAAATGAATATTCTTGCAATTTTCACACTGGCCACTAGGGCTTTTTAAAACTCCTACTTCCTGTCCTTGGAGGAAGAGTTTTCAGCATGTTCCTTATCAGCAGAGGCAGTATGAAATAACAGATAACACCTCAATACACAGTTGATAACACAGGATCCACCAATCACAATACTGTAGGTGATTTCACAGCTCACCTCCTCCCCTTCCTTCACAAATACCTTTTTTACATGCTCATCAGATGCTTTAATACAAAATATAGTCAAGTCTGTTCATTTTGGCTTAATGCATGTATTGTTTCCTGAAACAACAGGAAGTTGGAGTCTAAAAAATACCTAGTGGCCAGTTTGAAAATTGCAAGATTTTTAATATTTTTTGGGGGGAATATGGAGAAAAAATTTCCAAAAAATTTAAAAAAATATATATATTTGATACAAAAAAATTATTTAAACAGAAGTTCGTTTTTGATGATACATGGCCTTTAACTCCTGTTCTTTTCTGCTGGGGGATTTTTAAGTCTTGATCAATGTTGTCATTGCTCCTTATGAATACACAAGGGAAGAGCTTTTTAAAACAAAAGATATTTACATATTCATTTCCATTGTATAAGCACCTAAAAGCGAAATAAATCCTCAATCTGGACAAGTTTATGGAGTGATGCAATGTAATTGTCAGGTGTAGATCACAGATAGAGCCTAAAGGCTCATACAGACGCTGAAGCCCTGGACGCGGAGAATCCGTATGTGTCCCATGAAATCAGAGGGGCAGAGTGGCACTATAAGGTCTCATGCACTTTTAAGGCAACCCTATTAGGTTTCTGTATAAGTATGAGCGCTAATACAGTCATCTCCGTGATCCCTGATAAATACAGAGCCATTCATTCCAACTTTAATACGACTTTTCAGGTTATCAACTTTCATCTGGTCACTGGGGACAAGAAGGGACAATTTCATGTCTCCACTCCTAATATCTGATTCTGAAATACATGAATCAAAGGGTATTTGGTAATCTTTATCCTTACCTTCCTGCTAGCCTTAGAGAAAAAACACAATCTATGGTACAAGCCAAGGAGCTTTTAACAAATTAAAGGAACAGTCCATGTAAAAAGTCCTGACTTGTGTAGAGCTTGATTAGGTGGAGCCTGACCCAAGGATTCCTTCTTCGTGTCATGCACAACCCCTTTAAATCCCTTCACCTTAAGACCTGATACTTATCTTTAATCTTGGCTAGTGATGAGCTTGTATACTCGTTGTTCGGGTTTTCCCGAGCATGCTCGGGTGATCTCCGAGTGTTTTGTCGTGCTCGGAGATTTAGTGCTTGTCGACACAGCTGCATGATTTGCGGCTGCTAGACAGCCTGAATACATGTGGGGATTTCCTAACAAACAGGCATTCCTCACATGTATTCAGGCTGTCTAGCAGCCACAAATCATGCAGCTGCGTTGACAAAAATTAAATCTCCGAGCACGCCAAGATACTCGGAAACCACCCGAGCATGCTCGGGAATATGCGAGCAACGAGTATACTCGCTCATCATTAATCCCAAGAAGATCAGCTGTTAACTATCCCAAGATGATCAGCTTTTAAAAAAACTTGATTTTCTGATACTCGGGAGATGTTTCTGTGCCTTTATACGGCCACCCAGTAGTTATGATGCGGATTGCAGCCTGTTGAGGGTTTTATCAGCATATTTTAATTAGAATATTTAGAATTTTGGGGAAATTTGTGTAAAGAGAAGAGTTGACACATCTGTAGAGTTTAAGACTGATTAATTCTACATTCACGTCTAGTTTCCATAGCTCAGCTTCTTTCACACACATTCTAATCATAATGGATTCAAATGCAATTTCCTTTGGTAAAAGTCTCAAAAATCAACTCAATCATTGATATCTTCATCTTCCGAGGCTAGTAGATCAGTTAAGAGCAAAAGTCTCATTTACCTCCCAAGTCATAAGCAAAGATAATTTCCTTCTTGTTGATCAATATACTGAGCAGGTGGAGAAACAATGGAGCCTGAGATGATTACGGGCTTTGAAGAAAGCTTCGATTTCCACATGGAAGCCATGGGGATCTACTGCATTATTATTACCTTGATTGTCAAGAGGTTCAGAGACTGGAATGACTTTATAATGACCGATTTTTGGAGACAGGAATGACTTGTTTATTTCTGGTCATATGGAGACAGGAAAGGTTAATTTAAGGCTGGTTTTATGGAGATGTGAAGGATTCTTCATATGGATTTGACAGTGGCTTTTTTAGGGTTGGTCTTATGGAGATGGCAATTGCTTGTTTAAGGCTGCTTGTATAAAGATGGGAAGAACTTGTTTAGGGTTGATCGTATGGAGATGGTAATGGCTCCTTTAGGGCTGGTCATATGGGGGTTGGCATTGGCTTGTTTAAGGTTGGTTGTATGGAGATGACAGTGGCTTCTTTAGGGCTGATCTATGGAGTTGAGATTGGCTTGTTTAGGGCTGGTCATATGGTTTTGGTAGTGGCTTGTTTAGGTCTGGTCGTATAGAGATGGCAGTGGCTTGTTTAGGGTGGTCGCATGGAAGTGGCACTGGCTTGTTTAGGTCTGGTCGTATGAAGTTGGCAATAGCTTGTATGAGGCTGGTTGTATGGAAATGGCAATGGCTTGTTTAGGGCTGGTCGTATGGAGCTGGCAATAGCTTGTATGAGGCTGGTTGTATGGAAATGGCAATGGTTTTGGGTTTGGGCTGGGTTGTTTATGGAAGTGGCATTAGCTTTGTTTTAGGTCTGGTCGTATGGAGTTGGCAATAGCTTGTTAGGTCTGGTTGTATGAAAATGGCAATTGCTTGTTTAGGGTGGGTGGTATGCAGATGATAATGGCTTGTTTTGGGCTGGTTTCATGTAGTCAGGAATGGCTAATTAGTGATGGGGGTACAGTGATGTTAATAGCTAATTTAGGTCTGGTCCTCCTACGAGATGGCAGTGGCTTGTTCAGGACTGGTCATATTGAGATGAGAATGGCTTGTTTAAGACTGGTCTTATGTAGTTGACAATGGCTTGTTTATGGCCTGTCATGTGGCTTGTTTAGTGATGGTTGTATTGAGATGGAAGTGGCTTCTTTAAGGCTGGTCCTGTGAAGATTGGAATTACTTTTTCCGGTACAGAAACAATATCCCATCCCAACTTCCTATGGACAGACAAAGACCTGTCTCCAAATCTAGTAGAGAGACAAAGACCTTCCTACAACTTCCGTTATCCATCTAGGTATCTCTGCCACTAGAGACAGATTACACTTGAGACACCTAGTGACCAGCACTTTGGAGTGAATTTTTGATATATGCCAATATAATTTTTTTGTTTTAGAATGTCTGTTTATCAAATTGTCCATTAAATTACGTTATCTCACAGTGCTGGGAGTATTTCATATTCTTGAAAAGGTGAGTCAGATATGGCTCCTAACTATCATTATTGGTGCTTAGACATGACTGAATATAGGGAGCGTGACTCACAAACTTGGGGGGTGAAATATGCCCCGCGGTGAATGTGGAGCTTCTTAGGGTCTTTGCTTTGTAAATGGCTCTAATTCCTTATCCATCAACACAGAGCTCGTTTTGTATGGCTGAATATCACCTCGTTGAATTCTGGATGGGGCAAACACAAAAAAGTTTCTACAAGTCAAAAAACCGAGGACTTGTTATCTATGACCTCCACCAGTGAAGCGGTGACATTTTATGGATTAAATAATTATAAGCTGCATGAATTAATTATATGTGAATTTATGAAGGTCATTCCTAGTCACAGCTGCTGATTAGAAGTAGCTTTACTGGAACTAGTAAAAAAAGAGTCCCCTGGGACGAGTTAAATAGTCCTCAGCCTCCTCATCAGTGGAAATGCTTACAGACCAGGGTAGGATTACAATGCGACAGTCTACTGAATGCATTACATCATATTAGTACTTTCTTCCGCTTTATAGCATTGCGATCATTTGGGCATTGAATAAAGGATTTGCAAGAGAATAATTCCAAAAATGTGAAGGAATTTATGTGAACACCTTAAAAAGATGATCTGGTTAATAAAACACATTTTTTGGGTTTTTTGAGGTTCCCATTTAGGACCCCGAATTATTAGGACACGTCCCATCCATGGGTTATATAGGCAGCGCAATTATTTTTTGTAACGTCAGGAAAATTGCAAAAAACTTGCTAATGGGCTGAACGTCTGGTATCCCCTCCTGACCAGGGTCCTCACTGGTGGACATAGAGAGAAAAGGGGCCATGTGCAAGAAAAATATGTGGGTCATTTACAGTCCAATATCTCTTTATAGGGCACAATGCCACCTGTATTAGATGTCAAAATGGCCTCCTCTACTTCTTGGGCCACTATGCGCCTACGCAGTTTGCGCTAATAATATGTCCGCCCCCGAGGGTCCTTACGGTTCCACTTTTGGCCTTGTATTGTTGGCAATCGATCCTTGCTCCTTGTGAAGGTGCTGATTAACTGATCATTTGCTAGTTAAGACAGTCCCCTTTTATGTTTTTGCATCAGCCATGATAGGGAAGGGGGCTGGCTTTGCTATTGAGATCAGTATCAAGTACAGGACAAGAAGTGGGGCCGCCTAGATCATGAACCAGAACAGTGCTGAAAATAATTGAACTATATTAATAAGTTATTAAATTAACCTATAAAATTAATATATTTGATTATTATTTCATTTTTATGCCCATCATTTTTTGCTAATTAATTTCCTAATGGACCTTTATAGAGAATTGGTTTCTGTTCTCTTATCTCACACAGAGCTTCCTACTTTAAAAATGATCAGCTGCCACTAGAGGGAGCTCCTTGCATACTTGTATTACTATTGAGTTCGATGTAGACACAGTATGCCCTTGAGCTCCCTCTGGTGGTGACTGCAGTCAGCCAGAATGTTATATTTTATTGTGAAGTCTATGATTTGGAGCTCTATAAAAGTAATACGAAGCTCTGCCCTGAAATAAAAATGTATTAAGAAATGAATCAACCAAAACTATTAGTATAAATGAAATAACAATCTTTATAGGTAGACATTCACATTAATCTGTAGGGGAAGCTTTGGAAAAGATAAAGAATTTTAAGGTACAGTTTCCCTTTAAAACGACTTTTCTAAAACTTTAAATTGGTCGATGGATCGTGTAAAAGTGAAAAATGTAATCTGTTAACAGGAGGTAGATGGAGAACGGGTAAAGGGGATTAACGCGGCACGGCGCCGGCCGCAACCGCAGGTGACTGTGATGCTTTGTGCGTCTCGTCATTGTTAAGCGTGAAATATGCCTACTTTCGGGGATGTCTACTATAATTAATGGAATTTTTGGCTTCAGTCCATTTTTGAAATTGGTTACTTTAGCTAGCTCCTGGAGCTTCCGGACAAAAAATCTGAAAACGCGCTCTTCACCTTACAATCAGCGCGCTGATGAAAATACTCAGGGGGCTTAACAGTAAATGCAGGTTCATTAGATTTTATGGTGGAAACCGCTGTGAGCACCACGGGCTGATTAAAACAGTTTTGTAGACGGTGCGAGGGCTTTATTGGAAATTAACACGTCCTTTCCTCGCCTGTTTTTCGTTTAGCTTTTTTCATTTTCATTGCACTATAAATGTTGCCTTGTTATTTTTATAAGGGGCTTTTTATTCGTTATTGTTCCAATCCTTACCTTTTACGCAGGTGCGTCATATCAGTTCATGCCCAAGGGGCGTTTAGGATCTACTTCTCCTTAAAGGGGAATTTTGGGTTTTTTTAATAAAAAATGGGAGAAAAAGACAAAGGAGGAATTAATCAAGAATGTATAAACGTTAAAGGAGACCAGTCAAAATGCTATTAACCTGCAAATATTGGGTTAATATGCAGGTTAATGGGGTTGTGAACCTGCCCGATGCCGGCACTTAGACTCACGCAGTCAGGAGGAAATTAACATTATTCTCCCCTGGCAGCGGATCGGTATCAGTCATGGGGGTGGGGCCGGCGCATGTTCAAGTACCGCTCTGTGGATAGATTGTGGCAGCTATAACCACACCCCCAGTACTGACTGACAGCAGCTCAACAATAGGGCAGGCTGTCAGTCAGTGCAGGGGTCCGGTTATAGCTGCCTCTCACTATACAGAGTGGTGACTGAACCGGCGCCGGCCCAACCCCTATGACTGGAAGCTGAACGCTTACTGCAGATCAAAACTAGTAACTGGAAACTGTAGTTTTGGTGAATTACTCCCCAACAACCTGCATAGTTCTTAAAGGGGATCTGTCCATTCTGCTGATATGTCTGTTTAAGTAACTATGTGCATTCTTCATGAAGTTGCAATTCTGGAGCATCTTTTTTTATCCTTTGTTATTCTTCCTGGAAATATACAATCTAAATCAATTATGTAGTGCTAATGGGGGTGTGTCTTTACACAATCTGATGTCCAATCAGTGCTGAATCTGAAGGGACACACCCCCAACTAGTAACACCCAGTGTCCAATCCAGCCATAAACATTAGTGCCAATCAGTGGTGTGTCTACACTGTCTGACATTGTCCAATCAGTGCTGACTCCGAAGGGACACACCCCCAACTAGTAACACCCAGTGTCCAATCCAACCACAAATATTAGTGCCAATCAGGGGGGGTGTCTCTGCACAGTCTGACATTGTCCAATCAGTGCTGACTCTGAAGGGACACACCCCCAACTAGTAACACCCAATGTCCAATCCAACCATAAACATTAGTGCCAATCAGGGGTGTGTCTCTACACTGACATTGTCCAATCAGTGCTGACTCTGAAGGGACACACCCCCAACTAGTAACACCAAGTGTCCAATCCAACCATAAATATTAGTGCCAATCAGGGGTGTGTCTCTACACTGTCTGACATTGTCCAATCAGTGCAGACTCTGAAGGGACACACCCCCAACTAGTAACACCAAGTGTCCAATCCAACCATAAATATTAGTGCCAATCAGGGGTGTGTCTACACTGTCTGATATTGTCCAATCAGTGCTGACTCTGAAGGGACACACCCCCAACTAGTAACACCCAGTGTCCAATCCAACCATAAATATTCAGGCAGAATAACATGAGGAATAACACAATATAAAGTTATAGGGGAAAACATGTTTTCTTAAGGGAATAGAAGGTTTTACTAAAACAAGCGGCTTAGGAGTGGTGACAGGTCACCTTAAATCCCCCATAATAGCAGCATTGTTTCTCTGATGCTGCCTGTTCATTTGACAGAATCTATACAGTGACATGTGTACAGTCATAGCCACTGCATACAATCACTGATTATTATTATTATACATTTATATAGCGCCATTTATTCCATGGTGCTTTACATATGAAAAGGGAAAATATAGACAGGTACAATAAACGTGCTAGACAAGGGACACACTAGTACAGAAGGAGAGAGGACCCTGCCCGCGAGGGCTCACAGTCTACAGGGATGGGTGAGAATACACTAGGAAAGGGTAGAGCTGGTCGTGCGATGGTTCAGTAGACTGAGGATCACTGCAGGTTGTATGCTTGTCGGAACAGGTGGGTTTTCAGGTTTGATCTGAGCAATGTGCAAGCACAATACCAGTGATTGGCTGCAGCGGTCACAAACACTGCCAAGTAAACAGTGAAACGGAAAAGCTACTAGAGCATCAGACCACTGGTGCCTGAACGATGGAGGATTCAGTGGCCAAGTGTCTCCTCTTTTGTTCCCAACCGATCACCTATGGGGAATTCTTAAGAGAGAAGTTGTCATCACTCTCCATCCGGCATCCAGGCTCTAAGAGAGCTCGTTCTTGAAGAATGGAAATAGATGAAAGTTTTTAATTCCCGGCCTAGAATTATTGGTTGCGGTCCTTAAAAATCATGGAAGTCATAGGAAATATTAGATGTAGTAGTTTTTGATGTGGGGTGTACTCATTTTTCCATCAACAAATTAGAGCAAATCTGAAGATTTTGTAATGAAAGTTTTATTATTAACCTTATGTTCATGTTATGGTTTAAAAAAAAATTATCCTGTGCGACTCAATCTTGCCAAAATTTGGGAAATTGTTCTTGTATTTAGTGAGATATTGATGAAAATTTAACTATTCAAAGGGATGTAGTTATTTACAGTTAGGTCCATATATATTTGGACAGAGACAGCATTTATCTAATTTTGGTTCTAGACATTACCACAATGAATTTTAAATAAAACAATTCAGATGCAGTTGAAGTTCAGACTTTCAGCTTTCATTTGAGGGTATCCACATTAAAATTGGATGAAGTGTTTAGGAGTTTCAGCTCCTTAACATGTGCCACCCTGTTTTTAAAGGGACCAAAAGTAATTGGACAATTGACTCCAAGGCTATTTCATGGACAGGTGTGGGCAATCCCTTCTTTATGTCATTCCCAATTAAACAGATAAAAGGGCTGGAGTTGATTTGAGGTATGGTGTTTGCATTTGGAAGGTTTTGCTGTGAAGGAAACATGCGGTCAAAGGAGCTCTCCATGCAGGTGAAACAAGCTATCCTTAAGCTGCAGAAACAGAAAAACCCATCTGAGAAATTGCTACAACATTAGGAGTGGCAAAATTTACAGTTTGGTACATCCTGAGAAAGAAAGAAAGCACTGGTGAACTCATCAATGCAAAAAGACTTGGGCGCCCACGGAAGTCAACAGTGGTGGATGATCGCAGAATACTCTCCATGGTGAAGAGAAATCCCTTCACAACAGCCAACCAAGTGAACAACACTCTCCAGGAGGTAGGCGTAGCCATATCCAAATTTACCATAAAGAGGAGACTGCATGAAAGTAAATACAGAGGGTTCACTGCACGGTGCAAGCCACTCATAAGCATCAAGAATAAAAAGGCTAGGCTGGACTTTGCTAAAAAAAACATCTAAAAAATCCAGCACAGTTCTGGAAGAACATTCTGTGGACAGATGAAACCAAGATCAACCTCTACTAGAATGATGGAAAGAGAAATGTATGGCGAAGGCGTGGTACAGCTCATGATCCAAAGCATACCACATCATCTGTAAAACACGGCGGAGGCAGTGTGATGGCTTGGACATGCATGGCTGCCGGTGGCACTGGGTCACTAGTGTTTATTGATGATGTGACACAGGACAGAAGCAGCCGAATGAATTCTGAGGTATTCAGAGCCATACTGTGTGCTCAGATCCAGCCAAATGCAGCCAAACTGATTGGTCGTCGTTTCATACTACAGATGGACAATGACCCAAAACATAAAGCCAAAGCAACCCAGGAGTTTATTAAAGCAAAGAAGTGGAATATTCTTGAATGGCCAAGTCAGTCACCTGATCTCAACCCAATTGAACATGCATTTCACTTGTTAAAGACTAAACTTCAGACAGAAAGGCCACAAACAAACAACAACTGAAAACCACCGCGGTGAAGGCCTGGAGAGCATCAAAAAGAAGGAAACACAGTGTCTGGTGATGTCCATGAGTTCAAGACTTCAGGCAGTCATTGCTAACAAAGGGTTTTCAACCAAGTACTAGAAATGAACATTTTATTTACAATTATTTAATCTGTCCAATTACTTTTGGTCCCTTTAAAAACAGGGTGGCACATGTTAAGGAGCTGAAACTCCTAAACCCTTCATCCAATTTTAATGTGGATACCGCAAATGAAAGCCGAAAGTCTGAACTTCAACTGCATCTGAATTGTTTTGCTTAAAATTCATTGTGGTAATGTCTAGAGCCAAAATTAAATAAATTTTGTCTCTGTCCAAATATATGGACCTAACTGTATGATGAGTTTTGTTAGAATTGGGTTCACTAAATCAGGGGTCCAAAAAGTAAAGTCCCTTTAAGGACTAAACAAAGGACATAAAATGTAATAAATGGCAGTGAAAATCCCAAACAATACATCTTGAGCTCCCTGTCCCTGCAGTGCAATTTACGGATTTTGAGTCTAAAAGCATAAAGCCCCCATTAGCGTCTCCCGTTGCACAGACAA
>JARQOD010000001.1:982940132-983005592 GCA_033576555.1 Oophaga sylvatica | reverse complement strand
TTGGGCCTCGGGGATGTACATCTGATGACAGCCCAATGCCCTGATTTATACCAAAAAAACTTCCAAAATCGGCTTTACGAGAGTTTTCGAGAGGCTTTGGTGGCACAAAGAGAACATTAATTGCATCACCTGTGCAATACATAGGAAATCCTGAAAACATGACTGTTGGTGAGCCTTGAGGACTGGAGTTGGGGAGCCCTGTTTAACCCCATTAATGTCCACTGACGTGCACAGTCCGTCATGGCAAGGTGCCAGTTCCGGCACCAGGACGGACTGTGCACGTCATGCCTTTGATCTACCACTGCGTGTAACACGCAGTGGTAGATCAGTGCCGACAGCTGTCATAGACAGCTGACAGGCACGGCAAGCGGTGCGGGGACCTTTGCCGTCGGTCCCGCACCCACAGCGCTGTGATTGGTCAGTCAATCTGACTGACCAAACACAGCAGCGATGTGCAGGAGAAGCTGAAATTTCAGCTTCCCCAGCGCGATCAGTGCAGGAGCCGGCGCTGCAGTGGCCAGGCTTCCTGCACTGACAGCCAGGAGCGGAGCCCCCACCGCCCTGGCTGTTAACCCCTGACTGCTGCGATCAGCGCGATCGCAGAGCTCAGGGGGGGAGGCAGAGGGTCGGGAGCTCCCTCTGCCTCAGATCGGCGCCCTGCAATGTATTTGCAGGGCCCGATCTCTGCCTTGATGACCCGGGGGTGTCATGACAACCTCCGGGTCATCTACCTACAGGAAGCTGCTGTGATCATGTCACAGCAGCTTTCATCATAGGTACAATGCATTGCAATGCTGGAGCATTGCAATGCATTGTAAACTGCAATAAAAAGTAAAAAAAGTGAAATATCCCATAAAGGGACAAGTTAAAAAAAATCATTTTTTAAAAAATTGTAAAAAAAAATATTAAAAAATAATTTAAAAAAAATCCTAAAAAAATACACATTTTTATGTAATAAAAAATAAAAAACAAAAAAAATACACTGTTAGGTATCGCCACGTCCGTTAAAATCCCATCTATAAAAGGTAACCCTAGTAACCCTTCAGTGAAAGCCGTAAAAAAAAAATACACAAAAAATTTGTAAATATTATCTTTTTCCAAGCGGTATCATCATACGCTTGGAAAAAGTGCAATAACACGCGATCAAAAGTCAGATATAAATATATCATGTACCGCTGAAAACGTCATCTTGTCCGCAAAAAAACAAGCCGCTACACAGCATCATCAGCGAAAAAATAAAAAAGTTATAGCTCGCGGAATAAACTGATGCAAAAATAATTATTTTTTCTATAAAATTTTTTATTGTGTAAAAAACGCCAAAACATAAAAAAATATATATAAATGAGGAATCGCCGTAACCGTAGTAACCCGAAGAATAAAGCTGCTTTATCAATTTTACCACATGCGGAACGGAGGAAAAAAAAAAAAAAAAAAACAATTCCTGAATTGCTGGTTTTTGTTCATTCTGCTTCCACAAAAATCGGAATAGGAAGCAATCAAAAAACGTTATGTGCCCGAATATGGTACCAATAAAAACGTCAGCTCGTCCCGCAAAAAATAAGCCCACAGATAACTCTGTCGGCCGAAATATGGAAAAATTATAGCTCTCAAAATACAGCGATGCAAAAATTTCTTACAAAAAATTATTCCAAAAAAAAAGCATCTTTTAGAGTGTGACAGAAGCTAAACATGAAAAAAGGATGTAAATCTGGTATCGCTGTAATCGCACCGATCGAGGAATAAAGTCGCCTAATCACTATATCGCACGAGGAACGGCGTAAAAAAGAAAACCAATTCTTCACCTTTTGTAGATTTGTTCATGTGCCTCCAAGATCGCAGTAAGGCGATCACAGTGGTTCCCCCCCACATATGGGTATCAGCGTACTCAGGACAAAATGCACAATAGCTTTTGGGGTCCTATTTCTCCTGTTACCCTTAGAAAAATAAAAATTTGGGGGCAAAAAGGTCATTTTTGTGGAAAAAATATGATTTTTTTATTCTCACGGCTCTACGTTATAAACTTCTGTGAAGCCCTTGGGGGTTCAAAGTGCTGACCACACATCTAGATAAGTTCCTTGGGGGGTCTAGTTTGCAAAATGGGGTCATTTGTGGGGGGTTTCTACTGTTTAGGCACATCAGGGGCTCTCCAAGCGCGACATGACACCCGCAGACCATTCCATCAAAGTCTGCATTTAAAAACGGTGCTCCTTCCCTTCCGATCTCTGCTATGCGTCAAAATAGTGGTTTCCCCCCCACATATGGGATATCAGCGTAGTCAGGACAAATTGCACAATAGCTTTTGGGGTCCTATTTCTCCTGTTACCCTTAGAAAAATAAAAATTTGGGGGCAAAAAGGTCATTTTTGTGGGAAAAAATATGATTTTTTTATTTTCACGGCTCTACGTTATAAACTTCTGTGAAGCCCATGGGGGTTCAAATTGCTCACCACACATCTAGATAAGTTCCTTGGGGGGTCTAGTTTCCAAAATGGAGTCACTTGTGGGGGGTTTCCACTGTTTAGGCACATCAGGGGCTCTCCAAACGTGACATGACACCCACAGACCATTCCATCAAAGTCTGCATTTGAAAAAGGCGCTCCTTCCCTTTCGAGCTCTGCCATGCGTCAAAATAGTGGTTTACCCCCACATATGGGGTATCAGAATACTCAGGACAAATTGCACAATAACTTTTGGGGTCCTGTTAGCCTTTGGAAAATAACAATTGGGGGTGGAAAGATCATTTTTGTGGAAAAGATATGATTTTTTTAATTTTACTGCTCTACGTTATAACCTTCTGTGAAGCCCTTGGGGGTTCAAAGCTCTCACCACACATCTAGATAAGTTCCTTGGGGGGTCTAGTTTCCAAAATGGGGTCACTTGTGGGGGGTTTCCACTGTTTAGGCACACAGGGGCTCTCCAAATACGACATGGCGTCCAATCTCAATTCCAGCCAAAAAAGTCAAATGGCGCTGCTTCCCTTCCGAGCTCTGCCATGCGCCCAAATAGTGGTTTACCCCCACATATGGGGTATCAGCGTACTCAGGACTAATTGCACAATAACTTTTTGGGTCCTTTTATCCTTTGGAAAATAAAAATTGGGATGAAAAGATCATTTTTGTGGAAAAAATATGATTTTTTAATTTTACGGCTCTACGTTATAACCTTCTGTGAAGCCCTTGGGGGTTAAAAGCTCTCACAACACATTTAGATAAGTTCCTTGGGGGGTCCAGTTTCCAAAATGGGGTCACTTGTGGGGGGTTTCCACTGTTTAGGCACACAGGGACTCTCCAAATGCGACATGGCGTCCAATCTCAATTCCAGCCAAAAAAGTCAAATGGCGCTGCTTCCCTTCCGAGCTCTGCCATGCGCCCAAATAGTGGTTTACCCCCACACATGGGGTATCGGTGTACTGAGGAGATATTGTACAACAAATATTGTGGTTCATTTTCTCCTGATACCCTTGACAAAATTTAAAAAAATTGTGTCGAAAGAAAAATTTTGGGAAAAAAAGTTAAATGTTCATTTTTTCCTTCCACATTGCTTCAATTCTTGTGAAGTACCTAAAGGGTTAATAAACTTCTTGAATGTGGCTTTGAACACGTTGAGGGGTGCAGTTTTTAGAATGGTGTCACTTTTGGGTATTTTCTGTCATATTGACCCTCAAATTCACTTCAAATATGAGGTGGTCCCTAAAAAAAATGGTTTTGTAAATTTTGTTGGAAAAATGAGAAATCACTGGTCAACTTTTAACACTTATAACTTCCTAACAAAAAAAAATGTTGGTTCCAAAATTGTGCTGATGTAAAGTAGACATGTGGGAAATGTTATTTATTAACTAATTTTTGTGACATATCTCTCTGATTTAATGACATAAAAATTAAAAGTTTGAAAATTGCAAAATTTTCAAAATTTTTGCCATATTTCCGTTTTTTTCATAAATAAACGCAAGTTATATTGAAGAAATTTTACCACTATCATGAAGTACAATATGTCACGAGAAAACAATCTCAGAATCGCCAAGATCCGTAGAAGCGTTCCAGAGTTATAACCTCATAAAGAGACAGTGGTCAGAATTGTAAAAATTGGCCTGGTCTTTAACCTACAAAATGGCTTGGTCATTAAGGGGTTAAAGGATCGTTCAAAAGTATATTATTGAGCTCTTTGTTTATATATTTATATCTAAGTTTTTTTCGGAGTCAAAATTTGGGAAGCATCTACAGTAAATCCCCTTAGACCTAGGTATATGTAGTTAATCTCCTATACTGACCCCCTGGCGCTGTATTTGGGTGGCTCCAGACTTTTGGCCCCTTATATTTATAATATTCATGTATTTATATTACATTTTTAATGCGCCGTATCTAAGCAGTGCAGGTTTTTGAACCTCGCCTTGAAGGATTTTCCATATCTCTTTGCATCTCATAAATATGAATGATATGAGAATCTTCTTTGAGGCGTGTATAATTGAGTGAGCTCCCGGCCGGATAACTGTCACCTGAGCGGCATGTTCTGATCTGCGGATAATAGGCTGCGGCTCCTCTCCTCTGTGTCTCGGGTTGTCTCCTTCCTTATGTCTGTCTTGGCTCAGATGTTGCCCAGACATTTCATTAACCCCTACATGACCAGTTGACAATCCCGGGATCGACCTCAGAGGTAACAATATGTGAGGAATAGCTGAGTATTATGTTACAGTAATATGCTATTACTATTATAAATGTATTTCTCAAAAATATTTCCCAAAATATCATCTCTCTTGTCCTTGTCCCAGCAATGGGGCCCTAAATAAAAATACATTTCCTACCTATACTGAGATGTCAAATTCTAAGCCACCTTTTAATGTTTATCTATCATTTCAGTTGATTTTCAGAATAGGTTATTTTTTGTGTGTACAAAAGGAATGAGGCAATTACCTCTATATTTTCAGCAGTTTTCCCCTTTGCAGACTCCATATTTAATTCTCAGTTGCCTCTGAGCTGGTGGGTAGAGACTAGCTGATATGATGTCTCCCATACACAGCACACACGAACATGAGGGATTCCTGTTGTCCTATCTCTAGCTAGCACAATAAAGCAGCAGGCGTGGAAAGGAGTATTGAACTGTGTAGCTGTGATTCCAGCAGTAGAATGAGATAAGCTCTTACTAGAAAGAAGCACGATGTCATTATGCAGCAGTACTGAGCAGCATTAATTACTGCACCTACTCAGCTGCACATTTTCCCCAATACATTCTATAAATATATTTTCATTATTTTATTTATTTAGGGTATATAGTCAGGAGAGAAGCAAAGAACATCAGAAGATATTAAGACAAAATATTTGGTTCTTAAGGTCTTAAAGTAACTCCAACCTCATGTGAACAATAGCATGTGACAAATTACACTGTTGACTCAGTGATTGCAAGGTGCCCAGGTCCTGTGGCTGCAAAACAGGCAGCAAAACAACACTCTAACTCTTCCACCAACATGCTAGACCATTGGTGTGAGATATTTGAGATGATATGCTATCTTTAGTTTTCGACAAACGTGGCACAGAGCACAAATTCTTCCTTTTTGGTCTTGTCTGACTAAAGGACATTACTCTTGAAGTCCTGAGGATTTCAAAAATGCAAATTTGAAATCTTTAACCTTACATCCAGGTTCTTTTTTTTATAAAGAAGAGGCTTTCTCCTGGCAACCTTTCCAAATAAACCATACTTGGTCCTTTTTTATCTAATTGTACTGTAATGAACATGAATATTTAACATGACAATTGAGGCCTTTAGAGTCTGAGCGGCAGCTCTTGGCTTTTTTGTAGTCTATCTGAGCAATGTATGGTCTGACTTTGTAGTAACTTGCTGAAACGTCCACTCTTTGGAAGATTGTCAGTTGTCTTGAATGTTTCCTTTAGAGAATAATCTGTCTCAGTGTAGAATGCTGTGCTCTCCTGCTATTTTTTTATTTATAGTCATATATATTGAGGTCATTTGAACATTACTAAGGCTTAGTGGTGTAACAAGAGTCCTATGGTACCCTGAGCAAAATTTGGATCTGGGCCACCACCTGCATATTGGTCAAATTTATGAGCCCGTGTAGCCTTCTAGATCGTATAAAGACATGCGTGTTCACCCCTCATGTAATAATGTTCCAGTCTTGGCTCCTTCTTGTAATAATCACTCCCATACTGGCCCCGTCCAGTAATAATTTACCCATCCAGGCCCTTTCCAGGAATAATGCCCCTCATCCTGGGTCCACGCTATAACAATGTCCCCATTCTGTCCCCTTCCAGTTATAATGCCCCCATCCTGGGCCCCATGCTTTAATAATGTCCACCATCCTGGGCTTCTTTCTGGTATAATGTCCCCCATCCTGGTGTAATGTCCCTATTCTGGTAAAATTTCCACGTCCTGATGTAATGTCCCCATCCTGGTATATTATCCTCATTCTGGTATAATGTCCCCATCCTGGTGTTATGTCCCCTTCATGGTATAATGTCCTCATTCTGTTATAATGTCCAAACGAATTCTGGTATAATGTCATCCATCCTGGTATAATGTTCCCCATCCTGGTATATTGTCCCCATCTTAGTATATTGTCCCCATTTTGGTATAATGTCATCCATCCTGGTATAATGTTCCCCATCCTGGTATATTGTCCCCATCTTAGTACATTGTCCCCATTTTGGTATAATGTCACCCATTCTGGTATAGTGTCAATATTCTGGTATAATGTCCCTCATCCAGAGATAATGAACCCATTCTGGTATATTTTCCCCATCCTGGAATAGCGCCTCCCATTCTGGGTCCCTTTCATTCTTGTCCAGTTCTTTTAAAAAAACAAAAACAAGCAAATATTCTCACCTTCCCCCTGTCCCACAACGTGTGGTGTCCTCCTGTAGCCGGCGCAGAAGTCCACTGAATGCTGGTGTGGGCAGCACATGATGTCACTGTCATGTGTCATATGTCACTGGCAAGCCAACGTCAGCTGTTGACCTCTGATTGTCCGACCGCAATACATTTCAACTGAATGTGCATCCGAGGAAGCACATACAGATGAAATAGCTTCTGACACTATTGGGCCCACCCTCCCACGTGGCCCTGGTCACAGTCACACCCCTGCTAAGGCTGTATTTGCAATAAACTGCTTGAAGGACTTTCTGTACAGTACTAGGCGACCTCGGAGTGTTACACATGTCTTTTCCAGACAATTGGAGCCTTTGCAGTGTTTGCCATTTGCCGAATCAAATTTTGGGAAATAATTCAACAAAGCTAGAGAATTTGCATTTCAAAATATTCAGTTACCGCTGCAGTCGATCAATGGCCACTGATATGCAAAAGCCTTCACATTCTTGAAGATGAGCGGTCTGTGACATCACTACAAATATTGATGCTGTGAGACCAGTGGGACACACAACAGCCAGTGTGGAGGATCGGTGCTAGTCCAGGGGGTGGGTAAATTATTTTTTTTTTTATTACCTCCACCCTGGTCCCTTTAACGATATATTTTATACAAGTAGACAACCTTTGTATACACTATAGCTAACTAATCCATGTGCAGCTGTAGTCTGCCTTCTTCCCCAAAACAGTGCCACCCCTGTACTCAGGCTGTGCATGGTATTGCAGCTCAGCCCCATTCATTTCAATAGAACTTATGTGTGATTCTCCTGTATTTCCGGATGAAAGCAGCCACATTTTTTTCTAATCCTTACACTTGAATACCCTGTCTATTCATAGTGATTACTACAATTTCTCCTTCCAATGCCAGTGATAGGGATAAATGGCCTTTTCTATGCTTTTAGCTATTATTGTAATGATTGTGGGCTCATACAATGTGAGCTAATAATACGATCCTCTATAACCTGAAATGTTCTGAATGCGTTTTTCTCTGCTACATAAAATATCATCGCGGAACAAGATGCTTCTATTAAAAGCTCCATTTCAGGTATAAATATTGTTTATGAATGTGTGAACGCTTCAGCGCGGGAATTTATGTAAATTCCTAGAAAGTCGCACCGGACGCCGACGTTCACTGATATGAAAACCCTTTTTTTTCAATTATACTTTTTTACTGTGTTTTTGCATTTTATCCCATTGTCGACCTCTCATCTCTCCTTCTTTTTCTCATCGTCGGTGAAAATTTCCTTGTAAGAGAAGCCAGCTGAAGCCTTTTTCTTCCCTCTACGTTTTATGAGATGAACAGAGTAATCTTTCACACTGCTGATCTGGAACTAGGCACAAAAAAAAAAAAAACCCTAGTACGGATCGGGGGTGTTCTTCAGTCTGGTCACGTTTATCGGACTCAATTGTCTTGCTTGGTGCCTTCTCCAACATCTTCACTCCGGCCTTGCATTCTGAATGTTATCTCGTGTATGCTTGCTTTATTTCTCTCTTTCTGCTCTTGTTTTTTTTTCCAGCTGGGGTCATTGTATTCTAAATACAAATTTTTGAAAATTTTCAAGGGTCATTTATTATCTACGTAGACATTGGAAATGTGGAGTTTTAAGATAAAACTAAATCAATAAGATTTATTACTCCAAACAATAAAGTAGGAGTAAGTCCTCCCATTCACTTAATTTAGTGGTAATACCATATTCCATGCAGAAGTTCCAGTTGAATTTTTTTTTTTTTAAATGTGTTCGTAAATAATTTTGGATTTTTTTTTATTTTAAATTTTGATAATTTCATTCTGCCACTTGGACCATTCTACGATCTTCTCTCCTTTTGTTTTAGAAAATTTGATCTGCAGTGAATTGACTTGAAAACTTGTCTAACACTCTGAGTTCTCCCAGGACTGCCTGCAACCTCTTCCAAGTTCTTTATGAAATATGCAAATTGCCCCTTTAGATAGGAAAAGGAGTACATCTCTAGCGCCACCTATTTGGAGTAGCAATCTTAGAAGTCAATATTGACCCTTTAAGGAACCTTGCCACATGACTTAGGATAAAAACCAAACCAGAATCTCAGTTTGAAGACATGGTGTTTCAGGGTATTGCTCCTCATTAGTGCAAAGCATGAGATCTGATTTGGCCAGGTTAGAGACTCTGGACTGTTGTCTAAGGGGTAAAATTTCTCCTTGTGGAGAGTGACAAGCCAGGCCTGGCATGTCAGAGTGAGGAGACTTATACACCATGCATGCTCCTCTTGGAAATTGCCTTTTCAGAGAGGATGAGGACTTGAATCACTTTATTACAAACACGCAACCTTAGTAATGTCAACGTGACCCCAATATATGTGGTTATGATTAAACTGTTCTTCCCTTCTGTGCTGTCACATGCTATCTGTAATTAGGGATGAGCGAGTAGTGAAATACTCGGACTCGCTGTACTCGTTACGAGTAGCTCCTAATACTAAGATATTCGTAAAGAGTAGCGAGTCCAATGTAAGTCTATGGGAAATGCGAGTAATGGCAGAGAATGTGTGTGGGTGGAGAATGTGTGCGGGGGGTCTGTGGGGCTATGTGTGTGCGCGGGGCTGTACCAGGCTCTGCTGGCTCGGGTTCTGCCGTGCCTGTGCCGGGGCTGTGCCAGGCTCTGCCGGTGTGTGTAGCCCTGGTGTAAGGCACACGCAGTACCCTGGAGAGTGTGTGGCGAGACAGCAGTTTAATGCTAAATATTCATTCACTCGACATATACTAGACACACCCTTAGGGTAGTGGAGTTTACTCTTGAGGGAGTGGTCAAGGTATGTGTTAGAGTGATTTTGAGTCTAGTTCCTGTCTTCGGACAGTGAGGACGTGTGGAGTGAGTGTCTAGACTTCAGAGAGAGAAGACGTCTGGAGGGAGGAAGGAGTCTAGCCTGCTTTATCATCAGTTCATATCGTGGAGTCTGTATAGGTGTTTGAATACACCTTAGTCTAGTCAGAGCTGTATCACCTCCTCAGCATACACTGAAGGAAAGGAGAAGTTTTAGTACAGAAAGCCTTCAGCATCCCTGTCTAAAGGACGGTATCAGGTTCAGAGACGTGCTCCTGCCTGTTGATAACTGAGCATCTGTAGCTAACTTTGAAGGAAGGAAAAGAAAGAAGTGACTGCTCGACCCTTGGCTAGTTTGAGTGCTTATGTTACCAGCGTGGACAAGGCGAAAGGCAAAGTGGATTTATTGGATTAGTGCTTACGGATTGAAGAAGTCCAGCACATTGCACCCGGTCACTGGGGACCGAAGGGTCACTGTTGTTTCAAGCACAGTGATAAGAAAACCAGGAATCTACCGGACCCTAGGTCGCGGCAGACAGCCCCTTATAGTCAGTACGTAACTGGGGTCAGGGGGAGTGAAGACTTTGGAGTTTCTGCAGGACAAAATAAGAATTCAGCTCCTTCACAGGAAGGCCCCTAACACAAAGCTGACTGGGCAGGTACAGCTATAGATTAGCTGGAGATTTTGAGGGAACTACGCTTCAGGCTGGTTGTACTCGTTGTATTGGAAGTAAAGGAGGCCCCTAACTTGTCCAGCTGCTGTCTCAAGATACACTCTCCTTGGATCAGCCTCCCTGGGACCTGCCTGAACATCTTACAAGTAAAGGTATGGAAAGACGCTGACCGTGTGAGACTGTGTTCTTTATCTGCACCCGACTTCACAAATCCCATAGACTTTGAGGGACCAGTCCCACCTGTAGGGGACCCGACATCTAGCTGCCTCACCATCCCCTCAGAGATCCACAGCAGCGCTGGTACTAATTACCAGAATACTACAGGTGGCGTCACGAACTGTACATAAATCAATCCCCTGTAAATATATCCCCAACATACGCCAGACCGCCCGGGCCACAGACCGAGCCACAGCTACCTGTGACAAAACCCCCATAGACTTCCATGGGCTCGGCTCTGAGTACCCCATTGCCCTGGTAATCCACAATTGTGGTGGCGGGTCGACACAACTTGGCGTCACGAACAGGATGCGAAACTTGCAGAATTGCGAGCCCTGTGTGCCTAAGGAATTGTTTTTGTGAAAAAGGACTGTTTGCACTTTTGGCGCCAAAATCGCCATTTTTGTCGCCATATTCGCGCCCTCAGGCGCTGGAGAAGAAGGTGGGCGTACCTTCGTGGGCGTCTACCCCCCTGTGGCGCGAAGAAAATGCCTGCCCTCTCAAAGTGCTATTACAACATGCGATCCTGCCCTACAGCAAAGGAGGTCCGCCTCCTCTTCACCTTCCCTGCGAGGAGGAGGAGACGCAAACCCCACCTCCACGGAAGAGACCGGATGTCTCTGCAGGAAGAAAGGAGAATCTTCTGGAACATGATGGAGGCAGGACGTGTGCAGCCGAGCTGGGAAGCGGAGGAAGGCAGGCCCCGTGCCTCAGCCAAGCTGCCACCAACACCGGAGTTATCCGTGATCCTGCACCTGAAGCAGGCGTTGCTTGAGACAAGAGAAGAAAATGCACGCCTGAAGAAGATGGTCCAGGACCAACCTGGCTTTGAAGAAATAGAGAGACGCCGGCGCACCCTGGAACAGCGGAGGCTGTGGGACACGGTGGTCTCTCCCCTCAACGAACCCCCACGATTCCAGATACCGAAGAGTCTGCTGCCTAAGGCGAAGGAGCAACCGGAGGCTGCCCCCGAAAGTACCGATCCCGATCCCACCGGTGAAGCGGTGGAAGCGAAGGAGGTTGAGGAGGTACAGCCAATCCCGGAACGCCCGCCCGGCCAAGAGGCCGCAGCAGATGATCGGTCCCCGGCAGGGACACCGGAGGGGTCCTGTCCGTCACTACCAGATGTGGACTGGGACGAAATGGCGCGCCTGGATGACGTCGCTTATACCGCCCAGTGGGAACAGGAATGGCAGAGTCGTGAGGAGAAGAAGAAACGCCAGCAGGAGGAAGAGCGGGAAACTCAGAGGAACCGTCAGCGACAATATGCCGAGCTGATCGCGGACAAAGAGAGCGTCCGAAGAGATAAAGGTACCCTGAGGGAACCGCGGCGGCAGGGGTGTGTGACTGAGTTCCAGCTCCGGAAGGGCTGGGGCTTTATCCGTGAACCGGGCCTCTACCCAGCGGTCTTCGTCAGCAGGCGTGACGTAGAATCTCACCTGCCGCAAGGCCATCCCGGGAGGGACTTAGCAAATGGAGATATCGTCACATATACGCGGCACTGGGGAATGAAGGGATGGTATGCCCTTAACGTCACCGTCGTCCGTGATCCCGTCCCAGACGCAGGTACCGTCACCATTACCGCAGCGTCCCCGTTTCCAGCTCAAGCAGTAACCGGCCGTGCCCCAGCATCGCCCCCTGCAAAGTCATCGCAACTAGCGACCCAGAGTTCATCGCAAATTAAAGCCACCGCTACATCGCAACATGCGACCCAGTCGCAATCGCAATCCCTGACGCGGTCCATATCGCTAACTGTGATTGAGACGCAATCGGTGTCACGTGAAGAAAATGTATCCGTTGCGCCCCTAGAGGTTCGCACCAGAACTGTGGCGACCCAGACCCTGATCGCAGCACATGATTTGCTAGTCTTGGGATCTAGGGCCCATTGCGTTGTTCCAGCCCCCGGGGTGGAAAAAGTAGTGGAAAGTGTATTTGCAGAAAATGAATAAGATAGTGAAGAATTGGTGAGATCCATATCGGGTCTACCAAAAGTAAAAAGTTTGAAATGTTTTGTAAAGTTTTGCACAATTTATATAGTGAATATATATATTTCTACTGTAGAATGCCCGGCTGGGTAATTGATAAATAGTAATCAGAAAAAGTTTTTGCACTTTCGTATTATGTGATATTATATAATATGTCTTTGGTTTTACATTGGACTTGGAGGTTAAGGACTATGCTAACCCAGAACTTACTTGTAAATAGTTGCGCTTCGGTGCTTTCTCTTGGTTTTACATAAACCAGTCACAACTACCTCTGAAAACAAAACCCGTGTGGTGTGGCACTGAGTGAGGTCTGCAATCGGATGTCCTGCAGCCCACCCAGGACCCACGTTGAAGGTTTGGTGCGGGTCCTTCACAAGTATACCGTATATTTATTAAATGCTATTTGATACTTTTGTATTTCTATAAAGTTTGCAACGTTCAAGATATTCTCACCTCCCGGATGGGAAGATGTTATTGTTTGATGTTTATTGCATAAACAAAATGTCTCTTTTGTATTTTACAGCCCGGGAGTGCTGTCTTTTACCATGGGGGAATGTGTAGCCCTGGTGTAAGGCACACGCAGTACCCTGGAGAGTGTGTGGCGAGACAGCAGTTTAATGCTAAATATTCATTCACTCGACATATACTAGACACACCCTTAGGGTAGTGGAGTTTACTCTTGAGGGAGTGGTCAAGGTATGTGTTAGAGTGATTTTGAGTCTAGTTCCTGTCTTCGGACAGTGAGGACGTGTGGAGTGAGTGTCTAGACTTCAGAGAGAGAAGACGTCTGGAGGGAGGAAGGAGTCTAGCCTGCTTTATCATCAGTTCATATCGTGGAGTCTGTATAGGTGTTTGAATACACCTTAGTCTAGTCAGAGCTGTATCACCTCCTCAGCATACACTGAAGGAAAGGAGAAGTTTTAGTACAGAAAGCCTTCAGCATCCCTGTCTAAAGGACGGTATCAGGTTCAGAGACGTGCTCCTGCCTGTTGATAACTGAGCATCTGTAGCTAACTTTGAAGGAAGGAAAAGAAAGAAGTGACTGCTCGACCCTTGGCTAGTTTGAGTGCTTATGTTACCAGCGTGGACAAGGCGAAAGGCAAAGTGGATTTATTGGATTAGTGCTTACGGATTGAAGAAGTCCAGCACATTGCACCCGGTCACTGGGGACCGAAGGGTCACTGTTGTTTCAAGCACAGTGATAAGAAAACCAGGAATCTACCGGACCCTAGGTCGCGGCAGACAGCCCCTTATAGTCAGTACGTAACTGGGGTCAGGGGGAGTGAAGACTTTGGAGTTTCTGCAGGACAAAATAAGAATTCAGCTCCTTCACAGGAAGGCCCCTAACACAAAGCTGACTGGGCAGGTACAGCTATAGATTAGCTGGAGATTTTGAGGGAACTACGCTTCAGGCTGGTTGTACTCGTTGTATTGGAAGTAAAGGAGGCCCCTAACTTGTCCAGCTGCTGTCTCAAGATACACTCTCCTTGGATCAGCCTCCCTGGGACCTGCCTGAACATCTTACAAGTAAAGGTATGGAAAGACGCTGACCGTGTGAGACTGTGTTCTTTATCTGCACCCGACTTCACAAATCCCATAGACTTTGAGGGACCAGTCCCACCTGTAGGGGACCCGACATCTAGCTGCCTCACCATCCCCTCAGAGATCCACAGCAGCGCTGGTACTAATTACCAGAATACTACAGGTGGCGTCACGAACTGTACATAAATCAATCCCCTGTAAATATATCCCCAACATACGCCAGACCGCCCGGGCCACAGACCGAGCCACAGCTACCTGTGACAAAACCCCCATAGACTTCCATGGGCTCGGCTCTGAGTACCCCATTGCCCTGGTAATCCACAATTGTGGTGGCGGGTCGACACAGGTGCTGTGCGGGCTCTGCCGCTGCTGTGAGGAGCTGTGCTGGCCTCTGCCAGGGCTGTGCAGGGCTCTGCCGGCGCGGGCTCTGCGGGCATTGTCCGATGGAACTACTTGTCCCATCCAGCTATGCCTACTACAGTGACAGCATTAGCGGATGATGGAAAAGTAGTATTCCCATCATCCGGCTAATTTGGTGAATGTTAAGAAAAAAAAAAGACATACAGAACATACAACATAATACAGTACATACACATAACATACAGCACATAACATAGAGTAAAGATGAGTCGCCCTCCAGAGCAATGGGAACTCGGATCTGAGCCTATAGACTATTATGGGGGATGTCACGGCAACACATCTCAGTCCGTGGCTCTGGTGCTCACCTTTTAATGTGGGATATTTACAGGTGAATTGAATATTGGTATGGGGATTCGTGACGCCACCTGTGGTACCTGGTCAGGGTGACCAGCGCTGCTGTGCAGATCCATTGAAGGGTTAATATTGTGCTGCTAGATGTTAAGCCTTCCACAGGTAAGGCTGAGTCCTTTAGGCAGATAGATGTGTAGGGATGCAGGACTGACGGGGACCCGGCAGTTAGGGGTAATAAGGTAGACACACACATAAGTCACTTTGGTACCTTTACTGAAGATGTTGCAGGCACTCCCCAGAGCACTGTAGGGTGAAGGGTGCACATCCAGATTCCTCCACTGAGTAGCTGTGTGGCCTCCTGTTCCTTGCCTTTTTGTAGTAAAGTCCTGGCCTGCGTGTAGCTGGGCCTAGCTTGGTCTCCGTCTTGTACCTGGCTGACCTTGTGATTGGACCTTCTCTCTGAAAGGACAGGGTCTTTTATGGAGGATCCTGCCAGACTCCGTCCTCCTGATCCTGCTACGTATCAGCTCTGTGGTACTCCTGGGACTTGTAGTCCTCCAGGAACTCCGGTGTTCTCCTAATGGGTCGTGGAGATCCCTATAGGCTCGGACCCCGGTGTCCGGTCAATACTTGCTGAGGTGAGCTATGAAGGCTCCTCTGCCTCATTCATTTTCCACTCGCCTTCGGCCTACCCGGGCCCTCACATGATCACACACTGGCAGTTGGTGGGCTGCCTCTTCGCCGCTCTCTAAGCGTCGGCACGCTTTCTCACTGAGCTGCACTCACTAGATTCAACTCTGACTAGGCTGGAGTGGTTTGTGTTCCACCTTTACTAGCCTCCACTCTGTTGAACTGAATGGCTCTGCAGTCTTTCTAATCTCAGCTCTGCACTTCACCTTACTGCAGACTGACTGAGCTCCCTTTCCTGTCTTCACCCTCCTTTTATATATGACTATACAGCTCCCTCAGGTGGTCTTAGGGATGGGTGAAGATGTTTGAGTGTATATAATGACCTCTAGTGGTGTATTCCTTCAGTGTACCCTTCTGGGAGATATGAATCTAGTCGCAGCTGGGCTCCACACATACTAAGCGCACACCTAATTCCCCGAAGCCCTCGTCTCCTGCAAATAATATTAAAATAATAAGCCAAACTATACAGTACACACCTTTCCGATGCAGTCCCTCTTTAAAAACGAGTGTCCCATGATGGACACAGCAGAGCCCGGCACAGCCCCACACACACACACACACACACCTTCACAGACCCCCACACACATTTTCTGCACACACATAGTCATAGCCTATGACTCATAGGCTATGACTAGGACGCTGCGCGGCCAGCCAATCACAGTAATGCCACAACAAAGAAGGCCGCGGCTTTACTGTGATTGGCTAACACATGCTGGGCAGGAGATCTGAAAATTGCAAGGCGAGTAGTGAAATTTACTCTCTAGGATTCGAGTTCCGCAAGTACCGCATTACTTCCCGAGTACCGAATCCTAATGAGTATACTCGCTCATCCCTATCTGTAATGTTTATTCAGTGTTTTATGGCTTTTCTCACTATCTCTGTTGCTATTGGTAATCTGTGAGATGTGACATCCTCTAAATATCCAGATTCTCCTAAAAACAAATAAGTTGCATTTCCTGCCTTGGCTTTTATACAGGCTATTCTGATTTACTGTGCTGTACCATGTGATTTGACAGCTGCAATGCATTTTGGGGAAGCATGCTCGGCCATGTAAGCTTTTTCTGTGTAAACAGATAGACTTTTTGGGCGATTCTCTTTAATCAAGTAAAAAATTGTATGATTGTGCTGGGTTGAACAAATTTCCAAAAATTCCACATGAAATCAATCCCCATCAAATCGATTTGCTTGTCTTTACTAGATACCTTGCTGTGTACTCCCTCCCTCGACATGATGCTCTGCATTGGGATAATTACTAACACTCACAGCTTCTTAAAGGTATATTTTAAGGCGCCAAGTCCCGTCCATAGACACCTCACCGGTGTAACGTACTGATGGTTGTTTGTCTGCTCTCGGCTTCCTGTAGTTATAGAATGATTAGTCTTACTAAAAAAAATCTTAAGTAATTCTTAAGTAACCCCTGCTGGTCAGATTTATGTCGATAATAGTCAATGATCGATTTACGATCATCACCAAGTCGTCTTGGCGGAATAAATACATTTTTGCTAAACTGCCTTAACCATTAGTCTTGCTGATTCCTGAAATGCTACCTCCTAATTATGTTAATAAAGAGAAATGGATTCTTCTCTTCAGGTGCTGAATTTTTCAGAATTTTGAAAAACTCTTATTTTTTTGCTTAGATATGAACTATATAAATTCTAAAAAGGTTGTCCAAGATTAGCAACTTTTTTCCATACACCCTTTAATGTAATTCTATGTGGGTGTCCACTGTTCAGAATCCTCGTTTCTTGAGAGGAGAGAAGCTACGAAGAGCGTCTATGACTGTGGAGGATCCGTCCTGTCCCTTTATTCTCCATTTATATGAATGGACAAGGTGTAGTGCTTTATTTCCACTGTGGTGGCGCTGTAGGGAAATGTAACACTTACTGTCCTGTTTCCTCCCAAAATTATAATGATTGCTGGTGGTCTGCTCAGTGCGTATTTATCTATAGCTTTTATTTTCTTCGAGAGAACAAACTTAGACTAGAAAATCTTAAAATACGTTGGAGCTAAAGAAGACCAAATCGATTCGAATTATCCTGGTCCAGCGGCCACAAAAAACTGATGACTGGCCTCCACGCTTCCTCCTACATGCCGGCCTCCCCAACGTCTTTTCAGATTAGTAGTTCCCGCACAATGTCATACGTGTGCTGCGCAGGGGATTCCAGCAGGTAAGGGGGAGTTCTAAGGCTCCTGTCCGGAGGTCACAAAATACTGATGTGGCCACTTGACCAGTTAAAAACATTAATAAATGTGGTTGAAGCTATGAAAGACGGCAAATTTCACCAGAGTTATGGTGCATTTAGAATGATAAATCCTCATTCTTTGTGGCCATTTTATTGTCATGTGACTATTTTAATAAGTCTGTATTGTTCAAAGCAGATTGTCTTATAATAACCTGTGTAATGTGATTGTGTACTTATAGCCTGTATACTGTATGTCCTGTACTGTATTGTCCACTTAAAGCCAATCGGATGCATTGAGGATCATTGTTAATCTAAGTAAGATATCTATCAGTTTCAACTATGTTAACCAGACAGAAGATCCACATGACAGATTTAGACTGGCATACATGTACACCATTTGCCATAATCAGCAAGTCAAGTGCTAGTATCCTGAATTCACGCACTGAGCAGCTCAGGAGCAAGCATTGAATTAAAGAGTTAACATTTTAAACAGGCCACATCATGGAAAAGTGCCTGCAAAGCTAAAGTTGCAAAGATAGGATTCTAATTTACGCTTTAACTTAGGGAGTGATAGCAGAAATTTGTCTCTGTGGGTGTATACTTTTTCCCCTGCATGACATTGACCAATCATGAGCAGAAAACATTATGCAGAGAAAAACAAATAACACTGTGATTACTGAATCTTCAGCTTTAATCTCACAGCACTATCAACTCCGCTTTACTTTAGGTATTTGTAATGACACTCAGCTCTACTCTAAACAATAGCTGCCAGCAGTCAGATCACATGAGTAGAACAGAGCTTTGTATCTTTACAAACACTACTGAAGCTTTAATGTCACAGCACTGTCAACTCTGCTCTACTTCCCTTTCTCCCACACTGACAGTGCTGATGAGAGCTGTAGCTGCAGAGGTGTTTGTAATGATACTCAGCTCTGCTCTACTCTACCCAGTAGCTGCCAGCAGTCAGATCACATGAGTAGAACAGAGCTTTGTATCTTTACAAACACTACTGAAGCTTTAATCTCACAGCACTGTCAAGTCTGCTCTACTTCCCCTCCTCCCACACTGACAGTGCTGATGAGAGCTGTAGCTGCAGAGGTGTTTGTAATGACACTCAGCTCTGCTCTACTCTACACAGTAGATGCCAGCAGTCAGATCACATGAGTAGAACAGAGCTTTGTATCTTTACAAACACTACTGAAGCTTTAATCTCACAGAGCTGTTACCTTTGCTCACCAAGCTGACAGTGCGGAGAAGAGGTGTTCATAATAATACTCAGCTCTGCTCTACTCTACATAGTAGCTGCCAGCAGTCAGATCACATGAGTAGAGCAGAGCTAAGTGTCTTCGCAAACACCGCTACAGCTTTAATCTCACAGAGCTGCTACCTTTGCTCCCCACACTGAGAGTGCTGAGAAGAGGTGACCGTAATAATACTCAGCTCTGCTCTATGCTACACAGTAGCTGCCGGCAATCAGATCCTAGGAGGCGATCAGGGCTGTGGGTCATTACTTGTCTCACAGGAGAAAGCCTTTTCTAAGCTGTTCTAGGGGGTGTTCTTTTATTCCCTGCATGATGCCTGCTACTTTAATCTGCAAAGTAATGCAGATGAAAACAAACACACACCCATAGATGAATTACTGGTAAAGTTCCTTTGGTTGAAGGGGAAATTAGAATCTAAACTTTATAAGGTAATATCTCCGCAAAGGTGATGAGAAATTAAAAAAATGAAAAATGTGTTTTGTGCAGCTCTGCAGCCATTATTCCAACAACTCTGGGAGGTACACTAGTTGGGCAGGCGAGTTCCTGGCAGCTTCTCTCCGCCTGCTACCCTGGAGTGACAGGTCTCTCCCTACATGGGCACATAGCCAGAGACCTGTCATTCCAGGGCAGAAGCTGCCAAGGACCCACCTGTCCGACTACTCTACTGTGCAGCTATTAAACTATGTTTTACCCAGAAATGATGCAGCGTTTTAAAGTTAAACATATATGGCTGGGATCCTGCAGCCAGTGTCCGATACTTGCTACCTGTGGATCAGGCAGCATGTATCAGCTGACAGGTTCACTTTAAATAAAAAGAATTCTGTTGCCACAGATCACTGCTTAATGGGAAATTATTGATTTTAATGAGAGCTGCATAAATCCCTATGCATTTAGCTTCCTCTAGAGGCAATTTATTACGTAATTGAAATGTTTTACTTTTTTTTTCAATTCATAGCCAAAACAGCCAAAATATACAATAGTAAAATTTCAATGTTGCTACTATAAAATATGGAATTAAATTTGGCACACTATGCTAATAAATCTGGTGTAAAAATCAAGCGGGCACCAATTTTCTATTAGAGACAGTGATACGTGAGCCCCATAGAGTTAAAAAAACAGTCTCGAAATGTCCAATTTTGCAGTATTTGTTGCTCCGTCTAAAACCCAATAAATCCATGACATCTCATCACATGCTGAGGATTAAGTGAAGTCTCCAAGTAAATGTAGAAAGTCTGATGCTGCAGCCATTTTTTAGATTTGGGGCAAAAAAACACCAAAAAAAATCTATCTATTTTCACATGTTTTCAGCTTCCTGGCAGAACCAGAAGTGACAAATGACATATGACAGTTGATTGCATTGCATGTAATTTTTGTACACAGAACACAACATCCAGGTATGGAGTTTGTAAATTTCGATGTCACTTTAAATTATTTTTCGCATCACTTATATGGAGTCACCTATGGATTCCACAATCCCAGATAATTTCACTGACATATTTCTATTACACTGTAATGTAAATAGACCTCGGCCTGTGAAAGTCAATTGAGCAAAATAAGAAAAAAATAAATGCAAAAATGGTATTCACAAATGTTTCTCCATCCCCTCGTTGGAAATAATGGATGATAGAAGAGACTAGTGCTGGAATTTCTGGGTAGTTTCTTATTTATAAATATTAAATACACTTGAAAAATATTTCAAATTTTTTTAAGCAAAAATTGGAGAAAAAGTTTAAATCACAAAAAGAGATAGATTAAAAGCTACACAAAAATTCAAATCTAAAAAGAAAAAAAAAAAAGGAATCATGCAAGTGGTCATATTATAAGTAGAGAGAAGCGAACCCGAAAGGAAAAGTTCAGCGAACCTGACACAAACTTTCCCTAATTATAAGCCGATATTTTACATTTTACTAGATTACCAAAGAAATGACACCCCACACCATTACTGACCCACTGCCAAACTGGTCATGCTGAAGGGTGATGCAGGCAGCAGATCGCTCTCCACGGTGTCTCCAGACTCTGTCACGTCTTTCACATGTGCTGAGTGTGAACCTGCTGCCTGCAACATCCTTCAGCATGACCGGTTTGGCAGTGGGTCAGTAATGGTGTGGGGTGGCATTTCTTTGGAGGGCCACACAGCCCTACATGTACTCGACAGAGGTAGCCTGACTGCCACTAGGTACCGAGATGAGATCCTCAGACCCCTTGTGAGACCATATGCTGGTGCTGTAGGCCCTGGGTTCCTCCTAATGCAGGACAATGCCAGACCTCATGTGGCTGGAGTGTGTCAGCAGTTCCTGAAGATGAAGGCATTGAAGCTATGGACGGGGCCCGCCCGTTCCCCAGTCCTGAATCCGATTGAGCCCATCTGGGACAGCATGTCTCGCTCCATCCAACATCACGTTGCACCACAGACTTTCCAGGAGTTGACAGATACTTTAGTCCAGGTCTGGGAGGAGATCCCTCAGGAGAACATCCGCAACCTCATAAGGAGCATGCCCAGGCGTTGTAGGGAGGTCATACAGGCACGTGTAGGCCACTCACAATACTGAGCATCATTTTGACTTGATTCCACTTTAATTTTGTCTTGTTTTGATTTTCATTTTGTCTTGTTACCACTTTCATTTTGGGGTCTCTCCAAATCCAGGCCTCCATTGGTTTAAAAATTTGATTTCCATTGATGATTTTTGTGTGATTATGTTGACAGCACATTCAACTTTGTACAGAACAAAGTATTCAATGAGAATATTTCATTCATTTAGATCTAGGATGTGTAATTTGAGTGTCCCCTTTATTTTTTTGAGCAGGGTATAAGCTCAAACAGGTCTATATAGATTTTGGATCATTGAGAATATATTTTTTTTAGGTTTATGCAAATGATGTGACAGTGCTTTGCATTATTCCCTACCAAGCACCCCCAGGGATTTGATTGAGGTCTGTTCAGCTCCTGTTCCAAGCAGTAGTCAGTTAAGATTATTGGGTTGCCGATTAATATGAAAGATATTTCCACTTGTCAAAATCGGATGGTCCAAGTTTCATTTGCATAAAGTTAATTTTCTCAGTAATGAAAAATCTATTTGCAGCCAAGAAATTGCGTTGGAGCTTGTCTATTACTACCCTTCCCAGTTCTGTAATTGGTTTTGTAACAGTAAACCTCCTGCCAGTGTTAAACAGCTGGTAGAGAAGTGCTAATCAGTTCTTAACTGATCAAATTCATTAAAAATTTCACAAAATTTGTGGATTTAGATGAGTCCAAATTTTGGGAGATTTGGATGGCGCAGTTGGCATGTTCCAGAAGACCAAGAGCGATTAGAGAAGAGGGAAGAGTAGGGGACCAGGATCGGGGAGTAATGGCTTTGGCATTTAACCCCTTTCCAACAGATTTGCACAAAATGTATTCTATGTGAATGGAATCTCGCCCTTGAGACTCCTTCAACTCTAACAACTGGTGATATGATGCCATGTGCAGCACCTAAGCTCTATAATGTGTAGCTTTCTTGTAGATTTAATGGGTTTAAAATTATTATAAAATATTTTCAAATAATAATAATTAGTAAAAACCGAGACATAAACAAACTAAACTTTCACCAAAATACAAAACTCTATAATTTGTTTTTTGTACAAAATTGTTTAAAAAATGATTTACAAAATCGTTTTATTTATTTTTTCTGCCTTTATTACATCTATAGTGAGTGCGCAGAAAAAGTATATAACCAGATGGTGGTGGCTCCTGGGACTCCACTTCATTATAATGATCTATTCACTTGAGAAAAATTTTTTTTTTACTCCGAAACGCGTCTAAACAGATCTAAAATTTATCGATGAGCTTTAGTTCTTCTACATTCTTTCCCAAGTAGAAAGTCTCCATTTTTTTTCTGTTGTGAATTTATTTTTATGGACTCCACATAATAAAAATCTTTGTCTACCGTCTTTGGATATGCATGTCAAAAGATGTTTCTAAATAAATTTTGAGTCTTTTTGAAGTTCCCTTTCTGGATTTCTGGAAATCTACAAGTACAAGTCTTATTTTTTTTCTTCATTTGCTTCACGCTGGCTGCAGATGTGCAGCCAATCTCCACTGAAGTGAATAGCAATTAAGGACTCCTCTGGATACACCTTATTTCCATATTATCTTCTATAGTGGACGGAATGCATAAGTGATACAGCATTTACTATTCTAATAAGAGTGTGATTTGGGTCTGCGACGTGTTCACGCGCCACTTTCTCCTGCTGTGTTCGGCCCGTAAGATCGTCTTCATGACATTGCTTACAGCACATTGAAAGATTGAGACTTCAAATTTCAGAAAGTAAAATATAGATAAACGCGCCATTCCGTTCCTCGAGGGGATCATTACGTGAAATGGGACTATTTATTCCTTGTAACATATTCTAGGTTATTTCCATAGTCACTGTATTGCAGTTGTGAGGGAACAGGTAACCTTCAAACAAAACTAGAAATGAGCAAATCTTTTGAAATTTGAAACCTTCATGGATAGTTTTCTGAAATCGCAAGGACCGAAAAGCCTTCGAAAAAACGTATGTAATACTCTGAGGTCTCCTAGGACTGTATCCATCCCCTTTTAAGCTCTTTAATGTCAGAATTACCTCAACGTAAATGGGTAAATAGATGGTAGCTGATTTTTTTCTGTTGTGCGGTCACACACTATAATGTTTCTTCAATGTTTTATGGCTTTCTCTCCATATTTCGATTGCTAAGCTGTAGGCTATGGAATTCTTGCACTACTCAGATTCAGCATAAAATAGATGCTGTATTCCTTGCCTCGGCTTTTATACAGGCAATTTTAGTCCTGCCTGATTGGCTGTACTACAACTTGTGACGTGAATTCATTATCCAGTGAATTTCCTAAAATTTGACACAAATTTGATTTGCATCAAAGCACATTCTTGCACATACCATGTAGAGTTCACAGCTAGCATGTGGAAGAAGGAGTTCTGGTCAGATGAGACCAAAAGTAGAACTTTTTGTGCTAAATGCAAAACGCTTTGTGTGGCAGAAAACTAACATTGCATGTCAACCTGAAAACACCATCCCTACCATCAAACATGGTGGTGGCAGCATCATTCTGTGGAGTGGCTTCTCTTCAAGCAGGGACAGGGAAGTTGGAGTTGTTTAGAAGATGGATGGAATTAAAGAGAGGGCAATCCTGGAGGAAAACATGTTAGAGGATGCATCAGGAGGACAGCGACCCTCATTTTCCTGCCAACGCCACAATGGAGGGTTTAGATGAAATCATATTCATGTGTGTGAAAGGCCCAGTCACAGTGCAGACATAAATACTGTTGAGAATCTGTGACAAGACTTGAAAATTGCTGATCACAAGCGTCTTCATCCAATCTCACTAAGCAAGAGCGAGTGTGCAAAAGAAGAAGGAGGACAAATGTCAACGCTAGATAGGCAAAGCTGGTAGAGACAGACCCCAAAAGACTTAAGCAGTAATTGCAGCAAAAGGTGGTCCTACAAAGTGTTAATATTTTTAAAATAATTATCATTTCCTTTACATTTAACAAATACTTGCTACTTATTGTTGGTAAATCACATGAAATCCCAATAAAATACATTTAAGCTTTTGGGTGTAGCAAGAAAAAATGTGGAAATGTTGAAGGGCTATGAGTAGTTTTAAAAGGCACTGAATATAAAACATTTTCCCCATGACTTATTAGGAATATCAGCTCCATCTCATAGGTTGAATTCCTCTAGGGTACTTAGTTTCTTTTGGCATCAGAGGGGTCAGATGTGATATCCGAGCTCCAGACTAATGGCCACGAGTAGCCCTAGTGAAAGCCGTGGTGCAGTCAGAGCTACCGGACTATCCATGTTCTGCACATTATCATGAAAATATGCTGGTTTAGGAATCTCTGCTCATCCATGTGCGTTCTCTCTGCGGGGGCATCATTAGGATTTTATGAAGGGAGGGCACAGAGATGGGAAGGCTATCCTGGTCAATGCACCTCAAGCAAAAGAGAGTAAACACACGGGAAGGAGTACAGCTGCAAACCTAGGAAGAAATGAATGGGAATCTATGAAAATTGCAGAATGTGAAATGCATCTGTTTTGCACGTCTTGTGTAGTATATGTGATGCAGAAAAAAGATGTAGGCCGTGATCAGAGCTCTACTACCAAAGCTTTACTGCATCACTCAATCCTCAAAGGGGTTTTCCACTACTTGGGCCACCCTTCAAAACCCCCATTTTTCTTCAATAAAATAACACCTTCCAACACCCCTGGTGCCGACACCCTTCCAGAGGTATCGGCACTGGCTCTCCAAGAGCGCATATGATTTTATTATGTCACGCAATAACTGTGGCCAATCAGCGGTGGCTTCATTATTCTCTCCTATGGATGTAATTGACATCCAGGGGTAGTGAGAGGGCAGCTACAGATGAAATGATTTGTCCAGAAACAGGGAGAGAGATGCCAGTGCTGACTGGTCACAGGGACATAACGGTGTCATGTGATCCCTATGAGAGCCAATGCAGACACTGCAGTGCCATACAGATCCTGAGTTACATCCTGTATTATACTCCAGAGCTGCACTCACTTTTCTGCTGGTGCAGTCACTGTGTACATACATTACATTACTGATCCTGAGTTACATCCTGTATTATACTCCAGAGCTGCACTCACTATTCTGCTGGTGCAGTCACTGTGTACATACATTCACTTCAATGGGGGATGTCACGGGTAGCGCAGCTCGGTCCGTGGCCCTGGGCGCTCACTAAAAGGGGGATATTTACAGGGGAATTATAGGTTTGTAGAAATGTTTGTGACGCCACCTGTGGTTCCTGGTCAGGGTGACCAGAGCTGCAGGGTAGATCCTCTGAGGGGTTGATACTGGGCAGCAAGGTGTTAAGTCTTCCACAGGCAAGACTGATCCCTCAGGGTATATGGCGGTGTAGGGGTGCAGGATCAATAAGGCAGACACACACAAGAAAGTCTCTTTCTGTACCTTTACTGATGGTAGTTGCAGGCACGTCCCGGGAAGCTGTCAGGGTGGAGGATGCACTTCCAGTAATCCCACTGAGTAGGTGTCGGGCCTCCTTCCTTCTGTTGTGTGTGAGTTTCTGACTTGCATAGAACAAAGTCTAACTCTGTCTTTTCAGCTACGCCCGGCTGACTTTGTGGTTAGGCCTTCTGATGGACAGAACAGTGTCTCTGTAGGCAGCGTCCTGCTTGACTCTGTCTTCCTGACCCCAGTTACGTATCAGCTCTGATGGGCCCCTGCGACTTGAAGTCCCACAGGATCTCCAGTTTCTCCTACTAGTCGTGAAGTAGCTAGCAAGCTCGGACCCGGTGTCCGGTAGTGCAGAGCAGAGGTAAGCGATCAATGCTGTTTCAACCTCTGACGCTCTCTCAAATCTTCCACTTGCCTTTCGTCCTACTATAACCTTTAACATAAGCACAACTCTCAGGAGATCTGAACTGAACTGCACTCTTCTCTAGCCTCAGTTGATTGAACTCCACTCACATGTCTACACTGCCTTATATGTTGCAGAAGAGCTCCCTCTGGTGGATCTGGGAACTAGTGTAGGTGTGTTGTGTGCAAATGGGTCTTTGTGGGTTTACCTGGTTGCATCCTCCAGGGTAACATGTGGCTCCAGACACAGCTGGGCTACACAATTACATTACTGATCCGGAGTTACATCCTGTATTATACTCCAGAGCTGCGCTCACTATTCTGCTGGTGCAGTCACTGTGTACATACATTACATTACTGATCCTGTACTTATCCTGAGTTACATCCTGGATTATACTCCAAAGCTGCACTCACTATTCTGCTGGTGCAGTCACTGTGTACATACATTACATTACTGATCCTGTACTGATCCTGAGTCATATCCTGTATTATACTCCAGAGCTGCACTCACTATTCTGCTGGTGTAGTCACTGTGTACATACATTACATTACTGATCCTGTACTGATCCTGAGTCACATCCTGTATTATACTCCAGAGCTGCACTCACTATTCTGCTGGTGCTGTCACTGTGTACATACATTACATTACTGATCCTGTACTGATCCTGAGTTACATCCTGAATTATAATCCAGAGCTGCACTCACTATTCTGCTGATGCAGTCACTGTGTACATACATTACATTAGTGATCCTGAGTTACATCCAGTATTATACTCCAGAGCTGCACTCACTATTCTGCTGGTGCTGTCACTGTGTACATACATTACATTACTGATCCTGCACTGATCCTGAGTTACATCCTGTATTATACTCCAGAGCTGCACTCACTATTCTGCTGGTGCAGTCACTGTGTACATACATTACATTACTGATCCTGAGTTACATCCTATATTATATCCCAGAGCTGCACTCACTATTCTGCTGGAGCAGTCACTGTGTACATACATTACATTACTGATCCTGAGTTATATCCTGTATTATACTCCAGAGCTGCAGTCACTATTCTGCTGATGCAGTCACTGTGTATATACATTACATTACTGATCCTGAGTTACATCCTGTATTATACTCCAGAGCTGCACTCACTATTCTGCTGGTGCAGTCACTGTGTATATACATTACATTACTGATCCTGAGTTACATCCTGTATCATACTCCAGAGCTGCACTCACTATTCTGCTGGTGCAGTCACTGTGTACATACATTACATTACTGATCCTGAGTTACATCCTGTATCATACTCCAGAGCTGCACTCACTATTCTGCTGGTGCAGTCACTGTGTACATACATTACATTACTGATCCTGAGTTACATCCTGTATTATACTCCAGAGCTGCACTCACTATTCTGCTGGTGCAGTCTCTGTGTACATACATTACATTACTGATCCTGAGTTACATCCTGTATTATACTCCAGAGCTGCACTCACTATTCTGCCGGTGCAGTCACTGTGTACATACATTACATTACTGATCCTGAGTTACATCCTGTATTATACTCCAGAGCTGCACTCACTATTCTGCTGGTGCAGTCTCTGTGTACATACATTACATTACTGATCCTGAGTTACATCCTGTATTATACTCCAGAGCTGCACTCACTATTCTGCTGGTGCAGTCTCTGTGTACATACATTACATTACTGATCCTGAGTTACATCCTGTATTATGCCCCAGAGCTGCACTCACTATTCTGATGTTCTGTTGTGACAGTCAATAAGTTTGTCCTGAACCTGAGTCACATATTTTCTCACATATGGGACAGACATTACTTTTTCTGACCTAGTTCTGCATTTCAATAACCTGTCCAAAGAAAGTATCTTGTTGATGTTCCCTTGGCATCAGTCATTTTGAGTATTTGCCTGGGAATTACCCTCCTCGCCACAGTTCTGCCTCTGGCAAGGCAAGCAAAGACTGCACAGCGGATTGCGTAAGAGGCCAACCATACACATGTATTTCATTGACTGTGCGGCTGTAAACACTAGAGAGGCTTCTTGCACATACAGCAGTCGGCTCACTTACAGGAATGTCAATATTAGGGGATATTTTAGATACAATGTAATTTATGTTTACATGAAGCTGATAAAGGAAAAACATCACAGATCTATAATTTTGGATGATAAACACTTGTATCTTCTCCGTGCTGCCTGGTATCATATATTCTCCTTCAGATGAAAGTGAGGAAATCGTCGATATACCGCCGTCGACTGCACTCCCTGTAATACCTTCTGCTAATCCCGGCATTTTCCATCTCTTGTTTATTCACAAGCTCCTCATTTACTATGGATTTTAGGGCTGCTTTACATCTGGGCAATGTATTGCAATGTTTGCTTTTGTATTCTGAGGCTTGTCATTTTAACTGGCAATGACAAATGTGTAGCCCTGGTGTTAGGCACACGCAGTACCCTGGAGAGTGTGTGGCGAGACAGCAGTTTAATGCTAAATACCCATTCACTCAACATACACTAGACACACCCTTAGGGTAGTGTAGTTACTTGTGAGGGAGTGGTCAGGGTGTATGTTTGTTGAGTGATTTAGTCAGTGTGTTTCCTGTCTTCGGACAGAGCAGACGTCTGGAGTTTAGCTGGAGGGAGGAAGCAGTCCAGCCTGCTCTATCATCAGTTCAGAACGTGGAGGCTGGTACAGGTGGTCTAATTCACCTTAGCCTAGTCAGAGCTGTACCTCAACAGAATACATTGAGAGAAAGAAGAAGCTTAGTGCAGAAAGACTTCAGTCACCTGTCTCAAGGACAGTGAAAGGTTCAGAGACGTGCTCCTGCCTAGTGATAACTGAGCATCTGTAACTAACTTTGAAGAAAGTGAATGAAGGAAGTGACTACCCGACTTTATGCAAGTGTGAGTGCTTATGCTACCAGCGAGGACAAGGCGAAAGGCACAGTGGAAAGTTTATTGAAAAGGTGCGTTTGGATTGAAGAAGTCCTGCACATTGCAACCGGTCACTGGGGACCGAAGGATCACTATTGGCTTCAAGCATAGTGGTAAGAAAACCAGGGATTTACCGGACCTTAGGTCGCGGCAAACAGCCCCTTATAGTCAGTACGTAACTGGGGTCAGGGGAGTGAAGACTTTGAGCCTGATCAGCAATATAGGAATTCAGCTCTCTCGCAGGAAGGCTCCTACCACAAAACTGACTGGGCAGTACAGCTATGGATTAGCTGGAGTTATTGAGGGAACTACGCTTCAGGCTGGTTGTACTCGTTGTGTTGAAAGTAAAGGAGGCCCCTAACTTGTCCAGCTGCTGTCTCAAGATACACTCTCCTTGGATCAGCCTCCCTGGGACCTGCCTTACCATCTTACAAGTAAAGGTATGGAAAGACGCTGACCGTGTGAGACTGTGTTATTTATCTGCACCCGACTTCACTAACTTCATAGACTTTGAGGGACCAGTCCCACCTGTAGGGGACCCGACATCTAGCTGCCTCACCATCCCCTCAGAGATCTACAGCAGCGCTGGTACTAATTACCAGAAGACTACAGGTGGCGTCACGAACTGTAAATATATCTATCCCCTGTAAATATTCCCCCAACGTACGCCAGACCGCCAGGGCCACAGACCGAGCCACCGCTACCTGTGACAATCCCCATAGACTTCTACGGGCTCGGCTCTGAGTACCCCATTGCCCTGGTAACCCACAATTGTGGTGGCGGGTCGACACAAAAATTTGGCGTCACGAACAGGATGCGAAACTCGCAGAATTGCGAGCCCTGTGTGCCTAAGGAATTGTTTTTGTGAAAAAGGACTGTTTGCACTTTTGGCGCCAAAATCGCCATTTTTGTCGCCATATTCGCGCCCTCAGGCGCTGGAGAAGAAGGTGGGCGTACCTTCGTGGGCGTCTACCCCCTGTGGCGCGAAGAAAATGCCTGCCCTCTCAAAGTGCTATTACAACATGCGATCCTGCCCTACAGCAAAGGAGGTCCGCCTCCTCTTCACCTTCCCTGCGAGGAGGAGGAGACGCAAACCCCACCTCCACGGAAGAGACCGGATGTCTCCGCAGGAAGAAAGAATCTTCTGGAACATCATGGAAGCAGGACGTGTGCAGCCGAGCAGGGAAGCGGAGGAAGGCAGGCCCCGTGCCCCAGCCAAGCTGCCACCAGCACCGGAGTTATCCGTGGTCCTGCACCTGCAGCAGGCGTTGCTAGAGATTCAAGAAGAAAATGCACGCCTGAAGAAGATGGTCCAGTACCAACCTGGCTTTGAAGAGATCGAGAGACGCCGGCGTACCCTGGAGCAGCGGAGGCTGTGGGACACGGTGATCTCTCCCCTCAACGACCCCCCACGATTCCAGTTACCGAAGATTCTGCTGCCCAAGGCGAAGGAGCAACCGGAGGCTGCCCCCGAAAGTACCAATCCTGATCCCACCGGTGAAGCGGTGGAGGCGAAGGAGGTTGAGGAGGTATCGCCAGTTCCGGAACGCCCGCCCGGCCAGGAGGCCGCAGCAGATGATCGGTCCCCGGCAGGGACACCGGAGGGGTCCTGTCCGTCACTACCAGACGTGGACTGGGACGAAATGGCGCGCCTGGATGACGTCGCCTACACCGCCCAGTGGGAATATGAGTGGCAGCGTCGTGAGGAGAAGCAGAAACGCCAGCAGGAGGAAGAGCGGGAAGCTCAGCGGAACCGTCAGCGACAACATGCAGAGCTGATCGCGGACAAAGAGAGTGTCCGGAGAGAGAAAGGTACCCTGAGGGAACCGCGGCGGCAGGGGTGTGTGACTGAGTTCCAGCTCCGGAAGGGCTGGGGCTTCATCCGTGAACCGGGCCTCTACCCAGGGGTCTTTGTCAGCAGGCGTGACGTAGAATCCCACCTACCGCAAGGCCATCCCGGGAGGGACTTAGTAAATGGAGACATTGTCACGTACACACGGCATTGGGGAATGAAGGGATGGTATGCCCTTAACGTCACCATCGTCCGTGACCCCGTCCCCGACGCAGGTAACGTCATCACTACCGCAGCGTCCCCGTCTCCAGCTCAAGCAGTATCCGGCCGTGCCCCAGCATCGCCCCCTGCAAGTTCATCGCAAATTAAAGCAATTCTACATCGCAACTAACGACCCAGTCTCAATCGCAATCCATGACACGGTCCATATCGTTAACTGTGATTGAAACGCAATCGGTGTCTCGTGAGGAGAATGTACCCGTTGCGCCCCTAGAGGTTCGCACGAGAACTGTGGCGACCCAGACCCTAATCGCAGCGCATGATTTGTTAGTCCTGGGATCTAGGGCCCATTGCATTGTTCCAGCCCCCGGGGTGGAAAGTGTATTAGAAGTAAATGAATAAATAGTAAAGAAGAATCGGTGAGATCCCTATAGGGTCTACCATAAGTAATATTGTAGAAAGTTTAGGAATGTTTTACAAAATTTTGCATAAGTTGAAGAGTATAATGCATATATATATTGCTAACCGTAGAATGCCCGGCTGGGTAACCAGAAAAAGTTTTGCACTTTGGTATTATAATAATGTGATATAATATTTGTGTCTTTCGTTTTACAATGGACTTTGAGGTTGAGGACTGTGCCAACCCAGAACTTATTTGTACATAGTTGCGCTTCGGTGCCTTATCTTGGGTTTACATAAACCAGCACAACTACCTCTGAATACAAAAACCCGTGTGGTGTGGCACTGAGTGAGGTCTGCATTCGGATGTCCTGCAGCCCACCCAGGACCTACGTTGAAGGTTTGGTGCGGGTCCTTCACAAGAATACTGTATATTTATTGAATGCTATTTAATATTTGTATTTTTCTATAATGTTTGCAACGTTCAAGATATCCTCACCTCCCGGATGGGACGAATTAATGTTATTGTTGATGTTTTCATGCATAAACAAAATGTCTCTTTTGTATTTTACAGCCCGGGAGTGCTGTCTTTTACCATGGGGGAATGTGTAGCCCTGGTGTTAGGCACACGCAGTACCCTGGAGAGTGTGTGGCGAGACAGCAGTTTAATGCTAAATACCCATTCACTCAACATACACTAGACACACCCTTAGGGTAGTGTAGTTACTTGTGAGGGAGTGGTCAGGGTGTATGTTTGTTGAGTGATTTAGTCAGTGTGTTTCCTGTCTTCGGACAGAGCAGACGTCTGGAGTTTAGCTGGAGGGAGGAAGCAGTCCAGCCTGCTCTATCATCAGTTCAGAACGTGGAGGCTGGTACAGGTGGTCTAATTCACCTTAGCCTAGTCAGAGCTGTACCTCAACAGAATACATTGAGAGAAAGAAGAAGCTTAGTGCAGAAAGACTTCAGTCACCTGTCTCAAGGACAGTGAAAGGTTCAGAGACGTGCTCCTGCCTAGTGATAACTGAGCATCTGTAACTAACTTTGAAGAAAGTGAATGAAGGAAGTGACTACCCGACTTTATGCAAGTGTGAGTGCTTATGCTACCAGCGAGGACAAGGCGAAAGGCACAGTGGAAAGTTTATTGAAAAGGTGCGTTTGGATTGAAGAAGTCCTGCACATTGCAACCGGTCACTGGGGACCGAAGGATCACTATTGGCTTCAAGCATAGTGGTAAGAAAACCAGGGATTTACCGGACCTTAGGTCGCGGCAAACAGCCCCTTATAGTCAGTACGTAACTGGGGTCAGGGGGAGTGAAGACTTTGAGCCTGATCAGCAATATAGGAATTCAGCTCTCTCGCAGGAAGGCTCCTACCACAAAACTGACTGGGCAGTACAGCTATGGATTAGCTGGAGTTATTGAGGGAACTACGCTTCAGGCTGGTTGTACTCGTTGTGTTGAAAGTAAAGGAGGCCCCTAACTTGTCCAGCTGCTGTCTCAAGATACACTCTCCTTGGATCAGCCTCCCTGGGACCTGCCTTACCATCTTACAAGTAAAGGTATGGAAAGACGCTGACCGTGTGAGACTGTGTTATTTATCTGCACCCGACTTCACTAACTTCATAGACTTTGAGGGACCAGTCCCACCTGTAGGGGACCCGACATCTAGCTGCCTCACCATCCCCTCAGAGATCTACAGCAGCGCTGGTACTAATTACCAGAAGACTACAGGTGGCGTCACGAACTGTAAATATATCTATCCCCTGTAAATATTCCCCCAACGTACGCCAGACCGCCAGGGCCACAGACCGAGCCACCGCTACCTGTGACAATCCCCATAGACTTCTACGGGCTCGGCTCTGAGTACCCCATTGCCCTGGTAACCCACAATTGTGGTGGCGGGTCGACACACAAACCCGGGCAGGCAGACAAAACCGTGGGCTCGCTGTATGCAGCGTGCAAGTGTCAATGTTTATCTAGAGATTGTCGTGTTCTGCGGGTGTCACATCGGAGCACTCTCTACTGGAGATGTCGAAAACAAGCTATATGACCTTGCTTTGGTTTGGTAATTTATCAGTGTTGTCGTTCGGACCCCCCTTCAAGCTAACGCGTTTCATGTCCCCTGTTGGCAATTTAGAGAGCAAATGAATTGAGCCGGCGACATTTCTTATCATCACCATAGAAAAAAACCTCTTGTAAGATGAGCGGATGACATCACTTACATGTATGTAACATTAAAGGAGCTGCACAGAACTTATAATCAATAAACCTGTCCTGACTAAGCAATTTAACGTTTTTGTACTTTCTTTTATTTTTCTCTCTTTCTTCCAAGTGTCATAACTACTGTAGAGATGAGCCACTGACAGCGGCATTTAACATGCATTTCCTGCAATCGTGCCGGAAATCGGCCCTTCGGTGACCCCCGTCACGTGATCGCTGGTCACCGATTGGTTGGCATGACGACCAGAGATGTCCTGGAGATCTCTATGGTTGTCACTGCCGGCTTGCTGTGAGCACCACCTGGTGGTCGGCGCTCATAGCAAGTGAGGTATTCTGCTACATGCAGGCGATCCGATCATAGCCTGCATGTAGCAGAGCCAATCGGTTTATGGCAGCTTCTAGTCTCCCATGGAGACTATTGAAGGATGCCAAAAGTAAAAAAAAAAATGTTTTTAAAAACTATAAAAAAATAAAAAATATATAAAAGTTCAAAGCACCCCCTTTTCGCCCTATTCAAAAGAAAACAATAAAAAAATCAAGCATACACATATTTGGTATCGCTGCGTTCAGAATCACCGATCTATCAATAAAAAAAGAACCCGATCGCTAAACGACGTAGCGAGAAAAAAGTAAAAACGCCAGAATTACGTTTTTTATTTGCCACGACATTGCATTGAAATGCAATAATGGGTGATCAAAAGAGCATATCTGCACCAAAATGGTAACATTTAAAACATCAACTCGGCACACAAAAATAAGCACTCACCCAACCCGAGATCATGAAAAATGGAGACGCTACGGGTATCGGAAAATGGCGCAATTTTTTTTTAAACAAAGTTTTTTATTTTTTTACCACTTAGATTAAAAAAGAACCTAGACATATTTGGTGTCTATGAACTCGTAATGACCTGAAGAATCATAATGGAGGGTTAGTTTTAGCATTTAGTGAACATGGTAAAAAAGCAAAACAAAAAACAACTGTGGGATTGCACTTTTTTTGCAATTTTACCGCACTTTGAATTTTTTTCCCATTTTCCAAGACACGGTATGTTAAAACCAATGGTGTCGTTCAAAAGGACAACTCGTTCCGCAAAAAAACAAGCCCTCACATGGCCATATTGATTGAAAAATAAAAATCTTATGGCTCTGTGAAGAAAAGGAGCGAAAAAACGAAAACCAAAAATACCTCTGGTCATGAAGGAGTTAAGGAGAGACAATAAAACATTCCAAACCAATGAAAAATAGGAGTTTACAAAAAAAATTGTTAAAAAAACATTCTTTCCTGTATAATGACTTGTATATAAGGCATAATTTAAAAGGGATTTTAAAAACTTAATAATTTAGGTAAATTAATACTGACATTTTTATAGAAACACTAGCTGAAAATCCCAGCGTTACCCGGGCATAGTAACTAACTGTGCTTAGTTAAAACAAATTATAATGATTATACTCCATCCCATAGTCCAGTGCCCATATACAAATCATACATCCTCCATCCCATAGTCCAGTGCCCATATACAAATCATACATCCTCCATCCATAGTCCAGTGCCCATATACCCATCACACATCCTCCATCCCATAATCCAGTGCTCATATACACATCACACATCCTCCATCCCATAATCCAGTGCTCATATACACATCATGCACATCCTCCATCCCATAGTCCTGTGCCCATATACCCATCACACATCCTCCATCCCATAGTCCAGTGCCCATATACCCATCATACATAACCTCCATCCCATAATCCAGTGCCCATATACCCATCACACATCCTCCATCCCATAGTCCAGTGCTAATATACCTATCACACATCCTCCATCCCATAGTCCCGTGCCCATATACCCATCATATATATTCTCCATCCCATAGTCCTGTGCCCATATACCATCACACATCCTCCATCCCATAGTCCTGTGCCCATATACCCATCACACATCCTCCATCCCATAGTCCAGTGCTCATATACCTATCACACATCCTCCATCCCATAGTCCCGTGCCCATATACCCATCATATATATTCTCCATCCCATAGTCCTGTGCCCATATGCCCATCACACATCCTCCATCCCGGGGATGTTAGATTTCTCCTACCGATCAGTGTCTGCTGAGGTGTTGTCGAGTGGGAAAACTGTTGCTCATAGCAACCAATCACAGCTCAGCTTTCATCTTTTAAACAGCTGTGGTGAAATGAAAGATGCTTAGTGATTGGTTGCTATAGGCAACGCAGGAAGTGTAACCTGTTGTGGTGAAGAAGATGTGCCTATGAAATATATATATTAGATATTTATTTTATATATATATATATATATATATATAATTAGATTAGATAATATATATACAGTATATATATATTAGATATTTTTTATATGGGGCTTTGCATGTGGAGTGAGTGTGGGTATGCAGAGTGGGCGGGGCTATGTGGAGTGGGTGTGGCTCGATATATACATACACACACATACACTGAACTTTATATATATATATATATATATATATATATATATATAGATTGGAAATATCAGTGTAATTTATGAAGGAATTGCCAAAAATATGATGGAAGAGGGACTCAGATACATCCTGTATTAGAGACTAAGGAGGCCTCATACACGTTCTGTTCAAATTGCCATGCAGTTGTATTCCTACTAGACTAAAGGCTATGCACTAGGTGCAAAACCTGCCAAAAATTACAAGCAGGGTCATCCATACACCTTTGAAGGCATCAACTGTAGTACCGCATTCACATATTGTGAATAAAGTATAGTTTTGGTACTTCTACACTCATAGAAGCTCTGCACATAGTGCAAAGCCTGCCAAAAATTACAAGGCAGATCATTCATACACCCTTTAAGGCACCAACTGGAGTGCCTCATAAAAAGATTAAGAAAGTATAGTTAAGGTAATTCTACACTCATAAAGACTCCGCACACAGTGCAAAGCCATGAAAAAAAGATAAGGAGGGTAATACAGTCATCCATAGACTCATGAAAGCAACAACTGGAGGGCCACATTAACATTTTTTGAAAGGCTTTGCACGAAATGCAAAGGCAGGAAAAAATGATAACAAGGGTCATCCATAGACCCTTGAAGATAACATCTGGCGGGCCTCATTCAAATGTTGAAGATTAAAAACACTTTATTTGCTGCCATCATCTGGTGGTTTGGGAAAGTTGGGGCTATTACAAGCTTTGTTAATTTTTATCAGAGTGAACCTGTCAGCACTTCCTGTTGACAGGCGAAAGCATTGTTTGCTGTTTGCCCCCCCCCAACGACACTAAAAGCCCGCACAGATAAGACGCTAGAGGTAGGACAGCACAATGCCTCCAAGGCATAGAGGGACATCTTTCACTTAAGGTACTGCCACACTAAACAATCCCGCTAGCGATCACAATAACGACGCATACTAATGCGATCGCTAGCGGGATTGTTTCTATATCGCTAAATGCTGCCGCATTTAGCGATATAGTTAACGACGCTATCGCCGTTAGCGATCTTCTTAACGACTTTAGCGGTACAAAAGTACCGCTAAATCGCTAAGAAAAGGTGCCACACAGCGATTAGATACTTACCCAGCGGGAGCGCCGACGAGAAAATAGGGTCCGGAACGATTCCAGCGACGAGCGAGATCACAGCAGGAAGCTCGTCGCTGGAAGCTGCCGCACTGAACAACATCGCTAACGGGATCGCTAAATAGTGACGTTTTTTAGCGATCCCGTTAGCGATATTGTTTAGTGTGGCATACCCTTTAGATTCCATGAGTGATATCTATTCCCCCTTTGTTTTACAGTCTATGAATCCTTTATTTGGCCCAGCCATCTTTTATCTGCGTCCAGGAGCTATAGTAAAGAGTCAAGACCCAATGCACAGTGCAAAACCTCTGGGGTGGTCAAGTGTGAACACCAGGGATCCTCAGAGCATTCAATTCCCTGTTAATTGTACCAGGATCATAAACAACACATGGAAACTAAACAAGGACACATTTCATCTCTAAATCCACACAGGTCGAGTTTACAGTGGATTATTTCACCTGCAGACAAGAAAATCTGCAAGTCAAATCCAAGTTAAATTGTGCAAATTTTTTAGTGTAAATTTGGTTTTGCAGATTTTACGGTGGAAGCTGAAGAAAAAAATAAAATACTGATTTAAAATTTGCAGAAAAATGTACATAAATTAATTTGCTGCTTTAATCCAGTGTGGATTTTACCTGCACAAATCCTACAGTAATAGCCCCAACATTTTTGACCCTGGTGGACTTACCAAAGGCACCTTTCTTAAAGAGCAATTAAACTTTCACATTTTTTTGCTAATTTATCAAATACTGAAATGTATTTAACTTTGCAAATCACTTTATTATTTATTGACTTCAGTCCTGTAACAAAATGTGCATCTGAGTGGCTTCCAAGCTACTGTTTAATCCTTCACCTATTTTCCCATTATTAATTTCTGGTGAGTTTTATGGTGCTGCAGATTTTTTGCACCATTTCTGCACCAATTAAGTAAAATAGGTTACTAGCTGTGAGGAGCTGGCCACTGACTTTTTTTCCGAGCACAGATCACCGGTACGTCAATTTTAATGTTGTGTTTATTAGAGATGTGCTTGCTCGTCAGTTTACAATACGCAAATCTCTCCTGCAAAGTGTCCAGCCTCACAAATCAATGTTTCCATTCAGTACCAGTAAGCAGAAGATGACGTGAGGGATGGATCTCAGGTTTACAGTTAGGTCCATAAATATTTGGACAGAGACAACATTTATCTAATTTTGGTTCTAGACATTACCACAATGAATTTGAAACAAAACAAATCAGATGCAGTTGAAGTTCAGACTTTCAGCTTTCATTTGAGGGTATCCACATTAAAATTGGATGAAGGGTTTAGGAGTTTCAGCTCCTTAACATGTGCCACCCTGTTTTTAAAGGGACCAAAAGTAATTGGACAGATTAAATAATTGTAAATAAAATGTTCATTTCTAGTACTTGGTTGAAAACCCTTTGTTAGCAATGACTGCCTGAAGTCTTGAACTCATGGACATCACCAGACACAGTGTTTCCTTCTTTTTGATGCTCTCCAGGCCTTCACTGCGGTGGTTTTCAGTTGCTGTTTGTTTGTGGGCCTTTCTGTCTGAAGTTTAGTCTTTAACAAGTGAAATGCATGTTCAATTGGGTTGAGATCAGGTGACTGACTTGGCCATTCAAGAATATTCCACTTCTTTGCTTTAATAAACTCCTGGGTTGCTTTGGCTTTATGTTTTGGGTCATTGTCCATCTGTAGTATGAAACGACGACCAATCAGTTTGGCTGCATTTGGCTGGATCTGAGCACACAGTATGGCTCTGAATACCTCAGAATTCATTCGGCTGTTTCTGTCCTGTGTCACATCATCAATAAACACTAGTGACCCAGTGCCACTGGCAGCCATGCATGCCCAAGCCATCACACTGCTTCCGCCATGTTTTACAGATGATGTGGTATGCTTTGGATCATGAGCTGTACCACGCCTTCGCCATACTTTTCTCTTTCCATCATTCTAGTAGAGGTTGATCTTGGTTTCATCTGTCCAAAGAATGTTCTTCCAGAACTGTGCTGGCTTTTTTAGATGTTTTTTAGCAAAGTCCAGCCTAGCCTTTTTATTCTTGATTCTTATGAGTGGCTTGCACTGTGCAGTGAACCCTCTGTATTTAATTTCATGCAGTCTTCTCTTTATGGTAGATTTGGATATTGATACGCCTACCTCCTGGAGAGTGTTGTTCACTTGGTTGGCTGTTGTGAAGGGGTTTCTCTGCACCATGGAAAGTATTCTGCGATCATCCACCACTGTTGTCTTCCGTGGGTGCCCAGGTCTTTTTGCATTGATGAGTTCACCAGTGCTTTCTTTCTTTCTCAGAATGTACCAAACTGTAGATTTTGCCACTCCTAAAGTTGTAGCAATTTCTCGGATGGGTTTTTTCTGTTTTTTGCAGCTTAAGGATAGCTTGTTTTACCTGCATGGAGAGCTCCTTTGACCGCATGTTTCCTTCACAGCTAAACCTTCCAAATGCAAACACCACACCTCAAATCAACACCAGCCCTTTTATCTGCTTAATTGAGAATGATATAATGAAGGGATTGCCCACACCTGTCCATGAAGTAGGCTTGGAGTCAATTGTCCAATTACTTTTGGTCCCTTTAAAAACAGGGTGGCACATGTTAAGGAGCTGAAACTCCTAAACCCTTCATCCAATTTTAATGTGGATACCCTCAAATGAAAGCTGAAAGTCTGAACTTCAACTGCATCTGATTTGTTTTGTTTCAAATTCATTGTGGTAATGTCTAGAACCAAAATTAGATAAATGTTGTCTCTGTCCAAATATTTATGGACCTAACTGTATATAAGGCCTACATTAGCATTTCTGTCCTGCATCTGGTGGGGGCATGCGTATCTTCTGCAGGGGGTATCCCTAATATACAACCTTGGAGGTAGGCTGAAGACCGGGCTTCTGGAAAATTCTTCAGCAAATGTTTAAGGTGGAGGGTCTGAACACTTCTACCCATCCAGTGGGCTGATCCCAGGAGAGAGAGAACAATAAGTCACACATTTAGTGAATGAGTTGGTGCTGTGACGTTGAGGGGTAAGGATCTGTTGCTGAGGTTCTGGTGCCTATGTATGGATGTCCTATGGAGATTGGAGATCAGTTGCTGGCTGGAGCTTGATACATGTGCTACGGTCATGTTATCTGTTGTCTGGAATTGAGGAATTATCCTAAGGACTGTTTTTGGTGGCTGGAGCTTGATACAGGTGCGATTGTCGTGTTATCTCTCCTCTGCATTTTTGTGGAACCATCCTAATGACTTTTGCTGCTGGCTGGAGCTAGATACAAGTGCTATGGTAGTGGTATTTGTCATCTGGATGAGCGTGAACTGTGACTACAGACTATACTGGTGGGATATTCAAAAGCTGTGAGCCAACCAAAAGTTGGGAGACAGTGAGTATCGCCTTGGATTGGGGCAGTGGAGCTACCGGCACCAGGTTGGGATCTTGTGTACTGGGGCAATGTATTTTGGCTATCTACCCATAGTTATTGTAAGACCATGGGCATAAGGAATGAAAAATAGTTGCATTGCTAACCTGCTTAAGTGATTATTGCAACCCACAACCTCAGATCTTCACACTTCAGACTTTTTCTTTAGCTTTTCTGTACTCTGTTACTAAGTTCTGGGAGCACAAACTTTGGCAGTGGAACTTGAGGCACCTTGGGAAAGTTCTTGGTCCCCGGCAAGGTATTCAGTGCAGATGTCCCCCTCTCAGTGACCAGGAAGATCTCACTGTGTGTCCTGCATAAGTGTAAGGTCCCGGAGGGTGATAGTCTGGGCGAGCTGCTGCTCCATGTCACCCTGGCAATTTACAGAAAAATTGTGTCTCAGTTCAAATGTGCTGTTGCGTGTAGGGTATATGACACTCACTTGTAGGTTGCAGGCCTCAGCTGTCTCCAAATCTTCAATTTCAGGAGCCGCCGCACATGAATCAGAGAACACCCAGTATGTTTCAACACACAAAAGTTTACTCAACAGTTCAAGTGCATCAGATTGTAACACAAAGTTTTGGGCACAACACACTCTGTCTTTTGTTTCCATAGTACAGTACATTTCCAGCATTTCTTTTCATTCTATCTGGACTATCCCTATGTTCACTGATCCTATCAGCCCAAGGATTCCTAGTCCAGTACCTCAACATGCCCATTGTCCATTACCTCTCCCACATGCGGTTCTGCGTCCGTTTTCCTGTGTACGGAAGGGGATAAGATGCTCGCCATCGCACCTGAATCAAGCCTTGAACTCTGGACGTTGCAGGAATCTCAGCAGGGAATTTTTGTAAGGCCTCGTGCCGCCCAGAACAATATATACTCACTTTTGCTATCAGCTCAACTGCACTTTGAACTTGACTTTATCTCACTCCCTAATGAATGAACTCCCTTCAAACAGGAAGTGGTCTCCTTTTACTGGCATTTTGCCTTCCCACTATGGGCTAGTGCCAAAAATTAAAACGTTCTTCTCCTATTTTCATCTTCTAACTGCAGTTACCATCTTATGTCCTAATTCCCATTCTTTGACTTACCCTGTACTTATTCAGCACTGCACATTATGCATCACTTTTACATTACTTATACACTACCATATCACAATATATAGCAATTCACATTATATCACATTTCTACAAAATACATACCAAAAACCGCAAGACACAGTTTACAATTCACCTGACTCAACATATGTAAAAGACGCATGACATTAGTTAGGAATGCGACAGTCAGTCCTCACCCCCTTCCATAAGCACTACTACATTGTGTGTCTCCTGCACGGTGCCATCAGCAGTAACTCCTCCAGCATGGATGCATCATGCTCCAGTGAGACTAGGCATCCCTGTTGTGCCGGCTCTTGAATCCCATTCTCTCCTCATAGTGCTGCAAAACATGATTGACATGAGAGAACAAACTTTAAAAAAATATACATATTTGGTGATACTCTGCATGGAGATGTTTATGATACAAGTGACGGTATGAGGCCACCTTGTGGTTGTGATGTGAATTGCATCATGTCGCAAACGAGAAAAGTAACATTAAAGAATACAATACTGCTGATCAATGTCGCATTTTGACTTTTTCTAATACAGCATAAAAAAGGCGACGATCATGCCCAAAACGCGTTGTATTGACCCAAAAAGCAAAGTATTGATTAAATGTTATATGACGAATTGCACTTAATGCTTGTCCTAAACTGACTGATCTAAGCTGGTTACTGCGCTAAGAATAAGCCCACAGCTTCTCGTTTGCCATTATCTTATATGTTTCTGCCGTTCTACATTCAACAACCCGAAAGGAATCTAAAGCTTTAATTTGCACGTTTCTTCAGATAAATCTAAAACAATGGAGTCCTTCCTCTCAAAGGACAATTTTAGTTAGGTTCAAAGCTAAGAAGATTAGTGGGCGCTTTCCGTATCATCCCTCTTGCATTTTCGGTTTCATCTAATGAATGTTGCCCGTAATAAAAGGCTAAGGGACTTCATCAGAATTCAGTCCGTGGTCTCCAGTTTTCACGCGCTGCCTTTAAATGAGGCCTGCCTCGTAAAGTGTCGACATCCATCATAGGAAAGTAGCTGAGGCATTCTTCAGAAAGCTCTTTTCATGAAGTCAATCAAGTATTCTTATCACTTTGTGATGTTCTTTTCTGCACGAATAGCGCTGGTGGTGGCGGCTCAAAAATTTGCATGTATTACGGGCTGCAGAGTTTATTATTAAGCCCTTGGCAGCCGTATAATACAAACATGGACATCATAGTAATTGGAATAATTTGAGAAAACAAACTGTTTTTCGAGCAGAATTAATCTCTCCCTGGGACTATTTTGCCCAGTTTCCCTTATGTTCGAATGTGCGCAGAAAGCGATCAATGCGGCTAACAACACATTTTTTTTTTCGTTTACATGAAGGTTTTATTAATTGCTCAGAGATCAATATTTCTCCAAGAACAGGTGCGACGGGTTGTAAATCTAGAGCTGCAAAAAAAGGTGAAAATTAATTTTCAGAAAAAAGAAATCTACCGTATTTTTCGGATTATAAGACGCACCCCAGATTTTGAGGAGAAAAATAGGAAAAAACTTTTTTTAATAAAATGGTGGTGCTTATTATAATCCATGCATCTTATTGCTTACAAGGGGTGGTAGCTGCGGTGACGCGGGGTACCAGGGTCGCTGCTGGAGGAGGAAAGAGTGGAGCGTTGTTGAAGGCCACATGCTGGGATGAGGGGATGTTCCGATGTACGGTGCGCTGCTGCGGGTGTCCGGTGCTCCAGCGCTGCGGGAGGTGCATCCTGTGCTGTGGGCGGTGCTACGGGGGCCGTACTGACATTTTGTGAAAGGCCAGAGCCCCCGCAGTTCCATGATTTCTTATGCTATGGTTTCCGGGAAAATGGCTGCCGGGGGCAGCGCATGCGGAAATGGAGATCTCGGCACCACGATCTCGGGAGATGAAATCTCAGCGCTGAAATCTCATCTCCAGAGATCTTGGTGCCGAGATCTCCATCTGCGCACGCACCGCCCCCGGCATCCTTTTTCCCGAAGTCCATGGAACTGCGGGTACTCTGGCCTTTTACAAATTGTTGGCAGAGCCCACGCAGCACCGGAGCACCGCCCGCAGCACCAGAGCACCGGACGCCCACAGCGGCGTACCGCTCATCAGAATACCCCCTCATCCGAGCATGCGGCCTGCAGCAAAACTCCACTCTTTCCTTCTTCAGCCGCGACCCTGGGACCCTGCTCCATCACGGCCGTTAAGGTATATCCGCATTATAAGACACACCCCCATTTTCCCCCCAAATTTGGGGAAAAAAAGTGCTTCTTATAATCCGAAAAATACGGTATTTTTTGTAAAAAGAAGTTCCTTATGTCTTGTTTTCACATTTCTCAGACATAACTGTAGACCTCATCAAAAATTTAGGTAAAACCTACTGGAGAACATAAGCCAATGATGAGAACAAACCAAGTAATGAAAGTTTTCAAAAAATCTACTTGACTGTAAAAAAATAAATTTTTTGGAACAGAGGAATTTTGGAGTATTGAAGAAGTCCCTTTTTGAAGTTTGAAGGGTTTTGTCCCTACACCACTCATGTTTTCTCATTTTTCCGACAGAACATATAGAGTTTTTCAGGATTTTTAGTAAAAATTCATGAAAAACACAAAGTTAAAGCCAACAACAAGCAATGAAAATTTGTAACAAAATGTCAAGTGCAGTTGCATGTGCTAAAACCGAAAAGAGGAATTGGCTTTCTTAAAGGGGTTATACAGGACTCTTTTTTGTTTTCCAGCCAGGGCTAAACACTGGGACGGTAGCTGCTATCTGTCTGGGCTGACTTACATTGATCTCTCCCGGCACAGAGTGGTTACAGACCGCTCCTGCCGGATATTCTCCTGTCTCCTGCTAAGTCACTTCGACAGAGCAGATCCTTTTCTCCTGCTATTCTCTGTCAGCAAGATGCCACTGCCAACGTCATGTTGATTGACAGCCGACTTAAGCTAATGCAACGTGGATCCGGAGGTCAATCAACATGACGTAGGCAGTCAGGCACCATCGACAGAGCAGAGCGGAAGAGAGGGAATTGCTCTGTCGATGCAACATAAAAATAGGCCAGAAAATCACAGGCAGGTGTGGTCCGAGTCCTCTCTTCTGAGCTGGGGCGACATTGTTGCAGGGCTGCACATGTAGATGGTAAGCAACTACCTGCCAATAGGTGCTTAGCCTCATAAAGTACATTTTTTAAAAAGTCCTGGATAAACCTTTTAAGAAGAAGTCCCTTATTACCACTTTGTCGGGTTTTGTTCCTATATCATTTATGCTTTCTAATTTTTGTGAAAGAACAAAAAACCTTGCAAAAAATTCAAAATTCAAAATTCAAAAACTAGAAGAAAAGGAAAAACAGTCAGAGCCAAAAACAACCCAATTAATGAGAAGTTTGTACTAAATTTTTAAGTGCAATTAACTAAAAAAAATTAATGGAAAATTTTTGTAAGATTAATTTTTGGGTTTGTAAGAAGCCCTTTTTTGCCAATTTTGCTTTGTTCCCTATATCAGTCATGTTTTCCTATTTTCCAGAAGCAACAACAGAACTTGCCAAGAATTTCTGTAAAAATTAATGAAAAACTACAGCAAAAAAACAACAATTTATTAAAATTTAAACTGCAATTGACTTTATAAAAGCCAATGGCCGGATTTTGTAAAACAAGAATTTTTAAATTTAGAAGAAATCTCTCTTTTGTTGCTTTGATGAATTTTTTTCCTATAACATTCCTACCTTTTCATATTCCAGACAAAACAATAGACTTTGCCACATTTTTAAAGAAAAAGTGAAGTAATAAACACATAGCCAAAACCTCCCCCGAAAAACAGCAATTTATAATAAAATTTAAGTGCAAAAAAGCCAAATAGATTTTTTTTTATGAAAGCAGAATTTGGGGATTTTGAAGAAATCCCGTTTTGCTGCTTAATAGAGTTTTTTTTTTTAATTTCCCTATCATGTCTTTGGATATTTCAGACAAAACATTCGATCTTGCCAGAAAATCAGTCAAAGAACTAATATACAAAAACACAACCAAAGCCAAAAAACAACCCAAGCAATGAAAATTTGTAATAAAATTTCAAGTGCAATTGACTGTTAAAGCCAATGGGGTGATTTTGGAAAAAAACAAGAAGGGAATTTGCAGAGACTAAAGAGGCTACACCTGCTACTAGGCGGCTCTGCTGTGTCATTTGGCAAAATTGTCTATTATTCAAATGTTAACTCGACTCCTCTCCCTGTTTTGCAACTGGTTGTCTCAGCTGGGTGTCAGATAACATGATATCCCACCTGAGGGGAAGAGATGCCATTATTTAAGTGGTCCGTAGAGGCTACTTTCTGAAAATTCTGGGAGGAATTAATTATCTATAAGTCAGTAGACGGCATGTCCATTCTCCGTGGGTCATGTAATCCTAAAAATGGAGCAGAGGGGATTTTATCGTTTGACAAAATTTTTATGAATTTACATAGCGTCAAGCCATGTTCTTACATGAAACTAAACCTTCTTTATTGTCTATAAAGGGGTTTACTACTTTGGAAAGTTTTTTTTTTTATTTTGTTAGAAATATTCACTGATTAAAAGAGGAATTGGGCGAATCAGTTAGAGATGAGCGAACCTGAACTTAAAAGTTTGGGGTTCGTACCGGACAGTTAGCGTCCGGTGCTAAACTCCGAACACGGAATTCTCCCGGAAGTCTGTTTTAATGTTCAGAGTTCCGTGAGAAGTCCGGGAGGAGAGAGGGAGAGATTTTTTGTACGCCAAAGTTCAGGTCCCCATTTTTTTCAATGGGGTTCGGTCTCTGGTTCAAGTTTTGGTACCTGAACCGAACTTTAGTACCAGAACTCGAATTTCCACAGGTCCGCTCATCCCTAGTTGGAATCTCTACACAAACGCTTGGATCTTCCTGCAGAAGGAGTTTAGTATGACCTAGTTTAATGGATTTGTTAGGTCTTCCATAGAGAAAGAGAGAAAGACACAAGTTGACTTGACATCATCTTTAGACAAAGGGATTCTCTAAAATTAAAAGGTTGTCTTCAAGAACAGTCCTCAGGAGCGCATGCTCCTGAACTTCCGAGCTTGAAGATAGTCAGTAGACTGAGGCATGTTGGAACCGTTGGCTCAAACTGTGTGCTCAAAGGTGCTCAGGGGACCTGAAACTGTCTGGATTCAGCCCACTTGAGAGTAGCACTTACAAGCTCTATAGCCAAGACCATGTAAGCGCTGCACTCATTTCTAAGGAGACCGACCACCCCTGATACACTGAAAAGGTGGCCGGAAATCTAGGCAAAAAAACAAAACAACTATAAATCCTAGTATCTATCTGTTATTTAATAACAAGTAAATTGCTAAGTAGATTATTTTTGAGAGTTTACCCATTTATCATATTGAGACAACCTAATTTAAGGTTAGATGTTTTCCTACTACAATACTAACAATGGTTAACAAGATATTAGCGCAGCTTCAGGTTTTGGCAGTGATAATTCCAGTTTTGAATACTTGAGTTAACACTTCATCAGTGAAAGGGGCTGATTGGCTCACTTCAGTAGCTTAGGCAGCCCCCTTCTTTGTCTATATATTGGCCATTTTAAGGGAAGTTAGCTGACTTAGATATCAAAAGAGTCAGTAAGCAAGTCCTCTTAAAATAAATCTGTCATCAGGTTTTTGTGTCTTAGTCTGAGAGCAATATAATAAGGGGGCAGAGACCCTGATTCCAGTGATGTATCTGTCACAGGTTTACCATGACAGAGAGGAGCCAAAAGACCACAGCATGTGATTTCTCCTACTCCTGCACTGATTAGAAACACTTCATCTTCATATTAAATGGTGTAAATTTCTTTTGGCAGTGCAGGGTATAATCTGCTCTGTTGAGAGCTCCTGGAGCTAAGGCTCTCAGCTGTGCACTGTAAGCCATTCCCATCCCCTATATAAACCCTGGCTGTCACTCATTGTCAGAGCTAGCTTCTGCTGCATGACTGGAGGTTGTTATTGGAGAATGTGTTTGGTGGATTTATCTGGGACTGTTGCTTGGTTTTGAGTGTGTGATAATTCCCTTTCTTCTCCTACTTTGGTTTAATCCCATCCTCCACTCCCTGGTGCATTCCTCTGTTATATGTGTGAGTATATTTGTATGTTTTGTAGTTTCCGTTACCGTGTTTCATATTACCTTGTTAGTCTGGTTGGTGTATTACAAAACACTACTACTCCCCACTTCCCTGGGTGAGGTAAGGGTACAGATGGAGTGCGGATTCCGGAGATAAGGCAAGGTACCTGGCCCTGGCATCATCACCATCAGAAGTAATCCGCTGAACAGGGCGAGCTAGGGTCCTCCTAGCGTTAGGGACAGGAAAGGAGCTCCAGGTCCCGGGACACCCGATAACAGAGTTGTGACAGTATCACTTATTCTTCTGCTTGCTGTACTTCTAATAAAATCACTGTTTTATCAGCAGTAAATTATCATTGGATGACTAATATACCTGCTGCCATGTAGTCCAACCCTGCTCCATCACATATTGCCAGGTTTCTGCCTATGCACAGTGTGCACAGAAAACTGCTACTCACTGGTGTGGGGTTACACAGAGCTCAGCATTCTGAAAACCTTTAGATCATCATCTGTAGCAAAGGAAACAAGGATTTTATCAAAATGACTGCAATCAGCCCAGTAAGTTATACATTGCTGGAATCAGGGTCTCTGCCTCTACATCATGCCGCTCTCAGATTGGGGAACAAGACTTAGGGACACATTTCCTTTAACACAGAGCAATGATGACAAGAAGAAACAGGATCCTTTCCCATATTGTAAAAAAGCCAGAAATAGACCTTTCCAGAGCCAGGATTGACAATGATATGTGTGTGTAGCCACCAGCGAGCTCCCAGTGTATTGTATGAATACATATAAAACATATATGGTGGAAGAAATGAGTCTCATCCAATGTTTCAATATGTGGATACAGCTCACATTACACCTTGGAATAAAGTTAATGGAGAATATTGGGAGAAGAATTCTACTGAAAAGAAAGGTTTATAGTCCTTGAAATGCTGCCTTGTCCCATTTCACACTACATATACCTTTTGTCTTTTGTGTTCCAGATACATTGCATGCACTAATCTACAGGACAGCACTAGAGATGAGCAAATATATTCCAGTGTAATTGAATTGTACGTGTATTTTACAAAAAAATAAGCATTCACCAAAAAAAAATTTTTGTACTTTTCCTCTGCATGGATTCTGCAAAATGGCGATCACTAACTGCCATTTTTCGGAACCATAAAGGGTTATTAAAAGGTTAAAGGGGTTGTCTGGTCAAAACCGAAAAGCTTGCAGTCACCCTGTGTGACTGTAAACCTATGAATCTCCCCCAGCCAAGCACTGTGCGCTGCGCGGGACCGGAGGGTATGTATAAGTTATACATACACTGGCTAGTGGGTGCGGCCTCGTTCACCATACACTTGTATGGATTGAGGCCACTCCCTCTAGTCGGACATGCCCAATGGCTGACCGCGTCTCTAGATGTGGCAAAGGGCTCGGCTCCATACAAGTGTATGAAGCAAGGCCACGCTCGCTGGCCCAGGGTATGTATACCTCATACACACCCTCCAGTCCTGGGTCTGAAACCGGTGAATCCCTGCAGATTCACAAGTCTGCTGTTACACATCATGTTATTAATTGATCTTGGTTGAAGTAGTGGTATTGCAGCCACTAGGGGCAGCACCGGCAGGTAGCATAGTCAGGGATAGCCAAGAAGTCGGTACACAGGAGCAGCAATGTAATCTTAGAATAAAGGAGCAGATGAAAGGAAGCTTGACTAGAGGCTGGTAGCTTAATAATCTCACAAGGAAGGGAGTGCTATGCCAGGTTTAAATAGTGTGTTCAATCAAGGTGGAGACAATCAGGAACTCTGAGTGGAGATAATCAGGAACTGAGGGTGGAGACAATCAGGAACTAAGGTGGAGACAATCAGGAACTCAGGGTGGAGACAATCAAGAACTAAGGGTGGAGACAATCAGGAACTAAGGGTGGAGACAATCAAGAACTCAGGGTGGAGACAATCAGGATTTAAGGGTGGAGACAATCAGGAACTCAGGGTGGAGACAATCAGGAACCAATCAGGAACTCAGGGTGGAGACAATCAGACTCTACACAGGTACAAGTATCTGGGTTAGTACTGTGGAGCCCAGCTGCGTCTGGTTTCATATCTCCAAGAAGGGTGCACTGAAGGAATTCACCACTAGAGGTCACTATATACATTCACACACCTTCACCTATCACTAAGACCACCAGAGGGAGTTGGATAGTGATATAAAAGGAGAGTGAAGACAGGAAAGTGAGCTCAGTTTGGGCAGTCTAGCTCACAGAGCAGAGTTCAGTCAGTCTGAAGGCTGCAGTCTGCAGAAGCTGAGATTAGGGAGTCTGCAGAGCAGTTCAGTTCAGCAAAGTGGAGGCTAGTAAAGTGGAACTGAAACCACTCCAGTCTAGTCAGAGCTGAAACGAGTGAGTGCAGCTCAGTGAGAAAGCGTGCCGACGCTTAGAGAGCAGCGAAGAGGCAGCCCACCAACTGCCAGTGTGTGTGATCGTGTGAGGGCCCGGGTAGGCCGAAGGCGAGTGGAAAGAGAAGTAAAAGAGGTAGAAGAGCCTTTACAGCTTTCCTCAGCAAGTATTTACCGGACGCCGGGGTCCGAGCCTATAGGGATCTCCACGACCCATTAGGAGAACACCGGAGTTCCTGGAGGACTACAAGTCCCAGGAGTACCACAGAGCTGATACGTAGCAGGATCAGGAGGACGGAGTCCAGCAGGATCCGCCATAAGAGACCCTGTCCTTTCAGAGAAGGTCCAATCACAAGGTCAGCCAGGTGCAGGAAGGAGACTAAGTTAGGCCCAGCTACACGCAGGCCAGGACTTTATCATAAAAAGGCAAGGAACAGGAGGCCACACACCTACTCAGTGGGAAAATCTGGATGTGCACTCTTCACCCTACAGTGATCCGGGAATGCCTGCAACATCTTCAGTAAAGGTACCAAAGTGACTTATGTGTGTGTCTACCTTATTACCCCTACTGCCGGGATCCCCTCTGTCCTGCATCCCTACATATCTATCTGCCCTGAAGGACTCAGCCTTACCTGTGGGAGGCCTAACACCTATAGCTGCACAATACCAACCCTTCAGTGGATCTGCATAGCAGCGCTGGTCACCCTGACCAGGTACCACAGGTGGCGTCACGAATCCCCATACCAATATTCAACTCCCCTGTAAATATCCCCTTTTTCAGTGAGCGTCCAGGGCCATGGACCGAGCTGCAGCTACCGTGACATCCCCCATAGAAATCAATGGGCTCGGTGCCGAGTACCCCAAGGCCCTGGCGGGTACCTCAGTACTGTCCAGCGAGCTGAACAGCTCAGATGGAATAGCTGCCGCCTGGTGCAAAAGAGCTGCTGGGTTCAATTCCTGACCCATCGTGACTGCAGACTTATCGATTTTGACCGGACAACCTCTTTAATAAATAAAGAAAATCCTTATACTCACCGTACCGCTCATCTCTCCAGCCCATCCACTCCTCACCATCACCTGTCCAGCCCTCGTCACATCTTCTGATCACCGCAGGTGTTTTAATCCCAAGGCTTATCAAGCTCTGATGAGGCCTGGGATGGTTTTGCCCATACATGCGCAAGGTCACGGCACGTGACATGACACCGTGATCTTTCGATTGCATGCGCTGAACCCTACTAGGCCACATCAGAGTCAGGAGTCCTGGCCTAGCCTAGGAGGGATTTCCATGCTTATGCAGCGGACACAAGATTAGACGAGGATCGGATGAGTGACGGAGAGGATCAGACATGAGCAGTCAGGAGAGTATAAGGACTTTTTCTGATATTTTTTACATACTGTGTTTATTATCTCTGTGGTTTATAGAGACATTAAATTCAGCAATGCATAATAAAAATTAAAAAAGTTCTCTGTAAATCGGATTTCCTGGGACAAACCTCAGTGTGCTTTTTTATACATTTTTCTTATTTTGGTATTTATTTAAATAGTCCCCTATCATTTAATCAAATGGTATATAAATAAATAGTACAAGAAGATAGAATAAAGCTTTAAATATTTATTATGAGAGAGATATGCTTCTTTCTCCACTTATGAGCCGCTTCTTTGCCTTCCCTGCACTCATGCTGAGAAACCTCTGGGAGCCAGTATTAGCATTCAATACATGACAGACTGAGGGATCAGATTACAGCTGTCTTTTGAAGTCTATGGAGAAGGGAGAAGGAAGAGCAGAGTGAGGGAGAGAGACACACAGGGATGATGCTGCTGCTTTCCTGGAGGCAATCAACTCCAAGAGGATGGGGTCCTTTGTTGTTTTTGCTTCCCAGCACTGTAGAAGGATAATTGTAACAAATAAACCACCATGTGCATCATTTTATTAATTAATACTCCTTGTGCAATCAGCATAAGGTGCAATGTGAAATGTCCACATCTCCATGACTTAACGTGACCTTTCCAATTTTTTTTTAACGACTTTGATTTCTCACAATACAACTACTGTAAAAAATCCTATACAGGTTGCAATTCACATCACAGCCACAAGGTGGCCACATACAGATATACAGTATAAACATCTCCCGACAGAGTATCATGAACCCATTTGTTTTTAAAGCTGTTCACATTCAGCTGCTCATCTTGAGATGTTTCATGTCAAGAGGAGAAGGTAAAGAAGGAGACATCTGTATTAATTTCATGGTGAAGAAGAATACAGTGGGAAGGGGGATTTATTAATCTTTTAGAAGCAATTCTTTTGAGTGGGGTTGAGCACATCAGATTGGTAGTGGAGTTGAAAGTGAGATGATGATGGATCTTAGACTAGAACATGAGCTTAATGGTGGATAAAGGTAGAGTGTGGTTTTATACGTATGTTTAATGCAAAGTTGACACTTTGTGAAAAAGTAGAATTTGTCACAGATTTATCTATTACTGCACTGTGCCAATAGCTTGTCAGAAATTCTTCTAAAACCAGGATTGTGCACATAAGAGCATTTAATAGCAAAAATGTGAATGAAACCCAGTGCACTCCAACATCGCATATTATATTAGTAATATACATAGATTAGCTGTTGATCAGTTTTTATAAGGAAAATCTGTTGCCTGCGGTGTCCACTAGGGGGAGCTATGTGCAAATGGATGTACACTGTGCTGTAGAGATCTGAATGCAGTGAGCTCCCCTGGTGGGTGGTGCAGGTAGCTGCTTTGACATATCACAGCAAGAAGGAAAAGGCATCTAGCCCTTTATTATGGGTCTCGTAGTAGTTTTGTAGCTTCATTGGTGCTCCACAACTTATAACGTATAGATAAAAAAAAGTAATGTTCAGGACAGAACAATGCATTTGGGGTTTGAAAATAGATATCTTCTTTTGTACAAACAGTTTTTACTTTCCATTGAGAAGAGAGTAGAGGTGTAATCATTGGAGCAGCTGAGTCTGCAGTAATACCCTGGACCCTGGCAGCTTAGGGGACCCCATAGATGTCCCACAAACACTGCGCAGCCCTGAGATTTTGCATTAGAACCAGAAATTTCAAGTCATGCCTCTGAAAACAGAAGAGCATAGAGCCAGCTAAGAAAATACATTGTGACAATCTTACCGAATACAGACGGGAATTCTAAAAATGTCTCATTAATAAGTAACACGATAATCATATTATATTAACAAAAAAAATGTTTGTAGGAGAGAAAACCTTCTCTCGGTGTTTTTTTTTTTTTTCATTTTTGTGTGATTTAAATCATCAATAAAATATTAAGGTCTGAACTTCTCTGGAGGTGAAGCGTGTCCGACTTACATCTACCAGAAGAGAAAATGCAAAGGAAGGGGTTCTTTTTTTCTTTTAATCCCCTTCAATCTTCAATAAACCTAGAAATATCTGGGGTTAGAATGTAACATATTCTCCATTCTGATAGAACGCGTTTTAATAAAAGACCTAATAATATAATAACACCTAAGACTTACATAAATTAACACGACTCATATATGCTGTATATATTAAAAGCTGCAAATTTGACAGATTTTGTCTTGCTGTCATCAAGTCATCAAAAGCGTATCTAAATATATATATATATATATGGTATGAATTTACACTCTACTGAAACTCACTGAAGTCTCTAATGATCTACTAGCAGCTAAATCTAATGGTCACTTGTTGTGAATATGCTGGAGGCAGCTTCAGAGCTGGGGCTCCCTCCGGTGGTTGCTGAGGGTAATGAACTGATTACTGAATGGCCTTCAGCTGGCACTGAATGGTAGGATATAAGTGGCCTGAGTTCCCAGCAGCCTTGCCGGTTATCAATTGTTCCTTCTGGTCTTGCTTGAAGCACTGCTAGTCTCCTGCTCTCCTTCAGATAAGTGTTTGCTGTTTTTTTTTTCCTCTGTTTGATTTTCTCTGCTGGTTTGCTGCTTGCAGTGGACTGTGAGTTGCACAGCCAGGGCACTGGAGTACTCGGCACCGAGCCCGTTCACTTCACTGCGGGGATGTCACGGGTAGCGCAGCTCGGTCCGTGGCCCTGGGCGATCACCATAAAATGTGGGATATTTACAGGGGATAGTAGTATATAGGAAATGTTCGTGACGCCACCTGTGGTTCCTGGTCAGGATGACCAGCGCTGCAGGGTGAATCCTCTGAGGGGTTGTTACTGGGCAGCAAAGTGTTAAGTCTCCCACAGGCGAGACTGATCCCTCAGGAATATGGCAGTGTAGGGGTGCAGGAGCAATAATCCAGACACACACAAGACAGTCTCTTTCTGTACCTTTACTGATGGTGAAGTTGCAGGCACGTCCAGGGAAGCTGTCAGGGTGGAGGATGCATGTCCAGTAAACCACTGAGTAGGTGTAGGGCCTCGTTACTTCTTTATGTGTGTGAGTTTTTGACCCGTATAGAACTAAGTCTAATTCTGTTTTCTTTGCTACGCCCGGCTGACCTTGTGATGGAGCCTTCTTTTGGACAGAACTAAGTCTCTATATGCAGGGCCCTGCTAGACTTCTGTTCTCCTGACCCCGATTACGTATCAGCACTGTTGGGCCCCTGCGATTTGGAATCTAGCAGGGTCTCCGGTTTCTCTTACTAGTCCTGAAGAAGCTAGCAAGCTCGGACCCGGTGTCCGGTGGTGCAGAGCTGAGGTAAGCTATCAATGCTGTCGACCTCTGTCGCTCTCTCTTTCCCTTTTTCCACTTGCCTGTCGTCCTACTCACACCTTTAACATAAGCACAATCAGCAGTAGATGTCAGCTTTCTTGGTCTTCACCGCTCTCTAAGCGTCGGCACGCTTACTTAATGAAACGGTATCTCAGTAGACTCAACTTTGACCAGACTAAGTGGCAATCCGTTCCACTATTACTGGACTCCACGATGTAAGCTGAGTGTATGCTGAAGTCTTCAGGCTTTCAAATAAGTCTTTCTCTAGCTAGTCTTTCCCTCTCAGCTCGTCTGAGGTAACTAGCTTGTCCGTCTCTCACCATCTGTCTGACAATCTCTGACCTCTCAGACTCATCTGAGCTACTGCTGTCTATCTCCACACCCTTATATACCTGCGTACTCACCAAGGGCTCCCTCTGGTGGCACCAGGGAATGTGAAGTGTGAATGAATATCAGGTGATTTGTGGTTTACCTTTCATGCATCCTCCAGGGTAACATGTGGCTCCAGAGCGCAGCTGGGCTACACAACTGCAGCCTGTCCCCTTTTGGGGGTCTGGCGCTGCAATTGTGCTCTGTTTGTGTCTGCACTTTTGCTTTGCTCCTTTGTTACTTTTTATTTGCTGAATAGCGTTTTGGTTACACCAGAGATCTGATTTAGGTGGATGAGATTGTGTGATCTTAGGTTTTTTGGCAATCAGAAGTGTTGGTATTTTTGTTAGGGTTTTGTTGGACTGCAGTCAGAATTCTTTCCTGTACTTTTCTGTCTAGACAGATTGGGCCCTAGCATTTGCTTATTCTATTTTCTGTCTGTGTCCGTGCTTTCTTCTTGTCTAACCGCCATTACATGTTTGGGGGCTTCCTATTTTCTTTGGGGATCTGCTCCGGGGCAGATAGCTTTCATCTTTCTGCCTTTAGGGGTAGTTATCTCTCAGGCTGTGACGAGGCGTCTAGGATCACCGTAGGAACGCTCCACGGCTACTTTTAGTTGTGTGGATAGTTCAGGTTACTGCAATCTAATAGGTTCCAGCCTCTCTGGTGTATTACCGCTTTTGCTATTTTTTGCTATTTCTCCTCAGTTACCGAAACATAACAGTCACTACTCTGCTGATTCTCCTGGATCGCTCTGCAGCATTTGACACTGTGGACCATCAGCTCCTCCTCACTATGCTCCACTCCATTGGCCTCAAGGACACCGTTCTTTCCTGGTTCTCCTCCTACCTTTCTGACCGCTCCTTTACTGGCTCCTCCTCCTCTCATCTACCCCTTACTGTTGGGGTTCCTCAAGGATCAGTCCTAGGCTCCCTCCTCTTACTGTTGGGATTCCTCTAGGATCAGTCCTAGGCTCCCTCCTCTTACTGTTTGTATACTGCCCCTATTGGACAATCAGTAGATTTTTTTTCCAGTACCATCTTTATGCTGATGACATCCAATTATACACCTCTACTCTTTACATCACGCTTGCATTATTACAAAACACCAGTGAATGTCTTACCGCTGTCTCTAACATCATGTCCTCCCTATATCTGAAACTGAACCTTTCAAAAACTGAACTCGTGTTTCCTCCCTCTACTAACCTACCTATGCCCGACATCGCCATCTCCGTGTGTGGCTCCACCATTACTCCCCAGCAACATGCCCGCTGTCTTGGGGTCATACTTGATTCTGAGCTTTCATTCACCCCTCTACATCTGATCACTGGCTCGCTCTTGTTATCTCCACCTCAAAAACATCTCTAGAATTCGACTTTTTTTTATTTTCGACTCTGCAAAAACTCTTACTGTTTCTCTTATTCATTCTCGTCTGGACTATTGTAACTCTCTACTAATCAGTCTCCCTCTTACCAAACTCTCCAATCTGTCTTGGATGCTGCAGCCAGGATCATATTCCTCACCAATCGTTACACCGATGCTTCTACCCTGTGCCAGTCATTACACTGGTTACCCATCCACTCCAGAATTCAATATAAACTTATCACTCCCACCCACAAAGCACTCCATGGCTCAGCACCACCCTACATCTCCTCCCTCATCTCAGTCTACCACCCTACCTGTGCCCTCCGTTCTGCTAATGACCTGAGGTTAACATCCTCAATAATCTGAACCTCCCACTCCTGTCTCCAAGACTTCTCATGTGCTGTGCAAAGTCTCTGGAATGCACTACCCAGGTTAATACGATTAATCCAGAATACCCACAGTTTTAAACGTGCCCTAAAAATGCATTTCTTCAGACTGGCCTACTGCCTTAACATATTAATCTAACTATCCCTGTGTTGCCCATTCAATACTTGTGGACCGCCTCATCCCTGCCAATATCCCCGATTCCTCCTTTGATAATCTGGCCTGGTACAATGTCACAGCTGAGTACATGATGTCATAATAATGGCACTGTGCTGAGCCTACAAATCATAAGAAGCGACGGGGATTTCAGGAGGTAGAAGTGTGATTCCTATCTAGCGGCCGGGGACTACTGACTTGTTTGCTGGACCAGTGTCATGCGAATTGATTACTTATTATTTAAATCAGCTTTATTTGCTATATTTATTTTTCAAAACATTTTAGTAATTTTTTTCCATAACTTGATTTGAAATACAAATAAAAATTAGAAATCTTGCAGTTCTCAAGCTGACCACTGGGACTATTTTAGACTCCTACTTCCTGTTCTTACAGGAAATGCACATGTACATTAGCAGCAATAGACTGACTCTGACCGATCTTTTGTACTGAAGTAATTAAGGATTATGTGCAAAATTAATTTTGAAGGGAAGGGGAGGAAGTCAGCTGTGACATCTCCTATTCTGATTGGGTGGATCCTGTGTTATCAGTTATGTATAAGGGTGTTACCTGTCATTGCAATTCTGCCTCCGCTGAAAAAACAAGAACTATGAGTCTAAAATAGCCAAGTGATCAGTGTGAAAATGTCAAAAATTACTAATTATGTTCTTAAGTACAGTTCGTGAAATTAAAAAGAAAACATTTCCAAAAATTAAAAAAAATACTTGTAATGCAAAAATGTTATTAAAACAATAGATCATTGTAATATCTGCATCGGCACTAGTCAGCACCACACTTTTGATGCGGGTGATGCTTGACAGCATGAATCCTATATTATTCTTGGGACTTGTGACTCTGGCCGTTACAGAAGCTACGGGGCTAATAGTGTTGGGTTTCTATCTGCTGTCACCACTTGACTGCCAGTCAATAGTTCTGTTTTCCTGGTATATCCATGTTCTGTGTTCCCTTTCTTTGACCTCGGCTTGACATTTAATTACCCTCTTGTTTTTTGATTCTGTTCCCGATGTGACCTTCTGGATCTGACCTGGCTACCTGTCGATCTTTCTTGCCGTCGTGCACTGCCGAAAAGCAGCTGACTCTGTGGCCCTAGCCCTACATTTCTATTGATGAAATTGCTTTAATTCAGCATCCGATATTCTAAAAAGTCTGCCACGCAGTTAATTGTTCTACCAATTGTTTCCAGCAAAATGTGATATATGATAGGGTCCAAAGAAGCAAATACCATGCTATGGAGGTGTAAGGAAACTCTTACTACCTCTTGTGGTCGAGCTGCCGGAATCCCCTTTCCTCCACGCGTAACGTAGCGTAATACTTTTACTACCAATGTTATATATTTTATTAAAGTCTCATAAATGATTCAAATATTATAAAATTATAACTCTGTCTGTCAATTTTGTAATTTTTTTTCTAATTTTGTCATTTTTTGTGATTTTGTAAAAAGCCATTGAAGTACAACTACCATTACTACTGCTGCTATTAGAAATCCTTGTAGTTCAGACTTTTCATGACTTAAATAGACAAAGTAAACCTTAGATTCAATTTAATCTAACAATGCTCATGACATGCATTAGCATATCATCTGCATTTCATAAATCGGCACAAATGAATTATACAAGAAGCATGAAAGGGAGCCGGCGTATCATTTTCTGTAACATTTTACATTTTGATTTTTTTTTTTTTTTCTTTTATATAATTTTACATAAAACAGTTGAGTTTTTGGTTTAACCGTTAACTTACTTCAATCCAGCCTAGAATAAATGTATTTTCATGCCATTTCTCTGCGAATTTTATAGATTTCATTATGTAATATATAATAAAATACATTGAAAAACCCAATATTTTTCTCCACCCTGCTGATGCTGCCATTGATCATAGGATCTCCAGGACCGGATGGCTTGGATATGACTTTCTTCCAATCTCTGTCATTACCATTTCTTGGAACATTGGGGCAAGGTTTTAATTTCATTTTTATTTTTTTATTTTGGACAACCCTTTAAATTAGACTAGTCTCCCAAATATAACTAATCACAAGGCCACTCCTATTTATCTGCTGTAATCTGTGCCGAAAACCAGCAGCGGATGTTAAATTTATCTGTAACGCCATCACAGTACAAAAGGAAAGGTTTGCTCTTAAAGGGGTTGTCCAGTGTTAAATTACAAGTCTGCAGTCACTCCATGTGGCTACAGACTTGCAAATCTTCACATCGCGCGCACTACTCACTGTGGGGATTCTCCTATGTGTCATGTGACAGCAAGTATGCAATTTGCATACTACCGGCCACATTTCGACTAGATGTGCCCATCTAGTCTGAATGTGGCCGGGGTATGCATTTTGCATACTTGCAATGACATGACCGCCGCTCCCAGCGCCGGCACAAGAGAATTCTCACACCGTGCAGCATGCACAATGTGAGGATTCAAAAGCCTACAGTCAGATAGACTTACTGTAGACCTGTAGCTTAAGTCCGGACAACCCCTTTAAGTTGTTTCTTCACTTTTTTGCCTCCCGGCTTCCTGCTTGCCGAGAGACGTGAGCTCTTGAAGATTGACCGTTTGGACCGGCGGCTTGGCAGCTTTGCCTCTGTTGTATCAGAATACTGAAGCTCCCCAGATCTAGCGATCAGAGTGACACCTGCAAGCTCTAAAGCAAAAAGCTTGCAAGTGTCTGCGCTCTATTCCTAGGAAACTGTCTACTGCTGACAGACTGGAGAGGTGGCCGGTAACCCAGGCAATGAGCTGTAGACTTTACAATAAAAAAAACCCTCATTCTTGAGATTGGAGCCGATTTTCAATGAGATGTAAATTGCAAAATTGATTGTTTTTACAAGCCCTTTACAATTTTGCCCATTTACCAAGATGGGACAACCACTTTGCACATTACAAAGTTACTCCTGATGTCAACAGGTATTTTATGGCTAATATATTACTCTTTGGCTTGTCCAGAATGATGGGCGCTCTATTTGAACATTCTGTGCTCAGGCCAAGGGAAGAGGTTCCAAACAATTGGAACCCAATATTTGGATTTTTTTGAACCTGGGTATAAATTCAGGTCATGAACATCGTAGACAGTTCATGAATAGATTAGTAGCTGATGATGACACTTCTCGGATTGATTGCAGCAGCTTGTGCTGAGATCCCCAGTGTATGAAAATGTAACCTGAGCGAGTAAGCGTGACACCGATACAACCTATGGAATCCTCCGCAGTGACGTCACATAAGGAACACCTGGGGCATCCGTAGGGGAATGAAGGGAAGTTATAATGATAGCTGCAAGAAAAATCACCGTATCTTGGTGAATATGTTGTCTCATTATCTCAAGAGAAGTAACAGAGTGGTGAGATTTACTGGTGGAAGTGGAGAGACAGTGGCGAAATATAAAGCTTGTAAACACGAGAAACAATGGAATGAAGCTGAAGATAAGAGCTAAGAGGGAGAAGATACAGATTAGATATTAGAAAAAAAACTTTTTGACCATGAGGGTGAGCAATGAGTGGAACAGGCTGCCACGAGAGGTGGTGAGTTCTCCTTCAATGGAAGTCTTCAAACAGAGGCTGGTCTGATTTAGTGAATTCTGCATTGAGCAGGTGGTTGGACACAAAGACCCTTGAGATCCCTTCCAACTCTAACATTCTAGGATTCTTTGCTTGTGGTCCTCAATGATGAATCTCAAACACGGTCCCCAACTGTCACGAGTCTGTAGGAGAATTGGTCTTCTCATATGACCACTTGGGCCCCATCTCACCCCTCTAAGATCTAAATCTGCGTGAGATTACAAATCCTGCACCCACTTTAGTTAGAGACTTGTCATGAGGAATATGTGCCCTTAGTGACGGTAACATGAGTCAGCATCACCCTAGAGGGCAGTTAAGGTGCCATAGTAATCTAGAGAATGTAGTTTAGTGTCGTACAGCACTACATGTATCAAAAATCCTCATGTTGTAAAAGTATCTTAAGCATGGGTGGGGCTTGGAGTGAGTTAAAGGGATTGTCCACTACTTGGTCAACCCCTTCTCAATCCTGATGTTTACTCGGATAACCACTTCTTAATCTTCATGTTCCCCTTTGTAAAATAATAATAATACCTATACTCCCTTCAGCCAATCAGTGTTGGGTTCAATCTCCCCGCCTTCAGAGGTGTCACATACATCCGAATGAAATGAGAGAGCAGCAGCTCTCACTTTCTCAGGATATATTTGATACTTCCGGAGGCGGGGAGATTAAAGCTATCGCACATTGGCTGCAGGGATCACATGACATAACAATGTTAAGCAATCCCTGGGATACCCAGTGCCGACACCACTGTAATGGCGTCAGTATAGGTATCAATATTTTATAAAGGAAAAACATGAGGATTGAGAAGTGGATGTCCGAGTAGTGAACAACCCCTTTAAATTAAAGCTACAGTGACCATTAAAATTAATTGCCTGCTCTTTAGGGCTTATATTCTGCAACAGAAATAAACTGTTGGGGGATCTCAGCAATTAATATTACCAATAGGAGTAAAATTACTGCAAAATTAAAAAGTTAATTGTAAGGGTGAAAATAAGACAAATTTATTTAGGTCCATATCGTATTATTTTCCATGTGGCTTGAGATTTTAGATTACTTTACAGAAGCTGAAGACTAAGCAAAAAGAACTATGGAGTGAGTATGGCAGCATGTGGAGTCCTTATCGCTCTGCACCGCTTGTGCCGGCACACGATGCCACGCAAATTTAACTGAAATAAGGCATCATTTTTTTTTATTCTGTCAGATCGAGAGGGAGACTAAAGTACTTCTGTGAAGAAACCAGATTGTATCTTAATTTCCCAGACAACCATGTTTTTGTTAACCCACAAGAATTGACTTTTTATCTGTTTATTGGCTTGTGGATTAAAGTGTTTATGTCTGGTGGGTCAAGAAGACAGACTTGCATACCATTTAACATACTAAGTAAGTCTGTAATAGTGACTTGTACATAGTGTGTGTTTATCTGTGTTTATTGTGAGCTGATATTTCTAATTGTGTATTGTATTCTAGAACCAGTTTGTTGACTTCGAAGGTAGATAGGGAAAGGCTGTGAGGATGAACTGAAGCACACTGAGTAAATCTAAAAATAGATCACCTGCCTCGGGTATAAAAGAGACTTCTTTCCTTCTGGCTGGGGTCACTCTTGAGGGTCTCAGCTGAGAGTACATCGGACCCGGCTGAAAGAACACATGACTGCTCTTGGTTATCTCTCTATGCTTGTCGTACCTCCTCTCTGTGTGTACCACAGTTGGAATATCGAGCCTGGGAGCTCTGACATATCATCTACCATCATCGTGGCGAGACAGTGGAAGGGTGAGACCTTGTAATGTGCACCATCCTGGGAGTAATTGCTGGAAATGTTCTGTTTGCTGTAGGGTGTTGTGGTTCAATAAAGCATTGCCACACTTTTTTTACCCTAACCCTGCGTTGTCTGTGAAGTATATTGCCCTTGGGGAGATAGAGCGGGCGTTCAGTGGTATGAACCCTGGTCCTGCAGTCTTTCTAAAGGCAGCCAGGCCAGTGGACAAGAGCAACCACTAACCCTGTTTCTCCACAACTTCAAAGCCTCCAATTGCTCCAAAAAGATATACATGACACTATTCTCCGCTCCTCACACACTAATCTTCTTCTCCGCTCTTCTATCTGTATAGTTTGCTCAGCATTTTATGGTTTTCTCTCACTACAGGTTCTTTCTAAGCTGTGCGCTCTGATGTACTCTCACTATCCAGATTCGCCGTAAAATGACTGCTGCAATTTGTGCTTCTGCTTTTCTTCCCCGAAATAATTTGATGCGACTTCGATTTGCGTTGAATCGATTCGCTCAGTGTTACTAAAAGTAAATGATGAATAAATAAGTAAATATATCGCTTTTTTTCCAGTTCTCTTCTTTGTACATCCATTTTGCCACATTTTCTCCCACCGCGTGCTCTGATTTGATGTTAGTTATTGCTCCGCAGTTTTTCCAAGTGTAATTCCTGGTAAATTTATAAGCAGGATTTAACGGCTCTTTCTTCCTCCACTGAGCCTTACCGCAGGGAGCAATGAATACAATCACACATACATCCCCGTACGACTTGGAGGGAAGTTAAATAAGAATGTAGAGAATGATTTGTGCGGCCGTAAGAGCGGCTTTGTTCTGTAAAGGATTTCTTCTAACTATAGCAACTTCTTTGAAACCGTTAATTGCAATGTCTTTGCTAAATTCCTGCTGCCCTACTTGTAAATGAATGTAGTAATAGTAGAAAACCTGCAGCCCCGATGATATTTCATGACATTTATGCTTGCTGTGAAAAGTATCTCCGGAGAAGTCCATTTTCCTTTATATTTAGTAATTGTGCAGCCAAGTTGGGAAAAAATGCATTAGTGCATATAGTAATTATTTCAGTCCTACATTAATAGTTTATGCCTCCCGGTTTGTTCATTTACATAGGTACATTGGATTTTTCCTATATTCGAATTTTTGGAGCTAAGTTTTGTTTTTTATAGTAAAAAAAACTACAAATCCACCTTTATTGCAATTAAAATTAAAGAATAATTTTTCAGCCTGCAGCTGCCACTAGGGGGAGCTCTCCACACAAGGATTTGTTCGCCAGATATTTAAAGGGAACCTAAACGCTAAACGCTATCAAGATGCAGATATTGGGTTAATCTGCAGGCTAATAGGATTCTAAAGCCATCCGGCCGTCTCACTGAAAGCCAAGCTATTGGGAGGAAATTAACTTTATTCCTCTGGCCAACCTCCAGCTTTCAGTCATAGAGCCGCAGTCGAGGCTGCTTCAGTCAACACACAGTATATAGCGAGCAGCGTCCTTTAAAGGGAACCTGTCACCAGGTTTTTACCATCTAAAGTAGGTTCAACACCTGTACACCCTCATATACAACCTTCTAGAAAGCGGTATATACAGTGCCTACAAGTAGTATTCAACCCCCTGCAGATTTAGCTGGTTGACACATGCGGAATTAACTTGGCATTGTGACATTTGTACTGTAGATCAGCCTGGAAGTGGGAAATGCACTGCAGCAAAAAAAATTTTATAATTTTTTTTTTTTTTTTTTTTAAATGTTAAAAGTTAATTCAGAGTGTCATTTATTATTCAACCCCTCAAACCACAAGAATTCTGTTTGGTCCCCCTAAAGTATTAAGAAGTAGTTCAGGCACCAAGAATAATGAGCTTCACATGTGTGGGTTAATGATCTCTTTTGCCAGCCTTTTCTGACTATTTAAGACCCTCCCCAAACTTGTGAACAGCACTCATACATGGTCAACATGGGAAAGACAAAGGAGCATTCCAAGGCCATCAGAGACAAGATCGTGGAGGGTCACAAGGCTGGCAAGGGGTACAAAACCCTTTCCAAGGAGTTGGGCCTACCTGTCTCCACTGTTGGGAGCATCATCCGTAAGTGGAAGGCTTATGGAACTACTGTTAGCCTTCCACGGCTTGGACAGCCTTTGAAAGTTTCCTCCCGTGCCGAGGCCAGGCTTGTCCGAAGAGTCAAGGCTAACCCAAGGACAACAAGGAAGGAGCTCCAGGAAGATCTCATGGCAGTGGGGACATTGGTTTCAGTCAATACCATAAGTAACTGTAAGGTTCTTTGTCTCTGTTGACATGTTCCTTGAAACTCAGTTTTCCGTCGGCCATTTTGCTTTCTGTCTTTCTGCAGCTCTTGCCCTCAGTTAATATGGAGTTTCCAGTTTTCATTTCCCGCCCTGATTCTTCCCTCTTGCTTCTTAAGCAGCCTCAGCTGAACAATCAGTGCTCCTGAATCAAGCCTCAGTCAGTCTGTGACCTGACTCCTGGAAGCCTTGGACTTGTACTCCAGCTATTCCCTACTGAGGAACCTTGGAACACTTTTGGACTCTGGAAACCTGCTGTTTGGTGAATCCATGTTTGCAGAGGAATTACGGTACAGAGAAGAGATCCTGAACCTGCTTTGGAGATTTATTGTAGTGCTTGAAGTTACTCTGGCCTGCTGTGTCTCCTGTCGCTGTTCCTGCAAACTGTGTGAACTTTTCAGCATGCTTGTATGAAGTAATACAAG
>JARQOD010000001.1:982936939-982940032 GCA_033576555.1 Oophaga sylvatica | reverse complement strand
TCGGTCCGTGGCCCTGGGCGCTCACTAAAAGGGGGGAATATTTACAGGGGATTGTAGAAATGTTCGTGACGCCACCTGTGGTTCCTGATCAGAGTGACCAGCGCTGCAGTGTAGTTCCTCAGAGGGTTTGGAGCAGCAAGGTGTTAAGTCTCCCACAGGCGAGACTGATCCCTCAGGGTGAATGGCGGTGTAAGGGTGCAGGAGCAATATCCAGACACACACAAGACAGTCTCTTTCTGTACCTTTTACTGGTGGTGAAGTTGCAGGCATGACCCGGGAAGCCGTCAGGGTGGAGGATGCATGTCCAGTAAACCACTGAGTAGGTGTAGGGCCTCCTTACTTCTTTATGTGTGTGAGTTTCTAACTTGCATAAAACAAAGTTTAACTCCGTTCTCTTTGCTACGCCCGGCTGATCTTGTGATGGAGCCTTCTTGTGGACAGAACTAAGTCTCCATTTGCAGTGCACTGCTAGACTCCTGTTCTTCCAGACCCGGTTACGTATCAGCACTATTGGGCCCCTGCGATCTGGAATCCAGCAGGGTCTCTCGGTTTTTCCTACTAGTCCTGAAGAAGCTAGCAAGCTCGGACCCGGTGTCCGGTGGTGCAGAGTGGAGGTAAGCGATCAATGCTGTCGACCTCTGTCACTCTCTCTTTCCCTTCTTCCACTTGCCTGTCGTCCTACTCACACCTTTAACATAAGCACAATGGAATAGCAGTTTCTCTCAGCTCTGCTGCTCTTCAGCTCTGCTGCTCTTAGACTGCGGATTGCAGACTGACTGAGCTCTCTGAGATGACTGACTGTCCGTCTCTCACCATCTGTCTGACAAGAAGTCTGCTCTGTCTGAGATAGACTGACTTATTCCCATCTCCACACCCTTATATACCTGCGTACTCTAAAGGGCTCCCTCTGGTGGTACCAGGAAAATGTGAAGTGTGAATGAATATCGGGTGATTGTGAATTACCTTTCATGCATCCTCCAGGGTAACATGTGGCTCCAGAGCGCAGCTGGGCTACACACAAGTGCTCATGAGATCTTGTGTTTTGTTTTCCATAGGGAGCGTCCATCTCCCAGTGCTTATGAAATCGTGTATTTTGCTTTCCCTAGTGAGTGTCCATCTCCCAGTACTCACGAGATCTTGCCTTGTGCTTTCCCTAGAGAGCGTCCATCTCCCAGTGCTCATGAACTCTTGTGTTCTGCCTTCTGTAGGGAGCATCCATCTGCCGTGCTCATGAGATCTTGTCTTGTGCTTTCCCTAGTGAGCATCCATCTGCCAGTGCTCATAAGATCTTGTGTTCTGCCTTCCGTAGGGAGCATCCATCTGACAGTACTCATGAGATCTTGTCTTGTGCTCTCCTAGGGAGCGTCCATCTCCCAGTGCTCATTAGATCTTGTCTTGTGCTCTCCTAGGGAGCGTCCATCTCCCAGTGCTCATGAGATCTTGTTTTGTGCTCTCCTAGGGAGCGTCCATCTTCCAGTGCTCATGAGATCTTGTCTTGTGCTTTCCCTAGTGAGCGTACATCAACCAGTGCTCATGAGATCTTGTTTTGTGCTCTCCTAAGGAGCGTCCATCTCCCAGTGCTCACGAGATCTTGTCTTGTGCTTTTCCTAGTGAGCATACATCAACCAGTGCTCATGAGATCCACAGATCGGCCACATTTTCTAGTTACCCGAGACACTTTCATATAATTTTCCGAATCTTTTCCTTCTTGGGAGCCATGAGAATGGCACTTTCCGTACATTTAGCAGAAGTGCCCCATCCTCCCTGCAGCTTCTCCTAATGGTCGCCATTATGCAGGCTGAGACATGCTTGATTCCTTAGTTTCAGCCCTATAATTGTGCACAACAAAGCACATGGTGGCTCCATCTGCACCATTATAGTCAATGACCTTGTCAGCGCGTATATCTGAATCCCATTTTGTGGGAGGTTCGGAAATGACCGGACAGGACAGGACCGCTGAACGCAGCAATGAACGCACCCTTCCACCTCATAACAAGTTACAACCCCTATTGGTGCATATACCAGTTTAATATGTCTTCTCATGATCTGTAACTTGCTAGTCATTACATTAAGTGAGAGTTTCCTCTTTATTAATATTCTGCCAGCACAATAGGAGCTGGAACTTAATTTTACTTCCCAGCATGCATTGCTTTTCCAGTGGTATATCTGAAAACCTGTCTCAATGCTATGCCTGTACTGTACACAGACAGGGGGAACAGGAACAGAAAGACAAAAACAAGACCCCACTTCCTGCATAAATACAAAGATCCACCCACTTTCTGTTGACAAAGGCCCACCCTTGAATAGATTATTCTTTATCATTACGATTTGCTGAACGAATCTTAAAGGGATTGTGTGACTCTTTAGCATTGATTGCCCATCCTTAGGAAAGGTCACCAATACCAGATTGGTTTGGATGTGACACCCGGCCCTCCTGTCGATCATCTGTTCCGGTGCCGGCAGCTCCGTCATCTGCATAGTGCACATCTGCCATTGGGAATATCCATCTTTGCATATAATGAAATGGTAGAGAGCTCACATTACCATTCATGGTCTACAGACTGTCTATACAGTCCAAAAAATGGTGAATTGCCAATGCATAGTGGCAAATGAAAGTAAGTTCCAGGTCCTATAGTGCTGGCAGAATGACTATGAAGAGCAACCACCCATTATAAAAAAAATAGGCATGGCCTACACTGACACCATTTTTCTCAAAAAATGGCTAATAAACCAGTTGCCTATTTGTCGGCCTGCTTCTCCAGACTCATGGCTGTGCTGGAGATGCCATCTCTAATGACTGCTGAAATAAATATGTATTATGAAGCAGAGCGGGGCATGTCTAGTGTTATTTACATGGCAGAATTGTCCAGGCAAGAGCAACACATTATACAATAATCCCTTCCTCTCAGCCGGCAGAAAATGCTAATTGATTTGAGACCGAACCTCGGAGAGATACGAGCACATCTGTTCTCCCTAAAGGTGGAGAGACGGCGGCCTCCCTACCGGCACACAGCCGGGACATTCTATACCGGTGGCAAGATGGACTCCATTCTAAGGCTCAGGGTTTGTGGGGTTTTATACCGGACGGAGTTT
>JARQOD010000001.1:982924439-982931939 GCA_033576555.1 Oophaga sylvatica | reverse complement strand
AAAGTTTTCCTGCTAAACATAAATATAAGCATGATCAAACTCATGATAATCGCACATTTTAATATCTGGATTTTACAGATGTTCTGACATGGATTTTTCAAAGTAAGTACATCAGTTTCATCAGGTTTAAGAAATCTATTGAATAATGTGTTCACTGTGTAGAGTGAAATCTGGGGACATGCATTTTAATAGCAAAACGTTCTTAGTCCCAGACGTGATTCACTCAACCGTCGCTGCTTCTTTACATCTGAGTAATAATAGGCAACTGCATGGGCGATCCGATCACCTTTGTTATCAACTTCATAATTATTCTATCATTTTTAAGACCTCTGCTTCTTGTCAATATGTGTAAATATTATAGTATTGCAAGTTGGCTCAGTGGCACTGTAGACTTGCATGGTGGCTCAGTGGCACTGTAGACTTGCATGGTGGCTCAGTGGCACTGTAGACTTGTACAATGACTCAGTAGCACTGTAGACTTGTACAATGACTCAGTAGCACTGTAGACTTGTATGGTGGCTCTGTAGCACTGAAGACTTGTACAATGACTCAGTGGCACTGTAGACTTGCACGGTGACTCAGTGGTACTGTAGACTTGTATGGTGGCTCAGTGGCACTGTAGACTTGTACAGTGACTCAGTGGTACTGTAGACTTATACGGTGGCTCAGTGGCACTGTAGATATGCACGGTGGTTCAGTGGTACTGTAGACTTGTATGGTGGCTCAGTAGCACTGTAGACTTGTATGGTGGCTCAGTGGCACTGCACACTTGTACGGTGACTCAGTGGCACTGCAGACTTGTACAGTGACTCAGTGGCACTGTAGACTTGTACGGTGGCTCAGTGACACTGTAGATATGCACGGTGGTTCAGTGGTACTGTAGACTTGTATGGTGGCTCAGTAGCACTGTAGACTTGTATGGTGGCTCAGTGGCACTGCACACTTGTACGGTGACTCAGTGGCACTGCAGACTTGTACAGTGACTCAGTGGCACTGTAGACTTGTACGGTGGCTCAGTGGTACTGTACTTGTACAGTGACTCAGTTTCACTGTAGACTTGTACGGTGGCTCAGTGGCACTGTAGACTTGTACAGTGACTCAGTGGCACTGTAGACTTGTACGGTGACTCAGTGGCACTGTAGACTCGTACGGTGGCTCAGTGGCACTGTAGACTTGTATGATGGCTCAGTGGCACTGTAGACTTGTACAGTGACTCAGTGGCACTGTAGACTTGTACAGTGACTCAGTGGCACTGTAGACTTGTACGGTGGCTCAGTGGCACTGTAGACTTGTATAGTGACTCAGTGGCACTGTAGACTTGTACGGTGGCTCAGTGGCACTGTAGACTTGTACGGTGACTCAGTGGCACTGTAGACTTGTACAGTGACTCAGTGGCACTGTAGACTTGTACGGTGACTCAGTGGCACTGTAGACTTGTACGGTGACTCAGTGGCACTGTAGACTTGTACAGTGGCTCAGTGGCACTGTAGACTTGTACAGTGACTCAGTTTCACTGTAGACTTGTACGGTGGCTCAGTGGCACTGTAGACTTGTACAGTGACTCAGTGGCACTGTAGACTTGTACGGTGACTCAGTGGCACTGTAGACTTGTACGGTGGCTCAGTGGCACTGTAGACTTGTATGGTGGCTCAGTGGCACTGTAGACTTGTACGGTGACTCAGTGGCACTGTAAACTTGTACAGTCACTCAGTGGCACTGTATACTTGTATGGTGGCTCAGTAGCACTGTAGACTTGCACGGTGGCTCAGTGGCACCTTAGACTTGTATGGTGGCTCAGTGGCACTGTAGACTTTTACAGTGGCTCAGTGGCACTGTAGACTTGTATGGTGGCTCAGTGGCACTGTAGACTTGAACAGTGGCTCAGTAGCACTGCAGACTAGCACGGTGGCTTAGTGGTACTGTAGACTTGGAGGGTGACTCAGTGGCACTGTAGACTTCCACAGTGGCTCAGTGGTTAGCACTGTTGCTGTGCAGCACTGCCAGGAGCTTCCACCCTCACTTCATAGACATACTGATGATGGTACTGTATATGTGCAGTTGGTCTGCAATCGGAGGCATGTTCAATTTTGATCTGAGTGTTTATGCGTCAGGTCCGATTTTCACCGACTCAGAATGGAGGAGGTGGTGAAACATATATTTTTTTCGCTCCACGTCTGAGAAAAACCTATGTCACTCTGATCAAACGCTGATCAAAGCGTGATCAGAATAATCGGATAGATTTTTTTTGGATGTGGAGACATCGGTCGTGTGAACCTACCCTAAAGATTGTGCTAAAATGAGTGGCCCCAATTCATTTGTATTTGGTTTTAAGTCACTTACCTTTCCAGTCTTGGGGCATTAGTTACCGTTTTTGGCTCCAAATTTATCAAAATGGAGCACATGATTCATAAATTTGGGGAAAAGTGGAAAATAGCCTTTCTTTCCTGTCTTGAACTGCTTTTATGATTTTTGGCGCCAAACACAAATTGCAATTTGGTGCAAAAAAAGAAAAAAGCACCAACATTTTGTGTACTTGAAAATATACAAAGAGGAGGAAGGACTGTAGTGAAATGGCGCCAAATTCTGAGACTTATTAAAAAGTCACAAATAATGAATCAGGTGAAAAAACAACCAGAATCGCTAAACTACACCCACAAAGCTGAAAACTAAACAGCGAGCACATGTAAGGAAGACTTAAAGCACCACTCCAATGGAGGGTTTTTTTTCCAGCTCTGGAGTGGCGCTTTAAATGTAAGCCCCCTGACCCTGGTCATATACTCACCCTCCGGAATCTTCAACGTTTTTCTACATTGTCCTTCCAATCCCATGGCACCATCTTATGAGCGTAGCTGCTGACTGGTCGGAAGTCAGAAGCTAGGTCACAAGCTCTCAATGCAAGTCTATGAGGGACAGAGCGTGAAAAGTGACCTCCAACGCGCTCCACCATACACTGGAGACTGACGGGAGCGACTCTGGAAAAGGATGAAGGCCACGGCAGGTGATTATGAGACAAGCCCTAGACAATATGCTTCACCATTTCTCAGCACCGCTCCGATCCCGCAGCGCCATCTTGTGAGCGTAGCTTCCGACTGGCTAGGTCACCAGCTCTCAATGCAAGTGTATGAGAACCAGAACTTGAAAAGTGACCTCAGGCGTGCTGCAAGAAACACTAGAGCTGCATGCAAGTCACTTTTTGCTGAAGACCGACGGGAGAGGCGCTGGAAACAGATAAAGGCGGTGGCAGGTGAGTATGAGGCCAGGAGCACACATGCGAGAAACACGGACGAGTCTCGCATGTGAATTCCCGGCACTCGGGAGCAGAGCGAGCGGCTGTATAGAAATACATGCAGCAGTACACTCCACTCCTGAGTGCCGGCGGCAGTGCCGGGAATTCACATGCGAGACTCATCCGTGTTTCTCGCATGTATAATCCTGGCCTGAGAGAGAGGCGCACCACTCCAGCGGTTCAATAAAAAATATGTTGGAGTGGTGCTTTATAAAAGGGCGCAAATAGAATAATTCAACTGGGTGCAAATAAAAAAAAAAGGGCACAAAATGTAAAATGGTAGTCAAAAAAATAGGCACAAAGGCAATGATGAATAAAGCCTATAAGTGTAAAATCCAAGTTGGGCTGCCGTGCAGAAGAACATTTTTGCAGTACTAGAGGTCAATATAACGCCAGGATTGGGGGGATGATCCTGGAAGTTGGACCCCTTATAGAATGGCAGCGCATATCGTTGACATTAATGACCATGACGCCCCTCCCTGATATAATTTTTTAAAATTATTATTAATATTATGAATATTATTTTAACCCTTAAACAGTCCTCAAAGGAATCCCGCAAAATGGGAAACCAGCTGACCTCGTGTGAACAAAATGCTGAAAACTATTGGAATTACCAGAATCCAAAATTTTGGCAAAATTAATAATTTGTTCGTTTCGGTCATCCATAAAATTGAGACATTGTATAATTTGACAAGCCACGTCAGTAGAAGACCTCTTACCCTGGTGGTCCTTGACATAGCTCTACCTCTATTTCACCCCTCTGAGCTTTGTTTTGGATTTTGACCCCCTCATTAGGAGTCGTTGGACAGCAAAATGCCAATTTGGTGAAAAATTAGGACAATTTTGCAAAAACAGTTCATTATTTATTAGGGAGAGATGGCTGAATCCAGGAATGGTTTCATGACTGTGGTTATTTTCTGTAAGTCATGAGAGTGAAGACCCCGACAAACAAAGCTCGTCCGGATTTACAACCGTTGCGGCAATCGTCGCCGTCTCCTATTTCTTTCTAACTGTGAGGTGCTGTCATCGTAACTAGCCGGGTGAAAAATGGCAACGAGGATGATTACTTTCTGAATTTTGCTGACACGTCTGAACAGGGAACGTTTTGCAAGAATCATCTTTGCTCTCGTCTTATTACGGCGCGGCGTTAAGCAGTTTCACAAATCTGCTTCATCTTCTATTAAATCATAGCAGATCTGCGCACACAGACATCAAGGTCAACATGCAAATTGGCGCGCGTGTTCTTGCCGAGTAATAATGTTTATGATCAGCGGCTATAATATCATGCCATTAGTGAGCGATGAGAGCGCCTGCTATTATATCACACGGCACTCCCTTCATATACAATACTGCCGAAAGGCAAAATCCATGGCAAATGTGGAGGAGAGAGCGGGAAATTCGACTTATGAGTCGTCATCATGTGACTCACCAGTTAAATGGCTACCAAACCCTATGACCATCAATTATGTATAGAGGTCTCCTGATTCTCAGGAGACAGAAGGATTGGGCAGGTAGATTTCAATAGGCCCCATCCTTTGAACTAACAGGAAATACTTTGCAGCCTTCTCGTTTCTCTACATTGAAAACAAATCCTTTTGTTCTCCGAGCGTTCCTCTTTTTGGAAAATTTTGTTGCAAAAATCTGTTGGTAGAAATATTATTTGGCTGACAGCTGTTTATTGTGTATGGGGGGGCTTAAAATAAGCTGCATCTGCAAAATATCTTATATCTATGGCAGGTCCTATAGTTTTGCCTCTGGTGGAGAGATCACTATCTTAACCCCTTTACCACTTTGGGAGTTTCTGTTTTGCATTTTCTTTTTTCTCTCCCCTTTCTTCACAAAGCCTTAACTTTTTATTTTTTTCATCAATATGGCCAATGTGAGGGCTTGTTTTTTGCAGGATGAGTTGTACTTTTGAACGACATCATTGGTTTTACTATATAGTGTAGTGGAAAAAAGGAAAAAAATTCCAAATGCGGTGAAATTGCAAAAAAAAAGTGCAATGCGCAATTATTTTTTAGGTTATTTTTTACCATGTTCACTAATTGCTAAAACTGACTGGCCATTATGATTCTCCAGGTCATTTCGAGTTTGCAGATACCAAACATGTCTAGGTTCTTTTTTATTTAAGTGGTGAAAAAAAAATCCAAAGTCTGTTAAAAAAAAAATGGCGCCATTTTCAGATACACTTACCATCTCCAATTTTTTGGGATCTGGGGCTGGGTGAGGGCTTATTTTGGGGTATACATGATGTTTTGATCACCCATTATTGCATTTTATTGCAATGTTGTGGCGACCAAAAAAACATAATTCTGGCCTTTTGATTATTTTTCTAGTTACGCCATTTACAAATAAGATTAATCATTTTTATATTTTGATAGATCGGATAATTCTGAATGCAGCGATACCAGATATGTGTATTATTTATTGTTTTATCTTGAATTGGTAAAAAGGCTGGGGGATTTGAACTTTTATATTTTGTTAATTTTTTACCATATTTTTAAAAACAATTTTTTTTACTTTTCACTTTCTTCTTAGGAGACTTGAAGCTGTGATATTTTGATCTCCTGTGCTACAAATAACAGCGCTTCAGCCCTGCTGGGTGTAGCAAAAATCATCCGCTATGAACGCTGGCCACAGGTCGGCGTCCATAGGAGATCTGCAATGACAACCACGTGGGTCTCCTGTAGCTCTTCACTTGTTATGCCAACCTATCGGCGCCCGCGATCATGTGACAGCATTGCCGATGAGCGGGATTTGTGACGCGCTTCCGGCCCGCCCATGTTAAATGGCGTTGGCAGAGTTTGACACCGACATTTAACATGGTGACATCCGTGGGTGGATCGCGATTCCACCCACATGCGGGCTCAGTGCCAGAGCACGCATCAAAGAGGGGGAGGCGACCTATGACATATCTATACGTCATATGTTGTAAAGGATTTAAAGGGGGAGTCCAAAGTTTGGAACTGTTCTGTAGAACATTGACCTGTTCATGAACAACTGAATTTATCCAAAATTTAACATCTTGTGGCTCCCCCATCTACTAACCTACCTAAACTGGAAACTGCCCTTTCTGTAGGTGGTTCAAACTTAACTCCCAAGCAGCACGCTCGCTGTTTTGGACTTGTATTGAGTCGCCCGCCAGGGCCGTGGGGTACTCGGCACCGAGCTCATTCACTTCTATGGGGGATGTCACGGCGACACAGCTCGGTCCGTGGCCCTGGGCGCTCACTGAAAAGGGGATATTTACAGGGGATTAAAGTGTTTGTAGAAATGTTCGTGACGCCACCTGTGGTTCCTGGTCAGGGTGACCAGCGCTGCTGTATAGGTCCGCTGAAGGGATGGTATTGGGCAGCAAGGTGTTAAGCTTTCCACAGGTAAGGCTGGGTTCCTTCAGGGTAGGTAAGTGTGTAAGGGTGCCAGACGGAGGAGAATCCGACAGTAGAAGTAATAATGTGAACACACACACAAAAGTCTCTTTCTGTACCTTTACTGATGGAATTGCAGGCACGTCCCGGGATACTGGCAGGGTGAAGGATGCACGTCCAGTTCTTTCCACTGAGTAGGTGTAGGGCCTCCTTACTTCTATAATGTGAGTCTCTGACCTGTGTGAAACTAGGTCTGAGTCTGTCTCCAACTCTACGCCCGGCTGACCTTGTGGTAGGGCCTTCTCTTGGAAAAACACAGTCTCTAATGGCGGATCCTGCCAGACTCCTGTCTTCCTGACCCAGTTACGTATGAACACTTATGGGCCCCTGCGACTTGTAGTCCCGCAGGGTCTCCGGTATCTCCTACTGGTCGTGAAGAATCCAGCAAGCTCGGACCCGGCGTTCGGTTAATCAGAGTAGAGGTAAGCTATCAATGCTATTTCCACCTCTGTCACTCTCTGCTTATCCACTCGCCTTTCGTCCTACTCTACCCTCACATATACACACTCTGGCCGTAGGTAGCTGCTTCCTTTCTTTCTTCACCGCTCTCAAAGCGTCGGCACGCTTGCTCACTGAACTGACTCAGTTGACTCAGTTCTGACTAGGCTGGAGTGGCTATCTTTCCACTGGTACTAGCCTCCACACGTTTGAACTATGCTTGGAGCTGCAGATTTCAGGTTCTTTCAACAACTGCTGTTCTCTCTCTCTCTCTCTTACTTCCAAGCTCTGCCTGGAGCTGCTATCAGCCTTCTCCGTCTGTCCTGCACCTGGCTTTGCAAACTAACT
>JARQOD010000001.1:982901413-982924339 GCA_033576555.1 Oophaga sylvatica | reverse complement strand
CGTGGGGCGCAGGGTCACCCCCTCCGGTCCCTCTTGGGCGCGGGTTGCGGTACTCACAGACAGTAGTAGTCCCCGGTTCTCTTGGCGGTCATTTACCCACCCAGGCCCCCCGCCCCCCCGGGCCCCCCGCTTTGGGGTGGCGGGGACGCTGATTTTTTGGCCTGATGCCCGGTGGACCCCTCTCTGTGACTCTCCGAACCCGGCTCTGATCTGCTCCGCACGGCCCTTTAAAACGATGCCCGGTTTTTTTGTGCCACGCGCACAGCCTTCACAGGCCAGAACTCTTGTCAGGATGGGGAGCGGAAAACTACCCCGTGGCGCTGTTTCCCCCCTTGGGGGCCAAAAAATTTCCTGCTTCGTGTATTTTCTTTTTATGCCCCCGACGCTGCACACCCTTTTGGCTCTCCCCAACCTCCTGGGACACGGTGCTCCGTCTCTCCCAGGTTTCCCCCCCCGGGCATCAGGGGAAGGTTCACCTCACTAGGCTTCCCCTCCGGGAACAGAGGATGCAGCCTTTTTTTTCCCGGACCCGGCTGCGGTTCCCGCGGTCCGGTCAACCTCCCTACAACTGCATTTGAATGGAATTTAATATAAACTTTCTACAATGTATCAGTTGAAGTCCGGATGTTTAGCTCACAGGCATTGTTCACGGATCACTTTATCATAAAGGGCTTTCCCTGGCACAACCAATTGTTTATCATAGGGCTAAGACCCAAATGATTGGCCGGTGGCCAAAGCTGCCATATCTGAAGAGGTGCTTTCAGTAAGACAACCCCTTTAAGGAAAAAAGCGAGGGTACCACCATTTTTGCACTGATGAAGTGTCATCCAAGGGCCCCTTGGGTCACTGACTTCCCCATTCATTCTGGACTTTGGCTCAGATCTAAAACGTTCACCCTGTGACTTAACAGCTGCTGGGAGTTGTGGTTTAAACGGAGAGTCTAATACCCCGGAGCCCTGAAAATTTTTCTCACTTATGTTTCTTACATTTTTTTTACTTTTTGAATTTTTTACATTTTTTTTTTTTTTTTTGCCCGGTCGATCGTTTCTTCCTCTTTATTGCCGCCGATACTTTTACTTTCAACAAGCAAAATAATTAAAAAAAATAAAAAAATTTTAAAAACAAGCGATCCTGAAATGAAAGGTTCCAGCAGCGTTACCATGTGGCTGCGGCAGCAGAATTGGGGATTTCGTACATGCCGGAGCGGACCCGAGCCAAGTCTCCAGCCTGGGAAGAGGATAGCTATTAAATAAACATCTAAGTGGCTCAGGGGCTGCTTGGCTGGCAGCGGCAGCGCCAACCGCACGCGTCCGCTGTCAATTTACCGGCTCCACTTAGGACAAGCGCAATTGTTCCTTCTGTCGGGAAAATTACTATTGTGGATAAAAACATCGTAAGAGAATCTAAACAGGATTTGGCAACTAAGCATTACAAGGTGTGTAATGAAGCCCGGGAGCAGCCGCCATCTCACGAAGAGGCCGAAGACGAAGATTTGTTTATAACGCTGCAATGGAGGAAAGGGGAAACGTCTTTGTGAGTTGCATTGTTTCTAAATGATGATGTATGCAGCTCCCATGCAAAACTATGTGTCTCCACCGTGTACGGCGGCGCCGCGGGATCGGGCTACGGGGGTTTGAGTAATTGGATAACCTGCCCGGAGTACAGGGCCTGCAGCACGCGCACCGCCGCTCCGCACAGGGCCCTATTCTGGGGCCTTCGATCCCTAGCCTCAGGCGTGCCGGCGGTCGGGTCACCAGCAAGTTAGACAAATGGGGGTTTTTTGGGGGGGAGGGAATAATCCTGTAAACCATGACAAACTAGCTCTGGCTACATCTGTATACACCTGTCAGTTACATATGGCACAACTATCTGCTTCAACCATTGACAAACTCGGCTCTGCTACATCTGTATACACCTGTCAGCTGCAGACACCAATCTCTGTGCTTCAATAGCAAAGCAACCTCAGCTTGCTACATCACTAATCACCTGTCAGTTCAATAACTGTCTGCTTCATGACAAATCCAGCTCTGCTACATCTCTAATCACCTGTCAGTTACATAGGGCACAACTTTCTGCTTCAACACCATGACAAAACCTCAGCTCTGCTCATCTGTATACATCTATCAGCTGCAGACCACCGATCTGCTTCAATTACAGCAAACTCAGCTCTGCTACATCACTAATCACCTGTCAGTTACATATAACACAAGTATCTGTTTCAACAACATGACAAACCCAGCTCTGCTACATCACTAATCACTTATTCAGTTACATATGACACAAGTATCTGTTTCAACAACATGACAAACCCAGCTCTGCTACATCTCTATACTCTATCAGCTGCAGACACCGATCCAGTGCTTCAATATCGCAGCAAACCCAGCTCTGCTACATCACTAATCACTTATCAGTTACATATAACACAAGTATCTTTTCAACAACATGACAAACTCAGCTCTGCTACATCTCAATCACCTGTCATTACATATAGCACAAGTATCTGCTTAAACCATGACAAACTAAGCTCTGCTACATCTGTATACACCTGTCAGCTGCAGACTTGATCTCTGTGCTTCAATATCACAGCAAACTCAGCTCAGCTACATCACTAATCACCTGTCAGTTACATATAACTGTCTGCTTCATGACAAATCCAGTTCTGCTACATCTGTGCACACCTGTCAGTTACATATAGCACAAACTATCTGCTTCAAACACCATGACAAACTCAGCACTGCTACATCTGTAAATATTCATCTGCAGATACCGATCCAGTGCTTCATATCGCAGCAAACTCAGCTCTGCTACATCTCTAATCACCTGTCATTTACATGTAACACAAGTATCTGTTTCAAACACATGACAAACTCAGCTCTGCTACATCACTAATCACTGCAGTTACATAAACACAAGTATTGCTTCAAAACCATGACAAACCCAGCTTGGCTACATCTGTACTTATCTTGTCAGCTGCATGTTTCCATCTCTGTGCTTTTCTGCCACGACCACCTCAGCTCTGCTACGTCTGAGTACACGCGCCGGTTCTTTGCAGGGGCTGTATTATTAGCGCTGTGCACTCCTGATGCAGGCGACTAATCCTGGATCTCTCTTACAAAGCGCATTCTTTAATTAATCAATACCGGCCTCAGGCTGCCATTGATTGGCATAAAAAGGCCGGAATGAGAAAATGATTAATGTACAGCAGAGCTACATCGCCAGGGACCCTAATAAAACACCCCACTCATCATACACAGGAGGGGTGACGAGGGCGCACACAAGAACTCAAGAAGGGGCTCACACTGGGGGGATATCCACATCTGCCACAGGTATCTAATGGCCAAGGGTCCCATCCACAGGACCCCATGACTATATCCCCTCACCAACGTTATGTGTTACCTAGAACCCCCAATATAAGAACTAGGAAAATGCATTATAGTCAAAGCACAACATGTATTACAGGGGTGGTCTCCATTTCTTAAAGGGATAAAATTGAAAAGTGCTGGCATGTCCAGAAACGCTAATATAATATAATAATATGCTAATCTGCAGGAAAATAGCAATAAAATCTGCTGCACTGGAGCAGCGGAAGCAAGGAAAAAATGAAGCTTTATTCTCCCTGCAGCCGCTCGCCTCTCTCATCTGGACGCGCGCTGCAGTCACTCCCGGCACATTGATTGACAGCAGGTTTTGTACAGATACGCCGCAGGACAGACTGACAATCATGGTGATTTTTCACTGTGTGGTGGTCGGTGACTGTATCGCCCCAATAACTGGAAATGAGTGGCCGCAGGGAGGATAGAAGTTTGTGTTCTCCCTGCAGCCGCTCGCCTCTTCTCATCTGGGGTGGCGCAGGACGCGAACTGCAATCACTCCCGGCACATTGATTGACAGCAGGTTTTGTACAGATACGCTGCCGGACAGACTGACAATCATGGTGATTTTTCACTGTGTGGTGGTCGGTGACTGTATCGCCCCAATAACTGAAATGAGTGGCCGCAGGGAGGATAGAAGTTTGTGTTCTCCCTGCAGCCGCTCGCCTCTTCTCATCTGGGGTGGCGCAGGACGCGCGCTGCAATCACTCCCGGCACATTAATTGACAGCAGGTTTTGTACAGATACGCTGCAGGACAGACTGACAATCATGGTGATTTTTCACTGTGTGGTGGCCGGTGACTGTATCGCCCCAATAACTGGAAATGAGTGGCCGCAGGGAGGATAGAAGTTTGTGTTCTCCCTGCAGCCGCTCGCCTCTTCTCATCTGGGGTGGCGCAGGACGCGCGCTGCAATCACTCCCGGCACATTAATTGACAGCAGGTTTTGTACAGATACGCTGCAGGACAGACTGACAATCATGGTGATTTTTCACTGTGTGGTGGCCGGTGACTGTATCGCCCCAATAACTGGAAATGAGTGGCCGCAGGGAGGATAGAAGTTTGTGTTTCCCTGCAGCCGCTCGCCTCTTCTCATCTGGGGTGGCGCAGGACGCGCGCTGCAATCACTCCCGGCACATTAATTGACAGCAGGTTTTGTACAGATACGCTGCAGGACAGACTGACAATCATGGTGATTTTTCACTGTGTGGTGGCCGGTGACTGTATCGCCCTAATAACTGGAAATGAGTGGCCGCAGGGAGGATAGAAGTTTGTGTTCTCCCTGCAGCCGCTCGCCTCTTCTCATCTGGGGTGCGCAGGACGCGCGCTGCAATCACTCCCGGCACATTAATTGACAGCAGGTTTTGTACAGATACGCTGCAGGACAGACTGACAATCATGGTGATTTTTCACTGTGTGGTGGCCGGTGACTGTATCGCCCCAATAACTGGAAATGAGTGGCCGCAGGGAGGATAGAAGTTTGTGTTCTCCCTGCAGCCGCTCGCCTCTTCTCATCTGGGGTGGCGCAGGACGCGCGCTGCAATCACTCCCGGCACATTAATTGACAGCAGGTTTTGTACAGATACGCTGCAGGACAGACTGACAATCATGGTGATTTTTCACTGTGTGGTGGTCGGTGACTGTATCGCCCCAATAACTGGAAATGAGTGGCCGCAGGGAGGATAGAAGTTTGTGTTCTCCCTGCAGCCGCTGCTCCAGTAAATCAGCCTAAGGCCGGGGTCACACTTGCGTGTGTGATGCGGGAAAGTTGCGCGAGTCTCTCGCATCAACGTCTGGCACTAGAACTGTTCTTATCTGCAGATGTCCTGAGAACTGATGTCATGCTTTTTTTTTCCAAACCTCACACGTTCTGCTAAATGTCACAATACTAGCGCCAACATTTCACAAGGAAGAGGGAGTACATTTTGTGCACAAAAATGTGACTTTAAAAAAAAAAAAAGTTTCAACTAAAGAATGGACTGAAAAGAACTGGAAAAATAAAAATAAAAAAATTACGAACATTAAAAAAAAAGTCAAGAACATATAAAATATACTTAAAAAAGGCACAAATTAATAGCAAAAAATTGGTGCAAATTAAAAACGAGCTAAAAACACCCAAAAACTAAACATAAAAAAAGAAGAAGCAAATCCAATAATAATTCGGGCACAAAATACATCAATTATGACCTAGCCACGGGATATATTAGCCAGATATTCCACGTGGATCACAATGGGGGATAAGAGGAGCCGCAATTAAGGCTCCAATTGCAAAGGAAAAATAAAATGACACTTTTAGTAGAAAGTTCTAAAAGGATCTAGTAAAAGGGATGTTTCTAGGGAGAGTCGTAAAATGTCTCCTGCCACAAGGAGTTGCGTTGTCTTCCTGAGTGACGGCGCACGTTTCTCAGATACCGGCGCCTCCGATACTTCCAGACTGCACTTCATTTCACACCTGATTCACCACCCTGAGAACCATCACTGTCTCCTCCGCTCACAGACACCAGAGATGGCGAGGTCTGCATCGGCCATTGCCGAGATTAATGTCCTAGATTGGTCGTCATTCTCCGTAGATGCATAAATGTCAGACTGTCATATAATCAGCCAGAAAATAGTAGAAGCCGAGTAGAATGGACTTCTGGGGACGGAACCTGATGTGTTCTGCTTGTCAAAACAGCTCAAAGGCTCAACACATTTTTTTTTCCCCTAAATGCATGTATTTGGGGCGAAGAATCGTTTTTGCGTTCAAATTTCTTTAAGAATTTCGCAGCACATTCAACTTTGATGTGGTCTGTGGACATATATCAGCTGAGAGGAGCTCAGAAAAGTTACAAATTGCCTGTGAGACCCTCACAATGGGCTCACTGACACATTCACAGTTAACTCTTTCTGTAGACCGCCATAGACATTGCAACCCAGAGGTTATAAAAGGCAAAAGGTATACAAATTTTAATGAAACCCTACTGCAAACATGATTTTTAGCCCCAATTACAGGTATTTAAGTTGTAGAAAATAACCCCAAAGAAGGATAACCCCTTCAGTGCAGTGGTACCCAATACTGGGTACAGATCTGTCTTGAAAGGGTCCATAGTATGGGTTTATATTTCACTTTTGTATGTTTCTGACTTAAGAAAACCCTGCTCCTTCTCTTCCTCCTCCTCTTCCTCCTCCCCCTCTTCTTCCTCCTCCTCCCATCAAAGTTTTATCCTCTTAATTTTATTGCAGTCACCATAATATATTGAACTGTGCACTTACAATTACTCATTTTGCCTTTCTACCCAGTTGATTCTTCTCTTTTTGAGCTCTATGTAGAATCAGGAAGTCTCTTGTCCCTGCATTTATCATTCCCCTCTTCAACTCCTGACTCAGCTGCTCCCTACTCCTCCTACCAGGGACTTTTGCAGTGACTTATGACTCATAGAGGTAAAAGAGACTTCCTGTTTCTACATGGAGCTTAGAAGGATTCAGCTTGTCAGTTATTAATCACATGTTGTCATAGAACTAATGGAAAAGAGAACAATTACCTAGGTAGAAAGGTAAAATTATCAATTATAAGTAGAGATGGGAGGACACCTGGATGTTCGGGTTTGGCCGAACAGTTACAAAAAGTTCGGGTTTGGGTACCAGAACAGTACCCGGACTCAAACCCAGACCCTATTCACTTGAATGGGGGGCCCGAACATCCAGTGTTTGCCACGGTGTCATGTGCATGACAGAGCGGCAAACACAGCTTCTGATTAGTGGTGAAATCATCCCCGCTGGTCAGAGAGCCACGGATCCCACGCTGTCAAAAGATAGAGTGAGCGCTCAGCTGTGGCATAAAGTTTACCTCCGGTCACTGGTGTCAGTGGATGGGACTACAGCTCTCAACATCTGGCACGAATAACAGTGAGAGAAGGAGCGGCTGATGGTAGTATTCATTAGCCGGCTCCTGTGCTGTCAATAAATAATTTTAAAAAAAACCCGGTGTGGGTTCCTCTGTGTTTTTGATGAACAGCAAGGGCAAAACTCACAGCTTGGGGCTGCAACCCTCAGCTGTCAGCTTCTACAAGGCTTGTTATCAAGAACAGAGGGGTCCCCACGCCATATTTTTTAATTATTTAAATAATTTAAAAAATGGCACAAGGTCCCCCCATTTTTGACAACCAGCCTTGCTAAAGCAGACAGCTGGGGGCTGGTATTCTCAAGCTGGTAAGAGGCCATGGATATTGTCCCCAACAGCCTAAAAATAGCAGCCCGCAGCTGCCCAGAAAAGGCACATCTATTAGATAAACTCTCAGGCTAAGTGCACACGTTCAGGATTATTTGCGTTTTTTCGCGGGAAAAAACGCGTCAAAAACGCATGAATTAAGCATCCTATCATTTAGAATGAATTCCGCAATTTAAAAACGCATCGTGGAAAATCTAGCAACATGTTCATTAATTTTGCGGATTTCTAGCGTTTTTCCCGCTATATTATTGACCTAGAAAGTTCAGGGAAAAATCGCGGTAAAAACGCGTCAAATCCGTGCAAAAAACGCACCAAAAACGCGCAAAAAACTTGCAAAATCCGTGCAAAAAACGCGCGTTTTTGCGGCGAAAAAAGTCCGGTTTTGCTCAGGAATATTCTGCAAACATTCCTGAACGTGTGCACTTAGCCTCAAGGTGCTAGCAGTGTGGCAGTTCAGCCCAGCTAGGAACGCAGCATCAGTGACCGAATGTAAACTTGATTACGTCACTGCCGGTCACTGAGGCTGCGCTCGCAGCAACTCATTCACCAGTGGTTCTCAGCTTGGACGGTCGCATTTTGGCACCGTCCAGGTTGTTTTTTCCCCCAGACATGGATTAAGGCATGGGACATAATGACAGAGAGGTGAGGGATATTTTTGTTTTTTATTTTTGTTTTCTTACAGAAGACAAGGGTTTCGGTGCAATAGCCATTAGGTGAGTATAACTGTGTTTGTTATTTTTTTAAAAAAAGGAAAAGTCTGTTTTGTTTTATTTCTAATACATGACTTTATTCTGGCTGTGTCTTTATTTACAATGTAACTATTGGATTGGTAATGGATGCGTGTCTTACAGATGCCTCTTCATTACTAAGCTGTGGGCTTGATGTCACCTGACAATACAAAGGTGACATCAACCCCACAAATATTAACCCACACTTGCCACCCCTACAGGGCAAGTGGGAAGAGCCAGGCGAAGCACCAGAATTGATGCACCTAATAGATGTGCATTTTCTGGGCAGCTGCAAGCTGCTATTTTTAAGCTGGGGGGACCAATATCCATGGCCTCTTACCAGCCTGAGAATACCAGCCCCCAGTTGTCTGCTTTAGCAAGGCTGGTTGTCAAAAATGGGGGGGAACCCACGCCATTTTTTAAAATCATTTCAATAATTAAAAAACACAGCGAGGGGATCCCTCTATTCTTTATAACCAGCCTTGCTGAAGCTGACAGCTGAGGGTTGCAACTCCCAGCTGTGAGTTTTGCCTGGCTGGTTATCAAAAATACAGGGGAACCCACGCTGAGCATTATTAAAATTATTTACTAAGGAGGAGCCAGCTAATGAATACACCCATCAGTCGCTCCTGCTGTCGCTGTTATTAGTTGTAGACTCATCTGCTGACATCAGTGACTGGAGGTAAACTTTATACCTCCCATCTCAGCTGAGTGCTCAATCTGTCTTTTGACACCATGAGAATCGCGGCTCTCTGACCTGTGGGGATGATTTAACCCAAGCCCTAACTCTAACCCTAGCCCTTACCCAAAACCTATCCCTAACCCCAACCATATCACTAACCTTAGCTTTAACCCCAACCCTATCACTAACCCTAGCCCTAACCCCAACCCTATCACTAACCTTAGCCTTAACCCCAACCCTAACCTTAGTCCTAACCCCAACCCTATCACTAACCTTAGCCGTAACCCCAACCCTAACCTTAGCCCTAACCCCAACCCTATTACTAACCTTAGCCTTAATACCAACCCTATCCCTAACCCTATTCCTAGCCATAGACTTAACCCCAACACTCCCCCTAACCCTAGCCATAATGTTATGTAGGAAAAGTGTGTAAAAACAAGATTTAGCACCCCCACTGAGTTTAGTACCTGAGTACACTATTCCTGTGCCCTCCTCACAATATAACAATAGTTTTTGAGCCCGAGAGATGTATGTAGACAGAGAAGGAACCAGAATGGCCCAGCTCTGTGCATTGTGTAGTGGCTGCTACTGAGAGATGCAGCTCTGCCCCTACTTTCTTGATAATTACCCATTGGTGTGATTACCAGATATCTGACCCCTGCTGATCTGACACTGATGACATATCCCAATGATAATTCATCTTTATCATTTGCATGGAGAACCCCTTTACTTTTTAGTTCAATAGCGCTGGTGCAAAAACATTCTGTTCCATTGGTTCCTATGCAACAAAGAAATTCTCCCCTTAAAGGGATTGTCTCATACATTTAATTTATCACCTATAAATTCTCAGAGGGGTCAAACCTCTGGGAATCCCACAAATGGGGAGAAGGGGGTATCTAAGCGGTCATATATTTACCATCTCTCCTGTTTTTTTATGTAACCAGTCTTTGAAGTCCGCTCATTGGCAGTGGCATGTTCATGGTTTCTTGAAGACATAACATATTGTATAGTTGTAGCTCGGCAGCTTTTTGTATTGTATTTTCTTGGTGCGGTAATATTGCATTTTCTTGGTGACGTAATATTGCATTTTCTTTGTGCGGTAATATTGCATTTTCTTGGAGCTTTAGTATTACATTTTCTTGGTGATGTAATATTGCATTTTCTTGATGCGGTAATATTGCATTTTCTTGGTGACGTAATATTGCATTTTCTTTGTGCGGTAATGTGTAGCCCTGGTATTTAAGGTACACAATACCAGGAGGATGAGTGGAGAGGTAACGGTTAAGGGCTCTACATGACATCACATATACTTCGGACACACCCAGCAGGGGTGTAGAGGGGTGTGGTTTTTAGCACAAGAGAGTCTTGTAGTGTCTCCTGAGGTGAAGGGAGAGAGAAGGAGTGCCTGTCTGGAGCACTAAGATTCCTGTCGATTCAGAGAGACAGTACAGTAGTGGAGGCTAGTACAGGTGAGCCAGTTCACCTTAGCCTAGTCAGTGCTGAGATTGAGAGTTTGAGCAAGTCGAAAGGCACAGTGGAAGGAAATCAGAAGTGCTTTAGGATTGAAGTATCCTGCACATTGTCACCGGTCACTGGAGACCGAAGCATCACTATAGCTTCACGCATAGTGGTAGAAAACCAGAGGCTTACTGGACCTTAGGTAACAGAAAGCAGCCCTTGAAGTGTCAGTACGTAACAGGGGTCAGGTGGAATAGGAACTTTGAGCTAGGCCAAGCATAGAAGAACCTAGTTTCATCACTGGAAGGCTCCACCACAAAACTGACCGGGCAGTACAGCTTTGAAATAGCTGAAGTTTCAGGAGTGAACTACGCTTTATGCTGGTTGGACTCATCATCATTGGAAAGTAAAGGAGGCCCCTGCCTTGCTCAGCCGTTGCCTCAAAACTCATCCTCCATCAACCCCATCAGCCTCCCTGGGACCTGCCTTACCATCTAACAAGTAAAAGGTATGGAAAGACGCTGACGGTGTGAGACTGAGTTATTTAATTGCATGCCTGCACAACCCCACCATAACCATCGACCTGAGGGAAGAGTCCCACCTGTAGCGGACCCGACATCTAGCTGCCTCACCATCCCCTCAGAGATCTACAGCAGCGCTGGTACAAATTACCAGAGACTACAGGTGGCGTCACGAACTGTAAATATATCTATCCCCTGTAAATATTTCCCCAACATACGCCAGACCGCCAGGGCCACAGACCGAGCCACAGCTACCTGTGACAATCCCATAGACTTCTACGGGCTCGGCTCTGAGTACCCCATTGCCCTGGTAATCCACAATTGTGGTGGCGGGTCGACACAAAACTTTGGTGTCACGAACAGGATACGAAACTTGCAGCATTGCGAGCCCTGTGTGCCTGTGGAGTGTTTTGGTGAAAAAGACTGTTGCTATTGTTTGGCGCCAAATACCGCCATATTTGCCGCCAGATTCGCGCCCTAAGGCGCTGGAGAAGAAAATGGGCGTACCTGAAAGAGCGCGCAAAGTCTTGGACACGCCCCCGGCTCTGACTCAGCGGCAGGTCCTGCAACAGGAAGTGAACGCTCTGACATCAGAGCGCCTGCGACGAAGGTCCTGTTCCCACTGCTGTGCCTGTGAAGTAGCAGCATCTGAAACCGGTAGGCTCCGTTTAACCAAGGGGGCGCTAAGATGTCACAACAACCGGCCGACAGTGCGGCCCCAGCCAGAGGCCCCAATCCCGCACCGCCTGGTATTGTAGCGCCAGATGGGGGTGCAGGTCCAGCACCCAGTCCGGTAGTCCCGATCATGCCACTAACGCTCCCATATATGCCTGGGGCGAAATGGCTTCCCCAGTACAGCGGTGAGCCAGGCACATTAGCAGGCTTCAAGCGGAAGTTATGCAGCATCCTAGAAATGTACTCCATGCCTGAGAGACAAAAAGCTGCTGTGCTAATAGGGCAGCTAACTGGCGCTGCTGAGAGGGAAGTGGAGACTTGGGATACCGTTGATCAGGAGTCGGTACCTGCGATCTTCCTTAAGCTGCATGCCATATTTGAAGACCGCACGGAAACGGATCTCCGGATGGCCTTCTATCACTGTTCACAACAGCCAGGTGACAGCATCCGGGACTACGCTTGCCGACTACAAGGAGCCCTGAGAGCTCTTAAGCAGATTAATAATTTAAATGCTATCGATGAGAATAAAATGCTGAAAGAACAATTTATCCAGGGATTGAGATCCCAAGAGGAACGCAGAACTGTAAACTGGTGGTCCTTAGATCATCCGGATGCTACCTTTGATGCCCTAAAAGACATGGCAATAAAAGGGCTGCGGCCCCTGGGCAAACCTGAGGTGGCAACCCAACATCATCAGGCTGAAGTCACTCTGGAACCAGCAGTAACCCCTGTTCCCCGCTAGTGGCCGAAGCCAAAGCGCAGGTGACACCTCCTAGTGAATTGGACTGTCTGCGCTCAGAGGTGCGCCAGCTGACTAAAAATCTGGCTGCTGTGATGAGTGCCCTGCAGCTGCGGAAAGAGGAGGAAGGGAAGATCTTGTTAGCTGACTGCCCAGAAGACGTCCCGTGGATGCACCGGAGAAGAAAGAAGACGTCGCCCCCCCGGAGGAGGACAACGCCACCCCCAGGAGCGACCTCTGATCAACACCCTCCTCGTCGAAAGATCATCTGTTATCGATGCAACCGGAAAGGTCATATGTCTCGACAGTGTCCTTTAAACGGGCAGAACCTGGGTCCAAGGGCCAACACCCAGGAGAATACCCGTCAGGCCCCTTAGACTGGAACCGCAGGTATGTGGGTGGGCGACCCTACCTGTCTATCATCCTAGATGGTATTGCAGTTCCGGCATTGTTAGACACTGGGTCCCAAGTGACCCTAATACCTGATGCCCTATATACTAAGTACTGGTCAATGGACAGTCTTAAACCCCCGAGCCCTGACTTTACCGTATATGCTTCTAATGGTCTTCCTGTAGAAGTACTCGGGACAAAATGTGTAGATGTAAAGGTGGGCAGAGAGGAGTTGAAAGACCAGGGGCTTCTGGTAGTAAAGACTGCAAATGAGGAGAACGATTTAAATATAATTTTGGGCACTAACATTATCGGTAATTGTTTGGGAGAAGTTGTGTTCTTGCTCCAACAGCTCGCTGAGATTGCCCGACCAAGGCAGAAAGGAGTAATCCAAAGAGAGATCCGGGCCCTGGTGTGTCAGCAGCAAGCGAAGCTTACAGACGGCGAAATTGGTAATGTACGGGTCACTGACTCGGATCCTATTGTGATACCCCCAATGAGTGAAATGATGATCTGGTGCAGGGCAGCCATAGGTCTGAGAGGACAGAATTACCAAGCTGTAGTAGAACCCCACCATTCAGAACATAGACCTACACTTATGACTGCTAGGGGAGTAGTAGAAGTGGTGAATGGAAGAGTACCGGTACGGCTTCTCAATTGGGGAGATGATGAGGTAAACTTACCCCGTTATGCAACCATTGCTAAACTACATGCTGTCGACAATAATTCTATTCTTCCGGCTGAGTCCTTAGACTCCTGTCAAATAGCGGAGGACAATGACCCAGCAACTCAGGTGGCGGAATGGTGTCAGCAACTCCATGTTGGGACGGACACCATTCCCGCTCACCAGAAGCAAGGGGTATTACGGGTGGTGCAAGAGTATGCCCAAGTGTTTAGCAAGCACCCACTTGATTTTGGGGTAATTAAGGGAGTCCAACATCATATCCCTACAGGCAGTCATCCTACCATCAAGGAGCGGTATAGGCCTATACCCCCAGCCCATTATCAGAAGGCTAAAGAAATGTTGCATGATATGAAGAAGGCCGGGGTGATAAGGGATAGTTGTAGCCCCTGGGCAGCCCCTCTAGTTCTGGTTAAAAAGAAAGATGGTAGTATGAGAATGTGTGTGGATTACAGGCAGGTGAACCGCATAACACACAAGGATGCATACCCGTTACCACGCATAGAGGAATCATTAGCTGCTCTGAAAACGGCTAACTACTTTTCTACCCTTGATCTGACTAGTGGTTACTGGCAAGTGGCTGTGGCTGAGGAGGATCGTGAGAAAACGGCTTTCACCACCCCAATGGGGCTCTGTGAGTTCGACAGAATGCCGTTTGGGCTCAGTAGTGCCCCAGGAACATTTCAGAGAGTGATGGAGAACTGCCTGGGACATCTCAATTTTGAAACCGTGCTGCTATACCTAGACGACGTCATCGTGTATTCCAAGACTTATGAGGATCATCTGAAGCACCTGGCAGAAGTATTCGAGTCCCTGTCCAGGTACGGGATGAAATTAAAACCCTCAAAATGCCATCTACTCAAACAGAAGGTACAATACTTGGGGCACATCGTCAGTTCGGAAGGAGTAGCGCCGGACCCAGAGAAAGTCACTGCCATCCAGAAGTGGCCGGAGCCGAAGAACCTTAAGGAAGTGCGACAGTTCCTGGGACTAACGGGTTACTACAGGAGATTCGTGAAAGATTACACGAAGAAGGCAGCTCCTTTACAGGACCTCCTAGTAGGACAATCCCTAAAGAGCAGAAACCCTCCCTTTAATTGGGGTAAGGAACAGGCTGAAGCATTCCAAAAGATGAAAGAGATCCTTACAGGTGATGAGATCTTAACCTATCCTGATTACAGCCAACCGTTCCTGTTGTACACCGACGCCAGTAATGAAGGGTTGGGAGCAGTTCTCAGTCAGAAGCAGAATGGCCAAGAAAAAGTCATCGCATATGCCAGCAGAAAACTCAGGCCAACTGAAAGGAATCCGGAAAATTATAGCAGCTTCAAGCTGGAGTTTCTGGCGCTGGTCTGGGCCATTACTGAAAGATTTAAGCATTATCTGGCCTCCAATCGGTTCACTGCGTTTACAGATAACAACCCCTTAACGCACCTGGAAACCGCCAAGCTGGGTGCCATGGAGCAGCGATGGATGGCTCCGTTGTCCAATTACCAGTTTACTATCAAGTACCGGGCAGGTCGAAAGAATGCTAATGCTGACGCATTGTCCCGAATGCCGCATGACTCTGATACGGAAGAAGAATCGGACGACCTGGAAGAAATTGAGCTACCTGCGTTCCATCGAAATGGGGTAGTCCACGAGCATCGAGTCAACAGAAAGCAGTATGGTGCAACATTAAATCCTTTACCCCATCACAGCTGGAAAGAGACTCAGGACAGTGATCCAGTGGTCAGCCGCATCAAGGAGTTGTTAAGACAGGAAGGCTCCTCTTTGGAAAAGGATGCACCTATGTCAGCCAAGCTCCTGTGGAACGAGAAAAGCAGGTTGTTCCTATACCGTGAGAAGTTGTGCAGGAGATACGTCAACCCCAGAACCCATGAGATGGTCTGGCAAATCGTGGTCCCCAAGGCAGACGTCCCAATGGTGTTGGAAGCATACCACGATCAAGCAGGACACTTTGGCTGGAGAAAGCTGGAGACCCTGTTGAGATGCCGGTTCTACTGGGTAGGGATGCGCAGCTCCATTGAGAGGTGGTGTCGGAACTGTGGACCCTGTGGTCTCAGAAGGAAGGACTACGGTAGTCAGAAGGCACCCCTGCAACCTATCCGGACGACTCGCCCCTGGAGATTGTGGCCCTGGACCACGTCAAACTGTCGCCAAGTAGATCTGGATACTCATACGCCCTGACCATGGTGGACCATTACTCCAGATTTCTGGTGGTTGTTCCAGTTAAGGATCAGACCGCAGTGACGGCCGCGAAAACCTTTCAAGCAAGCTTCTGCAGACCGCATGGGTATCCGGAGCAAGTATTAACCGATCAAGGACCTGCTTTCGAAGCTGATTTATTCAAGGAATTCTGTCACATGTACGGGTGCAAGAAAATTAGAACAACGCCATACCACCCTCAAACCAACGGTCTTTGCGAAAAAATGAACCATATTGTCCTTGACTTGTTGAGATCCATACCGTTGGAAGACAGAAATCGATGGCCGGACTTACTACCTGATTTGGTTGACTTGTATAACCATATACCTGTAAGTTCTACTAACTGCACTCCAGCCTATCTTATGAGAGCAAGGCCCGGAAGACTACCAATGGATTTAGAACTTGGAGTGGTAGAACCGGAGGCAGACGACACCATTGAAAACTGGGACATCAATCGGCAAGAGCAGTACAGACGAGTGCAAACCTGTGTAGAAGAAAGTCTCAACAAGGCACGGGAGAAACAGGAAGATATTTACAACAGAAATGCTCCTGCCAAGCTTTTGATGCCTGGAGAAGTGGTATTAAAAAGGAAAAGGAAAATGCACAAATTGGATAACCAGTGGGAACAAGAACCCTACGTTGTACAAGATTCTAAATATGACAACAGAAAAGTTTGTATCATCAGTAAGGACGGAGGAAGAACAATAACCACTGTGTCCAGAGACCATTTGAAATTGTGTCCAGAACCCTTAAAGCTTTGTGAAAAGAACCCTGTCATCAATCAAGAGGAAGGAAAGGAAGAGGTCATACACACGGATCTGGGAGATTTTCCTGCAGATTGGCCCCGACTGGGAGATGCTGTAATAGTTCCGGTGTTGCAGTTTTATCAGCCACAAGAGGAAGTTCTACCTCCAGTTGTGTCCGTGGTGCCAGTTGAGTCCGTTCAGGAGTTACCCATTCCAGCAACACCTCAACCTACGGAATCTCAAGAAGGATCATCAGAAGCAGCGCCCCATACTATGGGATCCCCTGGTGAAGCTGACTCACACCGCCCAGCCATCAGTACGCTTGCCAGATCCATAGAAAGATTGAGGCAGTTCTATAGTTTGCCGTTACGCAGTGCAGACAGATCACAACTTAATATACCTGAAGCTACTCCACGTAGATCAGAGCGAATCACAAAAGGGAAGATACCCATTCGATACCAGCAGTAATTATAACAAATTAATGTGAATATTGTAAAAAGTATATATATATATGTGTCTTTTCCTTATGGTGTCTTATAATGGACTCAGAGGCTGAGGACTGAGCCAGCCCAGAACTTATCTTGTAAATAGTTGCACTAAGGTGCCTTATAATGGTTTCACACGAAGCCTTGACTTACCTCTGAACATAAAACCCGTGTGGTGTGGCATTGAGTGAGGTCTGCATTCATATGTCCTGCAGCCCACCCAGGACCCACGTTGAAGGTTTGGTGCGGGTCCTTCACAAGAATCTTGCCGTTTATTATATGAACATGTCTATTTAATATTTTGTATTTTTCTATATTTAATGTTTTGTTTGCAACGTTCAAGAAATCCTTACCTCCCGGATGGGACGAGTTAATGTTAATGTTTAATGCATAAACAAAATTGTCTCTTTGTATTTCACAGCCGGGAGTGCTGTCGTTTACCATGGGGGAATGTGTAGCCCTGGTATTTAAGGTACACAATACCAGGAGGATGAGTGGAGAGGTAACGGTTAAGGGCTCTACATGACATCACATATACTTCGGACACACCCAGCAGGGGTGTAGAGGGGTGTGGTTTTGAGCACAAGAGAGTCTTGTAGTGTCTCCTGAGGTGAAGGGAGAGAGAAGGAGTGCCTGTCTGGAGCACCAAGATTCCTGTCGATTCAGAGAGACAGTACAGTAGTGGAGGCTAGTACAGGTGAGCCAGTTCACCTTAGCCTAGTCAGTGCTGAGATTGAGAGTTTGAGCAAGTCGAAAGGCACAGTGGAAGGAAATCAGAAGTGCTTTAGGATTGAAGTATCCTGCACATTGTCACCGGTCACTGGAGACCGAAGCATCACTATAGCTTCACGCATAGTGGTAGAAAGACCAGAGGCTTACTGGACCTTAGGTAACAGAAAGCAGCCCTTGAAGTGTCAGTACGTAACAGGGGTCAGGTGGAATAGGAACTTTGAGCTAGGCCAAGCATAGAAGAACCTAGTTTCATCACTGGAAGGCTCCACCACAAAACTGACCGGGCAGTACAGCTTTGAAATAGCTGAAGTTTCAGGAGTGAACTACGCTTTATGCTGGTTGGACTCATCATCATTGGAAAGTAAAGGAGGCCCCTGCCTTGCTCAGCCGTTGCCTCAAAACTCATCCTCCATCAACCCCATCAGCCTCCCTGGGACCTGCCTTACCATCTAACAAGTAAAAGGTATGGAAAGACGCTGACGGTGTGAGACTGAGTTATTTAATTGCATGCCTGCACAACCCCACCATAACCATCGACCTGAGGGAAGAGTCCCACCTGTAGGGGACCCGACATCTAGCTGCCTCACCATCCCCTCAGAGATCTACAGCAGCGCTGGTACAAATTACCAGAGACTACAGGTGGCGTCACGAACTGTAAATATATCTATCCCCTGTAAATATTCCCCCAACATACGCCAGACCGCCAGGGCCACAGACCGAGCCACCGCTACCTGTGACAAACCCCATAGACTTCCATGGGCTCGGCTCTGAGTACCCCATTGCCCTGGTAATCCACAATTGTGGTGGCGGGTCGACACAGTACTATTGCATTTTCTTGGTGCGGTAATATTGCATTTTCTTGGAACTTTAGTATTGCAATTTCCTGGTGCAGTAATATTGTATTTTTTGCTGCCGTTTTACCAAAATTGATGCAAAGTTGTGAGGTTTTTGCAAAAAAATGTGCAAAATCACAGCACAAAAAAACCCCAAAACATTTTGAGTGCATTGTGTGTCTCTGCCCTTAAGAGATTTAGTACATGCTATAATCATTTCCTGTGGCTCTCACCTCGGCTGACTCCTGTTCCTCCAGGTTATTAGATTGAGTCCTATTTAAAGGTCACACAATCAGAAATAGAAAATTGTCCCAATCTCCTTTGGTTAAATTAAATTAGCTTTCATCAAACTCCTGAAGCGCGTTCATCAGCTGCTTTCTCTTACTAACGCGAAGGGTCTATTCACACGTTGTGGACATATTGCAATTTTTTGTGCCATGAATGCAATACCGGACACAACCTGTGCACATGGGTGGCGCTATTCTTACTGATTTTCTCTCTCTCTCTGGCTTTCTTATTAATCTCTCTAGTTAAAAACGGTACAGTCCGCCTGAAATGGCTGATAACAGGGGACATTGCATTCGTTCGTCTCCTTTCTATCATTTATACGCCATTGTTGAGAAACTTTATTGCAAGCATAAGGGCTTAGTCTTTTTTTTAATAAGAAATTTTCTTTGCAGAGCACATTTCGTCTCCCTGTAAGTCTGTAGTCATTCATGCAGAATCACTCGGCCCAATTTTCGATAATTGCGCGGAGATTATAGCTTGTGTTTTCTTTTCTGCACGTATTTGCTATTTAGAAGTTCACTCTTCAATTGCTACGTGGCAAAATAGAAAGTGTATGACATAAATTAAATCATGTGGCAGATGGAGGCTCGTAACAAGCGTTAATAAATTGGCTAGGGCCACCCTAATAGGGCCACAGAATGACAATGAGGAGCTCAGGAAGGTGGAGAGTCCTGAGCTAAAATCCGCCCGTCCGATAGTCTTTGCTTGTGCATTTCTTCGATGATCCTGAAACCGTCTGTCAGGCAGGACGAAAAGATTAATCTCCTGCAGAGATTATCGAATCTGAAAATGTATTCACCGGATTTGCTCGAATTTGGCTTAGAAACTCAATTAATGTTGAATTTATTTAAATCACTGGTAAAAAGCCAATTATTATGGCATGTAGGGGTTAAAATATTCTGTTCTGAGCAGATCCCAAAACTCCATCTACAGTCCTGGAATTTGCAATAAAACACTGCTCTGCTCTCCTTCTCCTTTACAATGATCGCCGGCAGTAAGATCTGTGTGATCTGGTTACCATATCACACAGAGAAAGCCGGTTCTGACCTTCTCTCGGGGGCGTGTCCTTTTCCCCCTGTATGATTTCTGCTGCTTATGATTGGGCAATGTAATACAGTGGAAAAGTAACCACCCACTGGGAAGAATCTCTGCTGTTGCCCCCTAAGTTTTACTGTAAATTAGCATGTAAAGTTTACAAGTTAATATAGGCCCAATGGAGATGAGAAATATAAAAATAAAAACTACTCCTATGTGAAAAGGTTCACATGTAATAAAGTGATGAAAAATCCTCTCTAACCCCTTCCTAACATATGACACACAGTTACATCATATGTCAGGTCCCTGACTTTGATGTGGGCTCGAGACCGTATCTTTGCTGACAGATGATGACTGAACTATTCAGCCATCATCTGCCCCTAACAAGTCATCGGTGGAGCCCCACCCGCGGCTGTTAAAATGTTTATGCGCGCAGTCAGGGGGCACATCGTTCTACGCACCCATCGGTGTGATTGTCAAGGGATTATGTGATTGTGGGCCGTCAATGGGTTTTGACTGGTAGCCAGTAATGGCCACCTCCAGATGGAAACTGTGTGTGCCGGTCGTTGTTCAGTAGACCCTTATCCATTTATATGAACCCACTGACCCGGACATTTATGGAGCATCCTGTGGACATTGAGTCATGTAAGTGGAAGCCATTTAATGACTGTTTTCTAAGTATTCAGAACATAAAATGTCCATTGTCTTCAGAAACGGTCCCACAGCTCTCGTCCTTCTAGAGGTAATGAAAGCGATTTTATGACTCGCAATAATCTCAGTACAATTCACTAATTGATAAGGTACACAGGAGCGAGAGACGGGCGATCAGCGGATCCCAACCCCGGACTGATGAGTCGCCTATTAGAATGGCGACTGTTGGGAAATGCGCGGTGTGTACACGGCTGACAGCAGAGGACGAGATGTCACCATCTTATTTGCAGGGACAACTGTCTTGATTTATTGCCGGCTGCAGAAACGTTATTACCTGAATGTAACTCCCCTTATGGCTTCTCTCCACGTCGCGCATAGTAAAACTTTATGGCAGAAATATTTATCAAATTCTGATCAAAAAGAGAATTATTTTGCATTTATATATCAGCCATTTAATTAATAGTCCAGATTTAGGTGCGGGTTTATCTACAATTCCATGTACAAAGTCATTTAATAAATCAATTATTCTGTCTTTGTCCACAAATATATCCCTTCACCCAACTGATCCAAATCGATGTCTGAAGTCTCTCTGTGGGACTGAACACTTATGAATCCCCCTAGTGCGCGGCGGAGATTCACCGATTTCTGACCTGGGACTGGAGAAAGGCCGTGCCCCATCTAGAGAGGCTGATGCCCAGCGGGCAACTACTGCCAAGAGGGCGTGGCCTCGCTCTATACAAGTGTATGGAAGGAAGGCCATGCCCACAGGCCGGGAGTATGAATAAAGCATACATACACTCCAATCCCGGCTCAAAAACTGGCGAATCGCCGCAGAGCACTGTGTGTGCACCGAAGGGATTCATAGATCAGCAGTCACACAGAGTGACTGTAATATAGACTTATCGAATTGGACAGGAAAACCTCTTTAATATTGCATCTTCAGTAATACTGCCCCTAATATAAAAAACTATAACTACTCTCATACTATAATACTGCTCCTATGTGCAAGGATATAACTACTATAATACTGCCCTATGTACAAGAATATAACTACTATAATACTGTCCCTATGTACAAGAATATAACTGCTATAATACTGCCCCTATGTACAAGAATATAACTACTATAATACTGCTCCAATGTACAAGAATATAACTACTATAATACTGCCCCTATGTACAAGAATATAACTACTATAATACTGCCCCCTATGTACAAGAATATAACTACTATAATACTGTCCCTATGTACAAGAATATAACTGCTATAATACTGCTCCTATGTACAAGAATATAACTACTATAATACTGCCCCTATGTACAAGAATATAATTGCTATAATACTGCCCCCTATGTACAAGAATATAACTACTATAATACTGTCCCTATGTACAAGAATATAACTGCTATAATACTGCTCGTATGTACAAGAATATAACTATTATAATACTGCCCCTATGTACAAGAATATAACTACTATAATACTGCTCGTATGTACAAGAATATAACTATTATAATACTGCCCCTATGTACAAGAATATAACTACTATAATACTGCTCGTATGTACAAGAATATAGCTACTATAATACTGCTCCTATGTACAAGAATATAACTACTATAATACTGCCCCTATGTACAAGAATATAACTACTATAATACTGCCCCTATGTACAAGACTATAACTACTATAATACTGCCCCCTATGTACAAGAATATAACTACTATAATACTGCCCCTATGTACAAGAATATAACTACTATAATACTGCTCCTATGTACAAGAATATATCTACTATTATACTACTCCTATGTACAAGAATATAACTACTATAATACTGCCCCTATGTACAAGAATATAACTACTATAATACTGCCCCCTATGTACAAGAATATAACTACTATAATACTGCTCCTATGTACAAGAATATAACTACTATAATACTGCCCCTATGTACAAGAATATAACTACTATAATACTGCCCCCTATGTACAAGAATATAACTACTATAATACTGTCCCTATGTACAAGAATATAACTGCTATAATACTGCCCCTATGTACAAGAATATAACTACTATAATACTGCTCCTATGTACAAGAATATAACTACTATAATACTGCCCCTATGTACAAGAATATAACTACTATAATACTGCCCCATATGTACAAGAATATAACTACTATAATACTGTCCCTATGTACAAGAATATAACTGCTATAATACTGCCCCTATGTACAAGAATATAACTACTATAATACTGCCCCCTATGTACAAGAATATAACTACTATAATACTGCCCCTATGTACAAGAATATAACTACTATAATACTGCCCCCTATGTACAAGAATATAACTACTATAATACTGCCCCATGTACAAGAATATAACTACTATAATACTGCCCCCTATGTACAAGAATATAACTACTATAATACTGCCCCTATGTACAAGAATTTATCTACTATAATACTACTCCTATGTACAAGAATATAACTA
>JARQOD010000001.1:982842169-982901313 GCA_033576555.1 Oophaga sylvatica | reverse complement strand
TTTTACATAGGGCAGTTTTATAGTATTATAACTTGAACTTGGGGCAGTTTTAAAATATTTTTTTCTTGTCCCCGGGGGGATATTTTGAATTAAAATTTTTTTACATAGGGGCAAAATTATATATTATATTCTTGTACATGGGGGGAGTATTAAGTTTTAAAAATTTTTTTTGCACATGGGGGCGTTTTAAAATGAAGTTTTTAAATTTTTTTTAAATTAGGCATATTACGAAATGCAATATTAAAGATTTTTTTCCCGTCCATTTTGATAATTTTAATTACCCCACTCTGGTGACTGGATCTATGAATCCCTTCGTGCACCCCCATCCTCGGCTTTTTCCATTTTTTGACCCGGGGGTTTGGGGGTGATGTACTTATTCAACCCCGGCCCGGGGGGATTTCCCTTTCCCTTTCCCTACACTTGTATAAGCGGGCCCCCCCTCGGGGATAGTTCCCCTGGGGATCACCCTCAAAGGGGGGGCGGGCCCTTTTTCCACCCAGGGCAAAATCGGAACTCCGCCCCACTAGGGGGGTTAAATTTCATTCCCCCCAGAAATTTTAGACTCATTTGGATCTTTTGGGGAAGGAATATTTGGGAAAAAGACAGAAAATTGAAATTTTTAAAAAGACTTTGAAATGGAATTGTAGATAAACCCGCACCTAAATCTGACTATTAATTAAAGGGGTGATAAAAAACAAAAAAATTTCTTTTTTTTCAATTTGAAAAAAAATTTCGCCAAAATTTTTCTATCGCGACGTGGAAAAGCCATAAGGGGGTTACATTCGGGGAATAACTTTCTGCACCCGGGAAAAAACAAGCTTTTGTCCCTGCAATAAATGGAAACCCCCTCCTGTAAACCGGTACACCCCCCGCCATTTCCCCCAAAATCGCCATTCAAAAGGGGGACTCATCATCCCCGGGGGGGGGAATCCGCTGGGTCCCCGTCCTCGCCCCCGTTTTACCTTATCAATTAAAATTGTACTGAGATTTTTTCAGCAAAAAATCGCTTTTTTTTAAAAACCCCAGAAACGAGAGCTGGGGGACCTTTTTTGAAAAAAAGGACTTTAAGTTCTAATACTTAGAAAACAGTCATTAAATGCTTCCCTTACATACTCAATGTCCACAAAGGGTTCCCCCCCAAAAAGTCCGGGGCAGGGGGTTTAAAAAATGAAAGGTCTAAATAACAACGCCGGCCACACATTTCCATCGGGGGGGGCCATTACGGCTCCCCTTTAAAAAACCCTTTTAGGGGGGACCCCAAAAAAACATAACCCCTTTTACAATCACCCCGGGGGGCGAAACGATTGCCCCCCACTGCGCCATAAACTTTTTTAAAAGCCCGGGGGGGCCCACCGATGATTTTTGGGGGGAATGAAAGGCTTTAAAAGTTCATCATCATCTTTCCCAAAAAAGGGCCCCCGAGCCCCATCAAAGTCGGGGCCCCACATATATTAAGGGGGGTTTTTCTATTTGGGGAAGGGGGGTTTGAGGGATTTTTCATCATTTTTTAAAAGGGAAACCCTTTTCACCAAAAATTTTTTTTTTTTTTAAATTTCTCATCTCCTTTGGGGGTATATTAACTTAAAACTTTTCATCAATTTCAGTAAAACTTGGGGGGGAACACAAGATTTTTCCCATGGGGGGTTTCTTTTTTCCCCTTTTTACATTGCCCATCAAAGCCAAAATTTAACGGGGGGAAAAGGGGCCAAAACCCCCCAAGAAGGGCGAACCGGCTTTCTTTTGATTTTGGTAACCAATCCCCACCGATCTTATGCCGGCGACATTGTAAAAAGGGGAAGGAAGAAAACATGTTTTTAAATTTTTCAAATTCCAGGACGGTAATTTTAGTTTTTGGGGTTCTCAAAAATATTTTTAAACCCCTACATGCCTAATAATTGGCTTTTTAAACCCTGTTTTTTAAAAAAAATTTCCCCAAAAAAATTTTTTTCAAAACCAAATTCGACAAAACCCGGGGGAATACATTTCCCATTCATAATCTCTGCAGGGTTTTAAATTTTTTTGCCTGCTGACAGACGTTTCCGGGGCATCCCAAAAAAAAGCAAAAGCAAAGACAAAGGGGGGGCGATTTTAGCTCGGGGCTTTTCCCCCTTTTCCCGACTCCTCATTTCATCTTCCCTTTTGGGTCCTACCCAAAATTTTTTAAAAGTTTTTTACGAGCCTCCATCGCCAAAATTTTAATTTATGTCAAACTTTCTTTTTTCCCCCTACAATTAAAAAAAAAATTTTTAAATAGAAAAAAACGTGCCCAAAAAAACAAAAGTTTAAAACCCCGCAATTTTTAAAAATTTGGGGGCCCGGGGTTCGCATAATACTACAGACTTCCCGGGGACAAATGTGCCCCTGCAAAAAAATTTTTTTATTAAAAAAAAGACAAACCCTTATGTTTCATAAATTTCTCACAAGGGGGTATAAATAGAAAGGGACAAAAAATGAAAATTTTCCCCCTTTTTAAAACCCAGGGGATTAAACCCTTTTTAAAAAATAAGAATTAAGAAAACCAGAAAAAGAGAAAATCATAAAAAAAGCGCCACCCATGTGCACAGGTTGGCCGGGGATTCTTTAGGCAAAAAAAATTCAATTGTCCACAACGGGTTTAATAGACCCTTTCGCGTTATAAAGAAAGCACTGATAACCCTTCAGGATTTTAGAAAACAAATTTTAAATTTTTAAACCAAAAAGGGGAAAGGGGCAATTTTTATTCCATTGGTGCCCTTTTAAAAAAGGGGCTAAAACTAATAACCGGGGGGAACGAGTCCCAAAGCCACAGGGAAAGGAAATTTTACTTTACTAAATCTTTTAAAAGGGGGGAAAAACACAAAATGCACTTTAAAATTTTGGGTTTTTTTTGGCGTGATTTTTCACTTTTTTTTTAAAAAAATCCCCACTTGCATAAAATTTTTTGGGAAAACCAGCAAAAAAACAATATTACGCACCAAAAAATTGCAATACAAAGTTCCAAAAAACAATATTACCGCACCAAAAAAAGCAATAGTACTGTGCGACCCCCCCCACAATTGGGGATTACCGGGGAATGGGACTCAGACCAAACCCAAAGGGAAACCAAAGGGGTTTGTTCCCCGGTAGCGGGGGCTCGGGCTGGGGCCCCGGCGGGCGGCGTATTTGGGGGAATTTTTTCAGGGGGTGATATATTTACAGTTCTCCCCCCCCTGAAATCTCTGGGAATTGGGACACGCTCTGTAATCTCTGGGGGGGGGGTGGGGCACAAAATTCGGGGGCCCCTAAGGGGGACTCTCCCCCCGAGGGTTTTTGGGGGTTTTGCCGGGGTGAAAATTTAAAAACTCAAACTCACAAAACCCTCACCTTTTTCCCAAACCTTTTTTCTTTTTAATGGAAAGGGGATCCCGGGGCTGAGGGGGGTTTTTGGGGGATGATTTTGGGGAAAAGGCTGAGCAAGGGGGGGGCCCCCTTTATTTTCCCAATGTATGGGGCCAACCACAAAAAGCTAGTTCACTCCTGAACTTTACTTTTTCAAAGCGTACTGCCCGTCAGTTTTGTGGGGGCCTTCCAGTGAGAAACATTTTTCTATGTTTTGGGCCCAGTAAAAATTCCCCCATTCCACCTACCCCTTTTTTTAAAGAAAACTTCGGGGGGTTTTTTTTTTTTACCTAACCAAAAAGCCCGGGGCTTCTAAACCCCTATCTAAGATGGGGGCTTCCCGGGCTCCATGACCGTGAAAAGTGCAGAATTTTTAATCCAAAAACATTTTTGATTTCCTTCCCTGTGTTTTTTGATTTTCTCAAATTTCTCAATCTCACACTGACTAAAAAAGGGGGAAAAGGCTCCCCCGAAACTAGCCCCCAAACTAGGGTACCCCCTCTCTTTTCGGGGGGAAATTTTTGGGGTGCTCCAAACACTCCTTCTCCTCCCTTCACCTCAGGAACCCCAAAAAAACCCTCTTGTGCCAAACCAAAAACCCCTCCCCCCCGCGGGGTGTGTCCGAATATTTTTATGTCGTACCCCCCTTTTAAACCGTTCCCCCCCCCTCATCCCCGGTATTTGAAACCTTAAATACCGGGGCTACCCCCCCCCTGGTAAAGCACCCACTCCGGGGGAAAAATACAAAAAAAAATTTTTGTTTAGCATTAAACATTAACTTTAACTGGGCCCACCCGGGGAGAAGGTTTTTTTAAAAACTTCAAAAAAAACATTAAATATAAAAAATCCCAAAATGAAAAAAAAAGTTCAATAAAAACGGCAAGTTTCTGTAAAAGGAAACCCCCCCAAACCAAAAACGGGGTCCGGGGGGGGGGGGGGGGGCTGCAGGACATATAATGCAACCTCACTCATGCCACACCCCGGTTTTATGAAAAAGGGGTAAGTAAAGGGGCTTGGGGGAAAAACCTTTAAAAAGGGCCCCCTTATGAAAACTATTTACAAGATTTTTTCGGGGCCGGCCCGTCCTCACCTCGATTTTTTAAATAAACCCCCAAAAAAAAAAATAAAAAAAAAATACTTTTACAAATTCCTTTAAAATTTTGTTAAATTACTGGGGGTTCGAATGGTTTTTTCCCCCTTTTTTTATTCGCTCTGATCTACGGGAGTAGCTTCGGGTTTAATTTTTAAGTGTGATCTTCTGCACTGCGTAACGGCAAACTATAACTCCCAAAAATTTTTATGGATCGGGAACGTACTGATGGCGGCGTGTGAGTCCTTCCAACCAGGGATCCCAAAAGTAGGGGGGGCCCGCTTCTGATGATCCTTTTTGAATTCCGAGGTTTAGTGTTGCGGGAAAAGGTAACCCTAACGACTCAACTCCCCCCCCGGGGCAAAACGGGAAAACTTTCCCCTTTTGGCTGATTTAAAAATGCAACAAAACCCGGGGAATATTACAGCATCTCCATGGGGGGGCCCAAACTGCAGGAAAATCCCCAGATCCGTGTATGACCTCTTCCTTTCCCCCTTTTATTTTATGACGGGGGTTTTTTTCACAAACCCTTTTAAAGGGTTTGGGGCACAATTTAAAAGGGCCCCCCTGGCACAGGGGTTTTGGTTTTTCCTCCCCCCTTACTGAGGGAAAAAATTTTTTTTTTCATATTTAAACTTGTCAAAAGGGGGTTCTTGTTTTCCCAAAAAGGTTTTTCCCCAAATTTTTGCTTTTTTCCCTTTTTCCTTTTTTAAACCACTTCTCCAGCATCAAAATTTGGGGAGGACCCTTTTTTTTAAATATCTTCCTGTTTCTTTTTTCCCCTCCTGTTGAACTTTCTTCAAAAACCCTTTTTTAAAAACCCTTTTTAAATGCCTTGCCTGATTCCCATTTTCAATGTCGCTCCCCCTTTTTACCACCCCAAATTCTAAACCATTGGAATTTTCCCCGGCCCCTTTCTCTCTAAGATAGCGGAGTGCAGTTTAAACTTAAGTATAGGGATACAGGGAAACCAAAATCAGGTATAATCCGGCCATTTGATTTTTTGGGTTCCAAGTAACCAAAAGTAAAGGGGAAAAATTTTGGGGGTTTTTCGCAAAAAACCCGTTTTTTTGAGGGGGATCGGTTTTTTTTAATTTTTTTTTCACCCGGGCATGGACAAATTTCCCCTTTAAAAATCACTCAAAAAACCCTTTTATTTTTTTAATTTCCCCATCCCCCTGCGGGCTGCAGAAGCTGTTTAAAGGTTTTCGGGGCCGCACTGCGGGCTGACCCCTTTAAATGAAAAAACCACCAAAATCGGGGGAAGGGCCACCAGGGGCGGGGGGTATGGGATCCAATCTATTTTGGCCCCTTTTTAAAGGGGTCCAGGGGCCCCAATCCCGGGGGGATCGCCGGATGGGGTTTGGGGGGGGCCTTTTACTCCGTACCCCCCCCTTCGAACCAAGGGGGGCCACATTTTTCCCAAAAACCACCCTCCAATGGAGCGCCACCCCACCCAAAACCCCCGGGATCTCAACAGGTTTTCCGCTTTCCCCCAAAAAAGGCCTCTTGAGTTTTTTCCCCAAAACCTTTTGGGGGTCTCCCTTTTGGGGGGGACATTTCCAGACCTCTCATGGTTTTGGGGTTACGTATCCCTGCAAACTCTCACGGGGGGAAAAACCTTTTTTTCCCCCGTTCCACAGGAATGGCGAAAATGGGGGCATCCTTTTCCAAAAGGACCTCCTGTCTTAAAAAACTCCTTGAGGGGCCCACCCGGGTCCTGTCCTAAACTCTTTTCCCCTGTGATGGGAAAAAGGGTTTAATTTTTCCCCCAAAAATGCTTTCTGTTGACTCGATGCTCGTGGGCTCCCCCCTTTTATGAACGCAGGGAAACTCAATTTTTTTCCATCTCCGATTCTTTTTCCCCCCAAGTCATCGCATTCGGGACAATGCCACATTAGCTTTTTTCGACCCCCGGTAAATTTATATAAACTGTATTGGGGGAAAGGACCATCCATCGCGCTCCATGGGGGCCCCCTTGGCGTTTTCCTGCGAATTTATCTTTAAAAAGGGAGTGAACCGGGTTAGCCAAAAAATGTTAAATCTTTTAAAATTTGGGCCCCAAAACCCCCCAGAAACTCCCCTTGAAAGGGTAAATTTTTTTTCCGGATTTTCCTTCAAATTGGCCTAGTTTTTTTTGGCATATCTGGGGCTTTTTTTTGGCCCCTTCTGCTTCCCGATGGAACTGCTCCCCCAACCCTTTATTTTTGGCTCGGGGTACAACAGGAAAGGGGTTTGGGGGTTTAAACAGAAGGGTTTTAAATCTCATCACCTTAAGGGCCTTCATCTTTTGGAAGCTTTTTCCTGTTCCTTACCCAATTAAAAAGGGAATTTTCCTCTTTTGGGGTTTCCTACTAGGGGGTCCCCCAAAGGGAACTGCCTTCTTTTTTTTAATCTTTCACATTACCCCAAAATCAATGGGCTTGCTAAAACTTGGGCATACCTTTCCCCCACCCTAATACCCCTTCTTCTGGTGAGCGGGAATGGTGTCCGTCCCAACATGGAGTTGCTGACACCATTCCGCCACCTGAGTTGCTGGGTCATTGTCCTCCGCTATTTGACAGGAGTCTAAGGACTCAGCCGGAAGAATAGAATTATTGTCGACAGCATGTATTTAGCAATGGTTGCATAACGGGTAAGTTTACCTCATCATCTCCCCAATTGAGAAGCCGTACGGTACTCTTCCATTCACCACTTCTACTACTCCCCTAGCAGTCATAAGTGTAGGTCTATGTTCTGAATGGTGGGGTTCTACTACAGCTTGGTAATTCTGTCCTCTCAGACCTATGGCTGCCCTGCACCAGATCATCATTTCACTCATTGGGGTATCACAATAGGATCCGAGTCAGTGACCCGTACATTACCAATTTCGCCGTCTGTAAGCTTCGCTTGCTGCTGACACACCAGGCCCGGATCTCTCTTTGGATTACTCCTTTCTGCCTGGTCGGCAATCTCAGCGAGCTGTTGGAGCAAGAACACAACTTCTCCCAAACAATTACCGATAATGTTAGTGCCCAAAATTATATTTAAACCGTTCTCCTCATTTGCAGTCTTTACTACCAGAAGCCCCTGGTCTTTCAACTCCCTCTCTGCCCACCTTTACATCTACACATTTTGTCCCAGTACTTCTACAGGAAGACCATTAGAAGCATATACGTAAAGTCAGGGCTCGGGGTTTAAGACTGTCCATTGACCAGTACTTAGTATATAGGGCATCAGGTATTAGGGTCACTTGGGACCCAGTGTCTAACAATGCCGAACTGCAATACCATCTAGGATGATAGACAGGTAGGGTCGCCCACCCACATACTGCGGTTCCAGTCTAAGGGGCCTGACGGTATTCTCCTGGTGTTGGCCCTTGGACCCAGGTTCTGCCCGTTTAAAGGACACTGTGGAGACATATGACCTTTCCGGTTGCATCGATAACAGATGATCTTTCGACGAGGAGGGTGTTGATCAGAGGTCGCTCCTGGGGGTGGCGTTGTCCTCCTCCGGGGGGCGACGTCTTCTTTCTCTCCGGTGCATCCACGGGACGTCTTCTGGGCAGTCAGCTAACAAGATCTTCCCTTCCTCCTCTTTCCGCAGCTGCAGGGCACTCATTACAGCAGCCAGATTTTGTCAGCTGGCGCACCTCTGAGCGCAGACAGTCCAATTCACTAGGAGGTGTCACCTGCGCTTTGGCTTCGGCCACTAGCGGGGAACAGGGGTTACTGCTGGTTCCAGAGTGACTTCAGCCTGATGATGTTGGGTTGCCACCTCAGGTTTGCCCAGGGCCGCAGCCCTTTTATTGCCATGTCTTTTAGGGCATCAAAGGTAGCATCCGGATGATCTAAGGACCACCAGTTTACAGTTCTGCGTTCCTCTTGGGATCTCAATCCCTGGATAAATTGTTCTATCAGCATTTTATTCTCATCGATAGCATTTAAATTATTAATCTGCTTAAGAGCTCTCAGGGCTCCTTGTAGTCGGCAAGCGTAGTCCCGGATGCTGTCACCTGGCTGTTGTGAACAGTGATAGAAGGCCATCCGGAGATCCGTTTCCGTGCGGTCTTCAAATATGGCATGCAGCTTAAGGAAGATCGCAGGTACGACTCCTGATCAACGGTATCCCAAGTCTCCACTTCCCTCTCAGCAGCGCCAGTTAGCTGCCCTATTAGCACAGCAGCTTTTTGTCTCTCAGGCATGGAGTACATTTCTAGGATGCTGCATAACTTCCGCTTGAAGCCTGCTAATGTGCCTGGCTCACCGCTGTACTGGGGAAGCCATTTCGCCCCAGGCATATATGGGAGCGTTAGTGGCATGATCGGGACTACCGGACTGGGTGCTGGACCTGCACCCCCATCTGGCGCTACAATACCAGGCGGTGCGGGATTGGGGCCTCTGGCTGGGGCCGCACTGTCGGCCGGTTGTTGTGACATCTTAGCGCCCCCTTGGTTAAACGGAGCCTACCGGTTTCAGATGCTGCTACTTCACAGGCACAGCAGTGGGAACAGGACCTTCGTCGCAGGCGCTCTGATGTCAGAGCGTTCACTTCCTGTTGCAGGACCTGCCGCTGAGTCAGAGCCGGGGGCGTGTCCAAGACTTTGCGCGCTCTTTCAGGTACGCCCATTTTCTTCTCCAGCGCCTTAGGGCGCGAATCTGGCGGCAAATATGGCGGTATTTGGCGCCAAACAATAGCAACAGTCTTTTTCACCAAAACACTCCACAGGCACACAGGGCTCGCAATGCTGCAAGTTTCGTATCCTGTTCGTGACGCCAAAGTTTTGTGTCGACCCGCCACCACAATTGTGGATTACCAGGGCAATGGGGTACTCAGAGCCGAGCCCTAGAAGTCTATGGGTTGTCACAGGTAGCGTGGCTCGGTCTGTGGCCCTGGCGGTCTGGCGTATGTTGGGGGAATATTTACAGGGGATAGATATATTTACAGTTCGTGACGCCACCTGTAGTCTCTGGTAATTTGTACCAGCGCTGCTGTAGATCTCTGAGGGGATGGTGAGGCAGCTAGATGTCGGGTCCCTACAGGTGGGACTCTTCCCTCAGGTCGATGGTTATGGTGGGGTTGTGCAGGCATGCAATTAAATAACTCAGTCTCACACCGTCAGCGTCTTTCCATACCTTTTACTTGTTAGATGGTAAGGCAGGTCCCAGGGAGGCTGATGGGGTTGATGGAGGATGAGTTTTGAGGCAACGGCTGAGCAAGGCAGGGGCCTCCTTTACTTTCCAATGATGATGAGTCCAACCAGCATAAAGCGTAGTTCACTCCTGAAACTTCAGCTATTTCAAAGCTGTACTGCCCGTCAGTTTTGTGGTGGAGCCTTCCAGTGATGAAACTAGGTTCTTCTATGCTTGGCCTAGCTCAAAGTTCCTATTCCACCTGACCCCTGTTACGTACTGACACTTCAAGGGCTGCTTTCTGTTACCTAAGGTCCAGTAAGCCTCTGGTTTTTCTACCACTATGCGTGAAGCTATAGTGATGCTTCGGTCTCCAGTGACCGGTGACAATGTGCAGGATACTTCAATCCTAAAGCACTTCTGATTTCCTTCCACTGTGCCTTTCGACTTGCTCAAACTCTCAATCTCAGCACTGACTAGGCTAAGGTGAACTGGCTCACCTGTACTAGCCTCCACTACTGTACTGTCTCTCTGAATCGACAGGAATCTTAGTGCTCCAGACAGGCACTCCTTCTCTCTCCCTTCACCTCAGGAGACACTACAAGACTCTCTTGTGCTAAAAACCACACCCCTCTACACCCCTGCTGGGTGTGTCCGAAGTATATGTGATGTCATGTAGAGCCCTTAACCGTTACCTCTCCACTCATCCTCCTGGTATTGTGTACCTTAAATACCAGGGCTACACATTACCGCACAAAGAAAATGCAATATTACGTCACCAAGAAAATGCAATATTACCGCATCAAGAAAATGCAATATTACATCACCAAGAAAATGTAATACTAAAGCTCCAAGAAAATGCAATATTACCGCACAAAGAAAATGCAATATTACGTCACCAAGAAAATGCAATATTACCGCACCAAGAAAATACAATACAAAAAGCTGCCGAGCTACAACTATACAATATGTTATGTCTTCAAGAAACCATGAACATGCCACTGCCAATGAGCGGACTTCAAAGACTGGTTACATAAAAAAACAGGAGAGATGGTAAATATATGACCGCTTAGATACCCCCTTCTCCCCATTTGTGGGATTCCCAGAGGTTTGACCCCTCTGAGAATTTATAGGTGATAAATTAAATGTATGAGACAATCCCTTTAAGGGGAGAATTTCTTTGTTGCATAGGAACCAATGGAACAGAATGTTTTTGCACCAGCGCTATTGAACTAAAAAGTAAAGGGGTTCTCCATGCAAATGATAAAGATGAATTATCATTGGGATATGTCATCAGTGTCAGATCAGCAGGGGTCAGATATCTGGTAATCACACCAATGGGTAATTATCAAGAAAGTAGGGGCAGAGCTGCATCTCTCAGTAGCAGCCACTACACAATGCACAGAGCTGGGCCATTCTGGTTCCTTCTCTGTCTACATACATCTCTCGGGCTCAAAAACTATTGTTATATTGTGAGGAGGGCACAGGAATAGTGTACTCAGGTACTAAACTCAGTGGGGGTGCTAAATCTTGTTTTTACACACTTTTCCTACATAACATTATGGCTAGGGTTAGGGGTAGTGTTGGGGTTAAGTCTATGGCTAGGAATAGGGTTAGGGATAGGGTTGGTATTAAGGCTAAGGTTAGTAATAGGGTTGGGGTTAGGGCTAAGGTTAGGGTTGGGGTTACGGCTAAGGTTAGTGATAGGGTTGGGGTTAGGACTAAGGTTAGGGTTGGGGTTAAGGCTAAGGTTAGTGATAGGGTTGGGGTTAGGGCTAGGTTAGTGATAGGGTTGGGGTTAAAGCTAAGGTTAGTGATATGGTTGGGGTTAGGGATAGGTTTTGGGGTAAGGCTAGGGTTAGAGTTAGGGCTTGGGTTAAATCATCCCCACAGGTCAGAGAGCCGCGATTCTCATGGTGTCAAAAGACAGATTGAGCACTCAGCTGAGATGGGAGGTATAAAGTTTACCTCCAGTCACTGATGTCAGCAGATGAGTCTACAACTAATAACAGCGACAGCAGGAGCGACTGATGGGTGTATTCATTAGCTGGCTCCTCCTTAGTAAATAATTTTAATAATGCTCAGCGTGGGTTCCCCTGTATTTTTGATAACCAGCCAGGCAAAACTCACAGCTGGAGTTGCAACCCTCAGCTGTCAGCTTCAGCAAGGCTGGTTATAAAGAATAGAGGGATCCCCTCGCTGTGTTTTTTAATTATTGAAATGATTTTAAAAAATGGCGTGGGTTCCCCCCCATTTTTGACAACCAGCCTTGCTAAAGCAGACAACTGGGGGGCTGGTATTCTCAGGCTGGTAAGAGGCCATGGATATTGGTCCCCCCAGCTTAAAAATAGCAGCTTGCAGCTGCCCAGAAAATGACATCTATTAGGTGCATCAATTCTGGTGCTTCGCCTGGCTCTTCCCACTTGCCCTGTAGGGGTGGCAAGTGTGGGTTAATATTTGTGGGGTTGATGTCACCTTTGTATTGTCAGGTGACATCAAGCCCACAGCTTAGTAATGAAGAGGCATCTGTAAGACACGCATCCATTACCAATCCAATAGTTACATTGTAAATAAAGACACAGCCAGAATAAAGTCATGTATTAGAAATAAAACAAAACAGACTTTTCCTTTTTTTAAAAAAATAACAAACACAGTTATACTCACCTAATGGCTATTGCACCGAAACCCTTGTCTTCTGTAAGAAAACAAAAATAAAAAACAAAAATATCCCTCACCTCTCTGTCATTATGTCCCATGCCTTAATCCATGTCTGGGGGAAAAAACAACCTGGACGGTGCCAAAATGCGACCGTCCAAGCTGAGAACCACTGGTGAATGAGTTGCTGCGAGCGCAGCCTCAGTGACCGGCAGTGACGTAATCAAGTTTACATTCGGTCACTGATGCTGCGTTCCTAGCTGGGCTGAACTGCCACACTGCTAGCACCTTGAGGCTAAGTGCACACGTTCAGGAATGTTTGCAGAATATTCCTGAGCAAAACCGGACTTTTTTCGCCGCAAAAACGCGCGTTTTTTGCACGGATTTTGCAAGTTTTTTGCGCGTTTTTGGTGCGTTTTTTGCACGGATTTGACGCGTTTTTACCGCGATTTTTCCCTGAACTTTCTAGGTCAATAATATAGCGGGAAAAACGCTAGAAATCCGCAAAATTAATGAACATGTTGCTAGATTTTCCACGATGCGTTTTTAAATTGCGGAATTCATTCTAAATGATAGGATGCTTAATTCATGCGTTTTTGACGCGTTTTTTCCCGCGAAAAAACGCAAATAATCCTGAACGTGTGCACTTAGCCTGAGAGTTTATCTAATAGATGTGCCTTTTCTGGGCAGCTGCGGGCTGCTATTTTTAGGCTGTTGGGGACAATATCCATGGCCTCTTACCAGCTTGAGAATACCAGCCCCCAGCTGTCTGCTTTAGCAAGGCTGGTTGTCAAAAATGGGGGGACCTTGTGCCATTTTTTAAATTATTTAAATAATTAAAAAATATGGCGTGGGGACCCCTCTGTTCTTGATAACAAGCCTTGTAGAAGCTGACAGCTGAGGGTTGCAGCCCCAAGCTGTGAGTTTTGCCCTTGCTGTTCATCAAAAACACAGAGGAACCCACACCGGGTTTTTTTAAAATTATTTATTGACAGCACAGGAGCCGGCTAATGAATACTACCATCAGCCGCTCCTTCTCTCACTGTTATTCGTGCCAGATGTTGAGAGCTGTAGTCCCATCCACTGACACCAGTGACCGGAGGTAAACTTTATGCCACAGCTGAGCGCTCACTCTATCTTTTGACAGCGTGGGATCCGTGGCTCTCTGACCAGCGGGGATGATTTCACCACTAATCAGAAGCTGTGTTTGCCGCTCTGTCATGCACATGACACCGTGGCAAACACTGGATGTTCGGGCCCCCCATTCAAGTGAATAGGGTCTGGGTTTGAGTCCGGGTACTGTTCTGGTACCCAAACCCGAACTTTTTGTAACTGTTCGGCCAAACCCGAACATCCAGGTGTCCTCCCATCTCTACTTATAATTGATAATTTTACCTTTCTACCTAGGTAATTGTTCTCTTTTCCATTAGTTCTATGACAACATGTGATTAATAACTGACAAGCTGAATCCTTCTAAGCTCCATGTAGAACAGGAAGTCTCTTTTACCTCTATGAGTCATAAGTCACTGCAAAAGTCCCTGGTAGGAGGAGTAGGGAGCAGCTGAGTCAGGAGTTGAAGAGGGGAATGATAAATGCAGGGACAAGAGACTTCCTGATTCTACATAGAGCTCAGAAAAGAGAAGAATCAACTGGGTAGAAAGGCAAAATGAGTAATTGTAAGTGCACAGTTCAATATATTATGGTGACTGCAATAAAATTAAGAGGATAAAACTTTGATGGGAGGAGGAGGAAGAAGAGGGGGAGGAGGAAGAGGAGGAGGAAGAGAAGGAGCAGGGTTTCTTTAAGTCAGAAACATACAAAAGTGAAATATAAACCCATACTATGGACCCTTTCAAGACAGATCTGTACCCAGTATTGGGTACCACTGCACTGAAGGGGTTATCCTTCTTTGGGGTTATTTTCTACAACTTAAATACCTGTAATTGGGGCTAAAAATCATGTTTGCAGTAGGGTTTCATTAAAATTTGTATACCTTTTGCCTTTTATAACCTCTGGGTTGCAATGTCTATGGCGGTCTACAGAAAGAGTTAACTGTGAATGTGTCAGTGAGCCCATTGTGAGGGTCTCACAGGCAATTTGTAACTTTTCTGAGCTCCTCTCAGCTGATATATGTCCACAGACCACATCAAAGTTGAATGTGCTGCGAAATTCTTAAAGAAATTTGAACGCAAAAACGATTCTTCGCCCCAAATACATGCATTTAGGGGAAAAAAAATGTGTTGAGCCTTTGAGCTGTTTTGACAAGCAGAACACATCAGGTTCCGTCCCCAGAAGTCCATTCTACTCGGCTTCTACTATTTTCTGGCTGATTATATGACAGTCTGACATTTATGCATCTACGGAGAATGACGACCAATCTAGGACATTAATCTCGGCAATGGCCGATGCAGACCTCGCCATCTCTGGTGTCTGTGAGCGGAGGAGACAGTGATGGTTCTCAGGGTGGTGAATCAGGTGTGAAATGAAGTGCAGTCTGGAAGTATCGGAGGCGCCGGTATCTGAGAAACGTGCGCCGTCACTCAGGAAGACAACGCAACTCCTTGTGGCAGGAGACATTTTACGACTCTCCCTAGAAACATCCCTTTTACTAGATCCTTTTAGAACTTTCTACTAAAAGTGTCATTTTATTTTTCCTTTGCAATTGGAGCCTTAATTGCGGCTCCTCTTATCCCCCATTGTGATCCACGTGGAATATCTGGCTAATATATCCCGTGTGCTAGGTCATAATTGATGTATTTTGTGCCCGAATTATTATTGGATTTGCTTCTTCTTTTTTTATGTTTAGTTTTTGGGTGTTTTTAGCTCGTTTTTAATTTGCACCAATTTTTTGCTATTAATTTGTGCCTTTTTTAAGTATATTTTATATGTTCTTGACTTTTTTTTTAATGTTCGTAATTTTTTTATTTTTATTTTTCCAGTTCTTTTCAGTCCATTCTTTAGTTGAAACTTTTTTTTTTTTAAAGTCACATTTTTTGTGCACAAAATGTACTCCCTCTTCCTTGTGAAATGTTGCGCCTAGTATTGTGACATTTAGCAGAACGTGTGAGGTTTGGAAAAAAAAGCATGACATCAGTTCTCAGGACATCTGCAGATAAGAACAGTTCTAGTGCCAGACGTTGATGCGAGAGACTCGCGCAACTTTCCCGCATCACACACGCAAGTGTGACCCCGGCCTTAGGCTGATTTACTGGAGCAGCGGCTGCAGGGAGAACACAAACTTCTATCCTCCCTGCGGCACTCATTTCCAGTTATTGGGGCGATACAGTCACCGACCACCACACAGTGAAAAATCACCATGATTGTCAGTCTGTCCTGCAGCGTATCTGTACAAAACCTGCTGTCAATTAATGTGCCGGGAGTGATTGCAGCGCGCGTCCTGCGCCACCCCAGATGAGAAGAGGCGAGCGGCTGCAGGGAGAACACAAACTTCTATCCTCCCTGCGGCCACTCATTTCAGTTATTGGGATACAGTTCACCGCCACAACAGTGGAAAAATCACATGATTGTCAGTCTGTCCTGCAGCGTATCTGTACAAAACATCTGTCCAACTTAAAGTGCGGGAGTGATTGCCGCACACACCTGGCCACCCCAGTGATGAACTGGGAGCGGCTGCAGGGAGAACACAAACTTCTATCCTCCCTGCGGCCACTCATTTCCAGTTATTAGGGCGATACAGTCACCGACCACCACACAGTGAAAAATCACCATGATTGTCAGTCTGTCCTGCAGCGTATCTGTACAAAACCTGCTGTCAATTAATGTGCCGGGAGTGATTGCAGCGCGCGTCCTGCGCCACCCCAGATGAGAAGAGGCGAGCGGCTGCAGGGAGAACACAAACTTCTATCCTCCCTGCGGCCACTCATTTCCAGTTATTGGGGCGATACAGTCACCGGCCACCACACAGTGAAAAATCACCATGATTGTCAGTCTGTCCTGCAGCGTATCTGTACAAAACCTGCTGTCAATTAATGTGCCGGGAGTGATTGCAGCGCGCGTCCTGCGCCACCCCAGATGAGAAGAGGCGAGCGGCTGCAGGGAGAACACAAACTTCTATCCTCCCTGCGGCCACTCATTTCCAGTTATTGGGGCGATACAGTCACCGGCCACCACACAGTGAAAAATCACCATGATTGTCAGTCTGTCCTGCAGCGTATCTGTACAAAACCTGCTGTCAATTAATGTGCCGGGAGTGATTGCAGCGCGCGTCCTGCGCCACCCCAGATGAGAAGAGGCGAGCGGCTGCAGGGAGAACACAAACTTCTATCCTCCCTGCGGCCACTCATTTCCAGTTATTGGGGCGATACAGTCACCGACCACCACACAGTGAAAAATCACCATGATTGTCAGTCTGTCCGGCAGCGTATCTGTACAAAACCTGCTGTCAATCAATGTGCCGGGAGTGATTGCAGTTCGCGTCCTGCGCCACCCCAGATGAGAAGAGGCGAGCGGCTGCAGGGAGAACACAAACTTCTATCCTCCCTGCGGCCACTCATTTCCAGTTATTGGGCGATACAGTCACCGACCACCACACAGTGAAAAATCACCATGATTGTCAGTCTGTCCTGCGGCGTATCTGTACAAAACCTGCTGTCAATCAATGTGCCGGAGTGATGCAGCGCGCGTCCAGATGAGAAGAGGCGAGCGGCTGCAGGGAGAATAAAGCTTCATTTTTTCCTTGCTTCCGCTGCTCCAGTGCAGCAGATTTTATTGCTATTTTCCTGCAGATTAGCATATTATTATATTATATTAGCGTTTCTGGACATGCCAGCACTTTTCAATTTTATCCCTTTAAGAAATGGAGACCACCCCTGTAATACATGTTGTGCTTGACTATAATGCATTTTCCTAGTTCTTATATTGGGGGTTCTAGGTAACACATAACGTTGGTGAGGGGATATAGTCAGGGGTCCTGTGGATGGGACCCTTGGCCATTAGATACCTGTGGCAGATGTGGATATCCCCCAGTGTGAGCCCCTTCTTGAGTTCTTGTGTGCGCCCTCGTCACCCCTCCTGTGTATGATGAGTGGGGTGTTTTATTAGGGTCCCTGGCGATGTAGCTCTGCTGTACATTAATCATTTTCTCATTCCGGCCTTTTTATGCCAATCAATGGCAGCCTGAGGCCGGTATTGATTAATTAAAGAATGCGCTTTGTAAGAGAGATCCAGGATTAGTCGCCTGCATCAGGAGTGCACAGCGCTAATAATACAGCCCCTGCAAAGAACCGGCGCGTGTACTCAGACGTAGCAGAGCTGAGGTGGTCGTGGCAGAAAAGCACAGAGATGGAAACATGCAGCTGACAAGATAAGTACAGATGTAGCAAGCTGGGTTTGTCATGGTTTTGAAGCAGATACTTGTGTTATATGTAACTGACAGGTGATTAGTGATGTAGCAGAGCTGAGTTTGTCATGTTGTTGAAACAGATACTTGTGTTACATGTAAATGACAGGTGATTAGAGATGTAGCAGAGCTGAGTTTGCTGCGATATTGAAGCACTGGATCGGTATCTGCAGTGATATATGTATACAGATGTAGCAGTGCTGAGTTTGTCATGGTGTTGAAGCAGATAGTTGTGCTATATGTAACTGACAGGTGTGCACAGATGTAGCAGAACTGGATTTGTCATGAAGCAGACAGTTATATGTAACTGACAGGTGATTAGTGATGTAGCTGAGCTGAGTTTGCTGTGATATTGAAGCACAGAGATCAATGTCTGCAGCTGACAGGTGTATACAGATGTAGCAGAGCTTAGTTTGTCATGGTGTTGAAGCAGATACTTGTGCTATATGTAACTGACAGGTGATTAGAGATGTAGCAGAGCTGAGTTTGTCATGTTGTTGAAACAGATACTTGTGTTATATGTAACTGATAAGTGATTAGTGATGTAGCAGAGCTGGGTTTGCTGCGATATTGAAGCACTGGATCGGTGTCTGCAGCTGATAGATGTATAGAGATGTAGCAGAGCTGGGTTTGTCATGTTGTTGAAACAGATACTTGTGTCATATGTAACTGATAAGTGATTAGTGATGTAGCAGAGCTGGGTTTGTCATGTTGTTGAAACAGATACTTGTGTTATATGTAACTGACAGGTGATTAGTGATGTAGCAGAGCTGAGTTTGCTGTGATATTGAAGCACTGGATCGGTGTCTGCAGCTGATAGATGTATACAGATGTAGCAGAGCTGAGTTTGTCATGGTGTTGAAGCAGATAGTTGTGCCCTATGTAACTGACAGGTGATTAGAGATGTAGCAGAGCTGGATTTGTCATGAAGCAGACAGTTATGTGTAACTGACAGGTGATTAGTGATGTAGCAGAGCTGAGGTTGCTTTGCTATTGAAGCACAGAGATTGGTGTCTGCAGCTGACAGGTGTATACAGATGTAGCAGAGCCGAGTTTGTCATGGTGTTGAAGCAGATAGTTGTGCCATATGTAACTGACAGGTGTATACAGATGTAGCAGAGCTGAGTTTGTCATGGTTTACAGGATTATTCCCTCCCCCCCAAAAAACCCCCATTTGTCTAACTTGCTGGTGACCCGACCGCCGGCACGCCTGAGGCTAGGGATCTGAAGGCCCCAGAATAGGGCCCTGTGCGGAGCGGCGGTGCGCGTGCTGCAGAGCCCTGTACTCCGGGCAGGTTATCCAATACTCAAACCCTCCGTAGCCCGATCCCGCGGCTGCCGGCCGGTACACGGTGGAGACACATAGTTTTGCATGGGAGCTGCATACATCATCATTAGAAACAATGCAACTTCACAAAGACGTTTCCCCTTTTCCTCCATTGCAGCGTTATAAACAGAATCTCTTCGTCTTCGGCCTCTTCGTGCAGATGGCGGCTGCTCCCGGGGACTTCATTACACACCTTGTAATGCTTAGTTGCCAAATCCTGTTTAGATTCGATCTTATCGATGTTTATCCACAATAGTAATTATTGCCGACAGAAGAGACGACATTTGCGCTTGTCCTAAGTGGAGCCGGTAATTGACAGCAGGACGCGTGCGGTTGGCGCTGCCGCTGCCAGCCAGAGCAGCCCCTGATGCCACTTAGATGTTTATTTAATAGGCTTATCCTCTTCCCAGGCTGGAGACTTGGCTCGGCGTCCGCTCCGGCATGTACTGTACTCCGCCTAATCTGCTGCCAGCAGGCCACATGGTAACGCTGCTGGAACCTTTCATTATCAGACGGATCGCTTGTCTTTTTAAATTATTATTTTTTTTAATTATTTTGCTTGTTGAAAGTAAAAGTATCGGCGGCAATAAAGAGGAAGAAACGATCGACCGGGCAGAAATAAAAAAAAAAATGTAAAAAATTCAAAAAGTAAGAAAAAATGTAAGAAACATAAGTGAGAATATGTCAGCGGCTCCGGAGTTTAGACTCTCCGGCTGTTGTAAAACCACAACTCCCAGCATGCTGTCATAGTCACAGGGTGAACGTTTTAGCATCTGACGCCAAAGTCCAGAATGAATGGGGAAGCTCAGCTGACTCCAAGGCGCTTGGCACTGACTACTTCATCAGTGCAAAAATGGTGGTCACCCTCGCTTTTCTCCTTAAAGGGGTTGTCTTATCTGAAAGCACCTCTTCAGATATGAGCAGCTGTGGCCACCGGCCAATCATTCTGGGTCTTAGCCCTCATGATAAACAATTGGTTGTGCCAGGGAAAGCCTTCATGATACAAGTGTATCCAGTGTAGACAATGCTCTGTGAGCTAAACATCCTGGACTTCAGACTGATACATTGTAGAAAGTTATATATTAGTTCCATTCAAATGCAGTTGTAGGGAGGTTGACCGGACCGCGGGAACCTGCATGCCGGGTCCGGAACAAAAAGGCTGCATCCTCTGTTCCCGGAGGGGAAGCCTGAGTGAGGTGAACCTTCCCCTGATGCCCGGGGGAAGCCTGGGAGAGACGGAGCATCCTGCTGTCCCAGGAGGTTGGGGAGAGCCAGAAAAGGGTGTGCAGCGTCGGAGGCATAAAAAGAGAAAGTACACGAAGCAGGAGAGTTTGGCCCAAGGGCAGAGCAGCGCGCAGTCGGGATAGCATTGTGCTCCGCTCCCCATCCTGACATAGAGTTCTGGCGCTGTGACAGGCTGTGCTGCAGTGGCACAAAACATCCGGGACATCGTTCTTCAGAGAGAGCCGTGCGGAGCAGATCAGAGCCGGGTGTCGGAGCAGTCACAGAGAGGAGTGCTCCAGCCGGGAGCATCAGCGCCAAACAGATCAGCGTCGCCCGCCACCAACAGCGGGGACCCGGGAGAGCGGGGCCTGCGGTGGGTATCCAGTGACCGCCAGAGAGAACCGGTGACGTGCACTACGTGTCTGTGAGTACCGCACACGCGCTGCCCAAGAGGGACCGCAGACGGGACTGACCCCTGCGTCCTGACGTTGCCAGCCGTTAGTTGCCCCGACCCTTTTGACCGTATTGTGCCAGCGTATGCTACCCGAGCCACACTGGGCTCGTACGGGACTGTGGCCCGCACCGGTTTTTAGCCACCAGAAGACGGGGTATTGTCATTTGCCTGACCCCACTAAAAAGGACATCGCGCCAGCCGCTGTCGGCGCAATTGAGTTTGCAGCAGGAGCTGCAGTTTTAGGACTTCCTGATACTCTCGCTACTGAACTGCCGTTAACCCTGCCATTGTACTTCACCTTTCAAAATCCTTTGTTTAACCCTTTACCGCATGCAGTATTCCCCTGTAAATAAACCTGTTAACCCTTGCTCTGCCTGTTCCTGCTAGTATCTTACACAGTAACCCTGTAACTAGTAGACAGTAGTAGTAGCTGCTCCTGCTCTCAGCTGAGACAAATGTTTTCCGTGTAGACAATGCTCTGTGAGCTAAATAGCCTGACCTTCAGATTCATACACTGTGGCAACTTACCGGAGAGATTTATGCAGCTTCTATATTTCTTTGCTGTTCTTTCCATTGAGAATCGTTAACCCTTTACACGACTAGTCCTGCTCTCAACTCCTACAATTGTATCCAGTATAGATAATGCTCTGTGAGCTAAGTATCCTGAACTTCAGACTGATACATTGTAGAAAGTTACAGGAGAGATTTCTGCAGCTGCTGCTGGATATGTATTTGCTGCTTCTTCCATTTAGAAGAATTAACCCTTTACACAACTAGTCCTGCTCTCAACTCCTACAGTTGTATCTGCTGAGAGCAGGACTATACAAATGGTTAGAACTATAATACACAAAATTCTTGATTCATCAAGCAGTTTTCATTAGAATTCTGGAGTAAAATTGCTTTTAATAACACAAACTTTTTTGCACAGCCCAAAGGTGAGCAAACAAATTTTGACGCTTGTCATTTTCATGCCAGTTCAGACCTGTTCCAACAACTTTTTGAAAAGTAGACAGCGCTCGGGCAGGATAGGAGATGGTCGAGCGCGACTATAAAAATAATCATCATGATTTATACCAAAAAGGTGGCACTCCAATCCTAAAAGATTTACTTGAAAGGGTCTAAGCTGCAATACCAGGTGTAACCTATGAAGAGGAGGGCGCTGTCTCTGGAAAATCAAAATAACCCTTTTTATAGAATCTCAGAAAATTCCTTTATTTAAACCTGCAGAAAGCATGATCGATCCCCAGCCTATAATCAAGGGGTTTCCAGAAATTGCCGGTGTGGCTGACGTCTAGCCTTCTGCTCTGGTTATTTTTTAATTTCGAGGAGCCGCGAGTGATCTCAATCCCAGGATCTCTCATCTCGGAGTCATTTCCACTTCGAGTCCAGTAATGAATTTATTTTCCAGTGATGGCCCCATAATTCGGCCCTGGCATCTTTCCATTTTGATATCTCGCTGTCTTTCCATTTCTCTGTCTCGGAATCTCACCCGGCGTTTGGGTTAAGGACCATCTGATTACATTCTCGTCATGTGAGGAACGAGCCAAATGCAATTTCATCTGCTCGAGTCAATTTGCTGCACAATTCCAAAAAAAGAGACCTACAAAATTGCCAGCAAATAAGTCTCCCCTTCACTGTTAACACCTGTGCTGCGCCAAACCTGTCACCAGAAGAGTTGACCCCTCGCCCGGCGCGCGGGATTATTGTCAGCTCCAGCTGATACAATCGGCCCCTAATCAAGTGTTTATATTGGTTTATGAAGAATATTGCTCCGGCCGGGTCCTAAAATGTGTCGCCTGCATGTGACGTCCCATTATTACTGGTGTCAGGCTTTTATCAGCAGTGCCTGCTGGGGGTAGTAGTGACTCTAATGGTTTTCTTCCTATAAATGCAGTTATTTGGACGCTCCAATGAAAATCTAATAATGAGCAAATGGCCGATGGGATGCAATTTATATAATATTAATTAATGAAAAATGCTATTATTAGTAGTAATAGTAGTAGTATAAATTATAATATTATTTTTAGTAGTAGAAGTAGTAGTATGAATATTATTATTTTTTAATATTAGTATTAGCATTATTATTAGTAGTAGTAGTAATAGTAATAGCATAAATTATAATATTATTATTATTATTATTTGTAGTAGTAGAATTAGTAGTATTAGTATGAATATTATTATTATTTATTATTAGTATTAGCATTATTATTATTATAAATAATAATTACATTATTAGTAGTAGTAGTGGAATAATAATAATAACTATTATTAAAATTAATGTTATTATTTTAATTATAATTATTATCAGCATTATTATTATTATTAGTAAACAATGTTATAATAATATATTAGTAGTAGTATAAATTATAATATTATTATCAGTAGTAGTAGTATGAATATTATTATTAATAATATTAATTATATTATTATTAGTACCATAATTATTATTATTATTACTATTATTATTAATAATATTAGTAGTAGTAGTAGTAGTAGTATAAATTAGAATATTATTATTAATAATAATTAAATTATTATTAGTACCATAATTATTATTATTATTATAAATTAGAATATTATTAGTAGAAGTAGCATTGATGTGATTATTATTATCATTATTATTATTACTATTAATAATAATACTTATAATTATATTATTATTAAATTATTTATATTAGTAAAATAATAATAATCATTAATCCCACCCCCAGCACTGTTTGGCATCTTTCTGCCTATACACAGTGTACACAGAAAGCTGCCCATCAGTGGTATGGGCGGCGTTATATAGGGCTCAGCATTCAGAGTTCCGCTAGATCTGTAGCAGAGAAAATTGATTGTATCACAACAACTGCTACATCCGGTAACACTAAGTGACACATCGCAGGAATCAGAGTCTCTGTCCCTACATCATGCTGCTCTTAATTATATACACAATTTCTGGCTATATTTTTGTTAAAAAAAATTGTGTGTTGAAGAACAATAGTCATCATTAAATCAGCAAACAAATGAGCAAAACTCTGGTTCACCCAATCACTTCTCGGCTGACAATAATGGAGCCGCCGCCGCCGGTTTGTATTTACACAATCATAATTGAATTGCTGATGTTTTCCTTCTGTCGTCTAAAGTCGCCGATGTGTTTGCTCTTAATTAGCGGTTCAGCAATGCTTTATCCTCATTAATATAATTTATCACCTTGGACTTTGTTTTGTTTATTTTAATGATTAATATTTATTTTCATCTTATTAAGAGTATTAACATGAAGATCAAAATTGTTTTTTCACAATGTTTTTTTTATTTGAAGAACCGGCAGAGATGTTAACAATTTTATTTGTCTTCTGATTTTAACATTGATGAAGATTTTTAAGAAAATATTATAGCCTTTTTTTCTTTTTCTTTTATTTGTTAATTTATTTTTGCCATTTAAATGTCCTTGGTCCAAATTGATTAGTAAGTTTCTATCATGTTTTGGTGTCACCTATAATAAATTCAAGTGGTAATAGTTTTTTTTTGTAAAAAGCTTATTATAGAACCGGGAACCGCTCATCGACAAATTTCAAGTGATAAGAAAACCTGCAGACGATGCAAAGCTAGGAGGGATAGCTAACACTAGAGAATACACAGAAAGGATTCAGAAGGATCTAGATAAGCTTAAACAATGGGCAGTGACTGATAGAATGGTATTTAATGAGGAGAAATGCAAGATTCTATATCTGGGCAAGAAAACAGAATGGGAGGAATAGAACTAAGCAACAGCATGTGTGAAAAAGACTTTGGTATACTAATAGATCACAGACTGCACATGAGTCAACAGTGTGATGCAGCACAAAAAAGGAAAACTCAATTCTGGGATAAATTAAGAGAAGCATACAGTCTAGATCACGTGAAGTCATTATCCCCCTCTACGCCTCCTTGGTCAGGCCTCATCTGGAATACTGTGTCCAGTTCTGGGCACCACATTTTAAAAAATATATTGAAAAACTGGAGCAAATTCAAAGAAGAGCTACCAGGATACTAGAAAAACCTTTTTGACAGTGAAGGTGATCAATGAGTGGGACAGGCAGCCACGTGAGGTGGTGAGTTCTCCTTCAATGGAAGTCTTCAAACAGAGGCTGGACAGACATCTGTCTGAGATGGTTTAGTGACTCTTTCATTGAGCAGGGGGTGGGACACGATGACCCTGGAGGTCCCTTCCAACTTTAACAGTCTCTGATTCTATGAATAGTGAGTGTGGTCCCCAAGGAGAAACAGTTTTAGTAAAGTTTTCGACAATGGTTGTTGTGAATACTTTTCCGTCCAATTATGACAAGAGTATTCTTAGAGTGATACCTTTATTGGCTAACCAGAAAATTATATGTTCGCAAGCTTTCAGAGCACAGAGGCTCCTTCTTCAGGTTTGTAATCTTGCCTGAAGAAGGAGCCTCTGTGCTCTGAAAGCTTGCGAACATATAATTTTCTGGTTAGCCAATAAAGGTATCACTCTAAGAATACTCTTGTCATAATTGGACGGAAAAGTATTCACATCGATTTTTCTGGCTAACACGGTACCACAATATAATTTATTATTGTACACCACGACAATGGTTGTAAATCTCTCAAATTAAATCCTAATGCTGATGCCAAGGTTTGTATCTGGTGAAGTTGCTTGTCTTCATATATTGTTGTAGCATCTGCAGATAGGAACAGTTTGAGGTTCATCTTGAGTGCTAGCAAAAAACAAGAATGGACGTGCACATTGCTGTTGACTTTAAATGTAGCGTGGTGGTAGAATTTGACCCTTGAAGTGACCTTCGTATGGCACCAATGGGGATGGGGCAGAAATGAATTAATCACGTACATACCAAGACACCAGTGTTATACACGGAACATGGTAGGGAGTATTGGCGTTTAATGGTATCTAGTTACATCTCCGAGCCCATAGACTGGTTCTTTGGGAAGTTTTTGAGATGAGAAGAAACTTCAACTAAGCTCCCTAAGCTCACTGTCCTGAAGGAGAGCTCGGTGAGAAATGAGTGATCTGTGAATAGTATGTGCATGCGGAATGTCTTATCTGAAGTTGCATTTAGAGGGTCTTTTTGCACCCACCCCAATTCATATCTTACACAGAAATGTCCATCCTTAACCTTATCTCCTTTAACTCCAATTCCTCTTGATACAACTTCTATACATTACCGCAACATGCCAGCAGAACTCACGACAGGCTGCGATCAACACATATAGCAGAAACGTCTTCTGACAGAGTATAACAAACATACGTTTTTTTGTTTTTTTATTTAATTGAAAGGAATCTGTCACCAGGTTTTGGCCACCTGATTAGAAAGCAGCATAATTTAGGGACGGAGACCCTGATTCCAGCGATGTGTCACTGGGCTGCTTAGTGCAGTTTTTAGAAAATAACTGTTTTATCAATTAGAGATTATCATTAGAGGACTAGTAAATGTGCAGCCAGGAAGTCCGACCATGCCTTTGGTCCCACCATTATAAACAAGTTAGTAACCTGTAACAATTGTTTTTTGGGTCAATTGTCAGGACCTACACAAAACCATTAAAGGGTAAGCGCATTTGGGTTTATTTTGACCTCCTATATCACTAATTGGAGAAAGTATTCAAAGCCGTCGCTTCCCTCACTGCTGCTCAGGTACTGGTTGGTATGAGAATCGGGGGACCTTTCTTCAGGTCTCGGAGGTGGGACTCTCATCTATTAGAAAATTTTGGCAAATCCGGTAGATGTACCATCAATGTCAGTGATGAGACATAACTCTTAAGTTTATGAGTCTTCTTGGTCTACCAGTTTGGCCATCTCATTTTTACTTCTGTTGTAGAAATACATATATTCCCAGATGTCTACCTCCGATGGAGAGGGGTCTGGTCCAAACACGGCTAGTCCCAACTCTTTTACTACAAGAGGTTGGCAAATGTGGCCACGGCTCGTAAATAAGTACAAGAAGCTTCTTCTGTCTTGGTTGGCAAAAGTCAAAACATAGAGAAGGTCAAGTTTGCTCTTTACAAGGCAACTCCCTTTCTTCTACGTACCCAACCAAACAAAGATGAAAGCTATTTTACAGTTCACAGAATATGGTAGTGCTCACTATGGAAGGCATGCAACGTCAACGTCAATGATCTAAGAACTCTAACCGATTAGACAGACCGTTCTGTGCAGAACACTGACGGTGTCGCTGCCAGTGGGAACATCATCCTGCAATTGTAACCTGCTTTTGATTGTACTACCAGGACGACTGGTGCCAGATGTGGTCGTGGTGCTTCTACTGTTGTCTCTTTTTCTTTTATCATACATTTTCTATAACTATAAAAAAAATTACATAAAATAAAATAGGCAATGTCCTTCCAGGTCGTGAAAAAGGCTGAAAGATTTATTTCAACAAACGCATTGTGAAGGAGAGAATGGCTAATGAAATCAATTATTAACCTTACATAAGCTAGTAATATATGTGGTGTGGCAAGATGGCATCTACATCCTGGAACTACGCCCTGGAATCCTTGGAATGTGAGGCGGACACACTAAACACTATATATGGAATGGACCTAGCACAGAGTGATACAATGACTGTTGAGAAAGCTGTGCAACGTCCTCCTCCTGTCTGCTACATGATCTTTTGTTTATACTAATAAAGCCAGTTGTGTGCCAGCTTTTGCTGAGAGAGGAGGACACATCTGACCCTGTGTCCGATGTCTTTCCTCTATGCATGCACTTGGCTCATATTTATCAGGTCAGGGACAGTCAATCACTAAGATCTCACCTTAAGCGATCACCCCAACAACACCACCTCCACGTTTCTACCTAGTATAGGTTCTTCATCAGGCGTCTGAATCTTGGTAAGCGTGAACCACCAAATCTGAAGATGATGGACATGTAACACACTCTGAATTTGGGTGAGCCGCAGACCGCCGTAGCAATTTCTTATACTAATGATCATCTTGCTTGATATAGAGACCTACGTCAGGTGTAAACGTAGCGGTGACGCACTGGGCGAAATAAATCTATTTTTTATTCTTCTAATTTTGTGGTTATTTTACGATGATCCTACAGGTTGAAATGAGGCTAACGTCCTTCACTTGAACTTGGACGATGATATCATTGAGTGGAAGACATTTGATTTAATTTGCCGAGAGGACGGGGACAAGTCAACAGCGCTGAATGTTTAATGAATCTTTAAGGCTGCGGATCCCGGATTCCATAAATAATATATAGGAACTAATGTAAACAGGCGGTACAGCGCCAGGCTCGATAGCATCGGGGATTTGCAGTGCGTTCATTAGTGTTTTGTAGCTGTTGAGCATTGACACCTTGTTATAGTCATTAGCCCGAATCTTGCAACCATATTACGAGGCTCATTAAAAAACATACATCCACTTTAAAAGAAGTGGCGCCAACCCCAGAGTCACAATGTAACGTGCGCCGCGTCTCCGGCTAATTAATTTGTAGCAATGGTTAGAAATGATTGTTTTTGAACTAAATTAAGTCGAGTGTCTAACCTGTGTGTATGTTAATGGATTGCCAGTCAGTAACACTCCTCTAACAGGAGCCGTGTCGTCATATCAGCTCCGATGTCTCAGGATCAAGGTTAGAAAGCAAAAAAGTATTTTCATCTAAAAATACCGTAAATTCAAGCCTGGAAAATATTTCCACGTTGCTTCGCTAGTTTTTAATTGGCGCCTTATTCTTACACTTTGAAGTCAATGGAAGGTCAGGTTTTAAGGGGATGGCAGACTGGGCAATTGCCCATGGCCACTTTTTTCGAGGACAGGACCTTAAGGAGGAAGAAAACCTTCAGTTCCAAAATTCAGGAATAGCTCTTATTTACAGTTAGGTCCATATATATTTGGACAGAGACAACATTTATCTAATTTTGGTTCTAGACATTACCACAATAAATTTGAAACAAAACAATTCAGATGCAGTTGAAGTCCAGACTTTCAGCTTTCATTTGAGGGTATCCACATTAAAATTGGATGAAGGGTTTAGGAGTTTCAGCTCCTTAACATGTGCCACCCTGTTTTTAAAGGGACCAAAAGTAATTGGACAAATGACTCCAAGGCTATTTCATGGACAGGTGTGGGCAATCCCTTTGTTATGTCATTCTCAATTAAGCAGATGAAAGGGCCGGAGTTGATTTGAGGTGTGGTGTTTGCATTTGGAAGGTTTTGCTGTGAAGGAAACATGCGGTCACAGGAGCTCTCCATGCAGGTGAAACAAGCCATCCTTAAGCTGCAAGAACAGAAAAAAACCCATCCAAGAAATTGCTACAACATTAGAAGTGGCAAAATCTACAATTTGGTACATCCTGAGAAAGAAAGAAAGCACTGGTGAACTCATCAATCCAAAAAGACCTGGGAGCCCACGGAAGACAACAGTGGTGGATGATCGCCGCATACTTTCTTTGGTGAAGAAGAACCCGTTCACAACATCAACTGAAGTCCAGAACACTCTCAGTGAAGTAGGTGTATCTGTCTCTAAGTCAACAGTAAAGAGAAGACTCCATGAAAGTAAATACAAAGGGTTCACATCTAGATGCAAACCATTCATCAATTCCAAAAATAGACAGGCCAGAGTTAAATTTGCTGAAAAACACCTCCAGAAGCCAGCTCAGTTCTGGAAAAGTATTTATGGACAGATGAGACAAAGATCAACCTGTACCAGAATGATGGGAAGCCAAAAGTTTGGAGAAGAAAGGGAACGGCACATGATCCAAGGCACACCACATCCTCTGTAAAACATGGTGGAGGCAACGTGATGGCATGGCATGCATGGCTTTCAATGGCACTGGGTCACTTGTGTTTATTGATGACATAACAGCAGACAAGAGTAGCCGGATGAATTCTGAAGTGTACCGGGATATACTTTCAGCCCAGATTCAGCCAAATGCTGCAAACTTGATTGGACGGCGCTTCATAGTACAGATGGATAATGACCCCAAGCATACAGCCAAAGCTACACAGGAGTTCATGAGTGCAAAAAAGTGGAACATTCTTCAATGGCCAAGTCAATCACCAGATCTTAACCCAATTGAGCATGCATTTCACTTGCTGAAATCCAGACTTAAGAGGGAAAGACCCACAAACAAGCAAGACCTGAAGGCTGCGGCTGTAAAGGCCTGGCAAAGCATTAAGAAGGAGGAAACCCAGCGTTTGGTGATGTCCATGGGTTCCAGACTTAAGGCAGTGATTGCCTCCAAAGGATTCGCCACAAAATATTGAAAATAAAAATATTTTGTTTGGGTTATGTTTATTTGTCCAATTACTTTTGACCTCCTAAAATGTGGAGTGTTTGTAAAGAAATGTGTACAATTCCTACATTTTCTAACACATATTTTTGTTCAACCCTTCAAATTAAACTTACAATCTGCACTTGAATTCTGTTGTAGAGGTTTCATTTCAAATCCAATGTGGTGGATGCAGAGCCCAACTCGCGAAAATTGTGTCACTGTCCAAATATTTCTGGCCCTGACTGTATACTGACCTGTTGTGAACGTTTTGGAGACGACTTTGGAGCTGAAGCTCCCTCTGGTGGTTGCTGAGGGTATTGAACCTATGTTGAACACCAAGAGTCCTACACCTGCAGATAACGAGTGGTTGTCAGGTGGTACTGACTGGCCTGATATAAGTGAGCTGACCTCCCATGATCCTCGCCGGTGATCAATTGTTCTTCCTGGTCTATGTTGGAATTCAACTTGCTTTCCTGCTGTCTCATGCTTGCTTTCAGATAAGTCTCTTTCAGTTTTTTTTTTACTGTGGTTTGAATTCCTTGCTTTTTGCTGCATTGCTTTTTGTCTTCAGCCGGGTCCCCTTTGGGGGCTTTGGCTGGTCTCCGTTCGTTTCTTGTATTTGTTCTTTTGCTCAGTTCTTGTGATATTTTACTGCTGGGTTGCTACGTGTCCACACCAGAGATCTGATATAGGTGGTCGAGACCGTGTGCTCTCAGTATTTTTGGATTCAGAAGTGTTGGAGTTTTTCCTTGGGTTTTGTTGGGTTGCAGACAGTATTCTCTCCTTTGCTGTCCTATCTAGACAGTTTTGGGCCCCAGCGTTTGCTCAATCTATTTTCTGTCTGTGTTCGTATTTTCATCTTGTCTAACCACCATTATATGTCTGGGGGGGGCTTCCTATTCTTTTGGGGTCTACTCCAGGGCAGTCAGCTTTCCTCTTTCCATCTTCAGGGATAGCTATCTCTCCGGCTGTGACAAGGCGTCTAGGGCTCCGTAGGAACGTCCCACGGCTGCTTCTAGTTGTGTGGTTAGTTTAGGGGTCTGCAACCTATTAGTTTCCAACCTCTCTGGTGTTTGGCTGCCTTTGTGGTTTTTTGCTCCTGCCTCCTCAGCTACCTAAACATAACACTAACCCCTTGATGGTGCTGGACAGCTTTCTTCCAATTTTTCTGTATTGTATGGCGGTATTATTTGGCTTTATATGACAGTATTCTGCTATACGTAAAAGTAAAATGGCCTTATGAATACATGCTGTTTAGTATAAGTCAGGGCACGTATTTACCATGACTCAAGCAATGCGTTATACCACTTTTATTTTCTACGTATTGTATGGCGGTATTATTTGACTTTCTAAGACAATATTCTGGTATACATAGTTAAGTAAAATGGCCTTATGAATACATGCTGTTTATTATAAGTCAGGGCACGTATTTACCATGACTCAAGCAATGATTTATAACACTCTGTTTTTATTTTTTACATATTGTATGGTAGTATTATTTGGCTTTGCATGACAGTATTCTGGTATACATATTTAAGTAATATGGGTTAATGAATATATGCTGATTAGTATAAGTCAGGGCACTTATTTACCATCACTGAATCAATTCGCTATACCACTCCCTTTTTATTTTTTACGCATTGTATGGCGGTATTATTTGCTATGATATACTAGTTTATTTGACATTGTATGGCAGTTTCCTAGCATGAATATTTGGGTAAAATGTGCCTATAAATATACCTAGAATAGGATAAGACAGGGCACTTATTTACATTGTTGAGTCCCTTATCGAGCTCAACAACCTTGCTTTTATTATTTGAGCATTGTATGGTGGTATTATTTTGCATCGTATGGCAGTAATTTGATATTAATACTTGGGTGACATGTGCATATAAACATCTTAGAGAGTGTTTATACTCACCCTTTCATTGTATTAGACGTCCCTGTTCTAATGCTTTAGGTGTAGTATAGCGTCATTATTTGGCATTGTAATGGCAGTATTCCGATTTAAATAGTTACGTAAATGTGCGTGCAAAAATATGCTGCTAAGGATAAGGCAGTCATTTACATTGGCTCCGTATCTGCGATATATCATCCTATTTTTATTATTTAAGCGCTGCGTGGCGGCATTATTTGCCATTGTATACGGATTTCAGTTGGCATTATATGGCGGCATTCTAGCATGAATATCTGGATAAAATATTTCCATATATATACTCTACTTAACATTAAGCCAATGCAACTATATGCATTGACCCCTTCACTTCACGAGACCACCATGTTCTAATTATGTAGACAGTATTACCAGGCATTGTATGGCAGTATTATTTGTCATTGTATTGCAGTATTTTATTTGGGTAAAATGTGCATATAAATAAATATACACAGCATAATAAGATAAGTCAAAGTGCTTAATTACACCGACCTTAGGCTACCATGTTTTTATTATGCAGGCAGGCATTGTATGGCGGTATTATTTATTTAATCTTCTGTACTCATTATAATCTTGGCACTGGAAACAGGGACCTTTAAACTAATCTTATTACTAGAGTTGAGCGAATATCTTCAGTTTCCCGCTTAGCGACAAGCTATAGCGCTTGCCGAATAAGCTACAGCGGGAACCCGGCTTCCTGTGCTCACTGGCGCCCCTTGTGGTGTACTGCAACCAATGGAAAATACTACTGTTGCTCTGCAGTGTGTCCATGCTGACTATTTTAGTACTGCTTCCAATGTTTTTTTTTTTTTTTGCCTTCAAATAGAATTTCTTTTGCCGTCTGTGTAATTCCATGTGGTGCGGAGTCGCCGGCTTCTGCTTTTTTTTATAAGAAATGTCACTTGAATGTCAAATATATCAGATTTACTGTCACACCGGACTAAAATATCACTCACTCTACATGTATCATGGCTGGTTGGAAGCTTTATTGTGATATATAGAGAATATTTATTAAATGTTATCTTGGAAGATTTTTTGGGATGTCTCATGACGCACCGCAGAAGACGAGGGAAGCCGCACAGAGGTAGGAAAGCAGTCATTGTCTTCCAAAACCTGGAAACATTGATACTAATCAATGAGTTTGCAGCAGGGATACTAGTGTGTCTTACAGGAATATCTCTAGACTTTTTTTTTTTTCTTGCGCTTTTTCTGCCTCCATAGGAGACTTTTGCTCCAAGATCCAACCATTAATTTTTCATCGCCTGTCCTATCATTTGCTATCAGCTATTATTATGTGGCTATACATGGGGTTAAACCCTTATAATGCAAATTGAGAATAAAATACTTTATGGGATATGGACGTCTTTGGGGACTTTCTACTTACACATTTGTATTTTGGGCTAAACATAACTTTTGTAACTTTTTTGTTCCTTTTTTGTTGTCTATTGCTTAGCTGTAGAATGAGTTTACAAGCAATCCATCAGTGAGCTCATTCGGGCAGTGAGTTGATAACATTTTTATCTGTATTTTACTGAGCTAATAATAGCTGTTTATGACCACAAAGCTTAAAATTACAAAATTCTGATGGCAAACTTTGTGGTAATGTGAGAGCTGCAGCTGAGCTGCAGCCACTGATTGGCTGCAGCGGTCTCATGACGTCGTTTTTGGAGGGAGACACAGGACTGAGAGTGAAAAAGTGATTCTGGTCTGGGAAGTAAGTAGATTATTCTTAAATTCTTCAGGCACCCTGGGACCATTAGTAAGAATTTATCCAGTAATGAAAATCACCATTAAGTCCTGTAGAAATGTGTGAAAACTAGCTGCTATGATGTCTCCCATGCACATCACACTCAGATATGAGGGATTCCTGCTCACCTGTCTCTATGTAGCACATGTTCAGTAGCAACAGCAACATGAAGCATAATATGTAGCCGCATTAAGCAGTGTAGCTGTGAATCCAGCACTGGAGTAATATTAAGGACTTACTGGAAAGCAACAGCAAGGTCTGTGGGTCTTTGTGTCTTTATCTTTCACTCTGATCCTACCTCTTCCATCCCTCTTGGTAGACTGTTGTGAACGCTCTGGATCTGACTTCTGAGTTTGGGTGGCTGCTGATAGTAATGAAGCTGCTTTGGCAAACCGAGGTCTATCAGCTGGGGGCGATGATTGGCAATCAGGTGATTCTGACTGGGGAAATATAAGTGAGCAATCTTCCCATGATCCTTGCCAGTGATTTGTTGCTTCCTGCTCCCTTTTGGAAGTCAGCTTGCTTCCTGCTCTGTCCTGCAACTTTCAGATAAGTTTTGCTGTTTATTTCTGTGGCATTTGTTTTTGTCTATCTTAGTTTTCTGCCCTTCTGGAGTTTGTATAGCCAGGTTCCCCTGTGGGGTTCTGCGCTGGACTCTGTTTCTCTTTTGCCACTGTTTATGTATTTTCAGTTTCCTGTTATTTCCGTATCTGCTGATTTGCTACCAGTTCACACCAGAGACAGATTTTGTATTTTCAGTTCCCTGTTATTTCCGTATCTGCTGATTTGCTACAAGTCACACCAGAGTCTGATCTAGCGGGGGAGAGATTGTGTGGCCTCAGTATTTTTGCATATCAGACATGTTGGAGTTTTTCTTAGAGTTTTTGCTGGATTGCAGACAGTATTCTTTCCTGTCCTATCTAGACAATTTGGGCCCCAGCATTTGCTTGCTCTATTTTCTGCCCGTGTTTGTATTTCATCTTGTCTCACTGCCATTATATGTTTGGGGGCTACCTATTCCTTTGGGGGCTCTACTCCGGGGCAGTTAGCTTTCCCCTTTCTCTCTTTAGGCTTAGTTATCTTTCCGGCTGTGTCGAGGCATCTAGGGCACCGTAGGCACGTCCCACGGCTGCTTCTAGTTGTGCTGTCAGTTTAGAGGTCTGCAATCCGCTAGTTACCAACCTTTCTGGGTGTCTGGTTGCCTACGCTATTTTTGGCTCCTGTCCTCCTCGGCTACCAAATCATAACAGTAAACGTCAATAGGCAGCTGTAATCTGACCCTTCAGTAAGCTGACAGTTCATCTTGTCTTGGACAGGTTGGATTTTAGCCATTTTCCAATTTGAATGATGTGTTCAGGATGGAAGACGGAGGCAGGGAAAGAAGTGCTTTATATAGGGAGAAAGAACGTTCTGGGGTCTCCAAATACTGTTTTTCAGGCTCCTTAACACAAACGTCATGTCAGAATACACTCACGATAGAAACAGAAGGTAAACCCGTAGAAACTAAATTCCCATTTAATAACAAAGGGAATGGAAAGAGTTTTCATGTTATGTAAAATAAAAAAAGGTTAAAGAATTATGCTTTGTAGTCATTTCTGATTAGGCAGACCGTTCTGTGCAGAACACTGACTCAAACTGACAGTGTCGCTGCTAGTGGAAACATTCTGCTCTGACTGAGACGTGTTATGTGCCATATATTCCATTACGCTCAATCTTCTTCCTCCCCAATAATATGCCTGCCAGAGTCAAAGGAGGTCAATTGTAACCTGCCTTTGGTAATGCTACTGCCTGGATGACTGGTGTCAGATATGGCCGTGGTGCTTCTTCTGTTGTTAGTGGATCCCACATTCTTAGCTGTGGTATGTTTTGTTTTAGTGTTACGCTACTCCATCTATTACCATTGTCTCCTTCTCTTGTACCATACATTTTCCATAACTCTATTAATAACGATTGACAATCTTTTCAACATCAGTAGTATAAACCCAAAAAGAATGCAAAATGAAGTTCTAGATAGGTAGATATATGCAGAAAAGGTAAAATGTGGAGGCAGGCTGCAGTATACGAGTGAGTGGCATTGTACGGCTGTCAACTAGGACTAGTAAAACAGGTGTGCAAAACAGACGTACACAGTTAAATGTCTTCAAAAGAAAGAAATGCAAAATCTCAATATAGTTGCTTGTGACCAGTAAGTAAACCGCCTCTGCATGACACTGATTTCAGATTTTTTATATGTACTGTCTTGTTACTGCTTTCTAGTGCATTAAGAATGAAGAAAAAATGTGTAATTGTAATTCAAATGCAGCAGGAAACAATGCCAACTACATCATATGACTGATCAATCATACTGATTTTCTGGTGCTGCTGCTGGCACCGATTCTTCCCTTATCAATTATTCTCCATATTATCCATAGACTAGTACTCTCATATTCGTTACTGCTGTAGTTATACAACATATTACTGTCTGGAGTATTTGTCCAATACTTTAGGGTTTTCTATTTCTATCTCTTTTGCTGAGCTGTGATTTAAAAACATAAAGACTTTGTCCCGACAATTAAAGCCTGTATTTCCGTCTTTGGAGCCAGCGTGACGTCTCGCGGTCTCATCTTTTTATGGAATCTAAATTTCTTTAATGCATTTGGTAAAACCGAAAACGAAATGTGAAATTGCTAAAAACGTGAAATTGTCGGCTCGGTGCCCTGATGTACTTTATTTTATTAATGTACAATCCAGGTGTAATTTCGGGAGAAAGCATATCTGTAGCATGTAATTCCGCAGCCCGTGACCTGAAAATTTCAGAAAAAAGCTTCTAAAGACCGAGTACAGTACGTATTATACAGTCAGTCAGGAAATTGGATGGATTTAAGGCATCTTATGGTCTAGATCCGCTGCACTGACAGAATTTACTGTATTTATAGCAGCAAATATTAATAGCACAGTTTAACCTCCGCAAAACACCACACCTAGGAGAAGACCACCAACTAGTAGACCACGTTTAAGTGCAATTTTTGGTGGTAATTTTACCATTCCTATACAAATGTAGCAGCTGCCAAATTGACCACCTTCTACTTTTGTTCCAATGTCCATTTCTGACACTCATGCCCAATGTGGGACAGGGGTCAGCATGGGCGCTTTGACCAGTTTGCAGATACTCGGCTCCTCTTTCAGAAAGCTGAGATCTTCTGCTTGTTTCAACAACTTTCTATCACAGCCAGCAGTAACATCTTCATCAATTTATACTAGAGTCGTGGAATTGGACTAAATGGGCTAGTCTCCACGGCCATTGGTGTGACGTGATGCTTGTAGGCCCCAGCGGAACATTTCCAACAGGATCCAAAATTATTGCAGGTCTTTAATAGCATTTGTCTTCTCAAATAGACCATATGGACCTTTGGGTGCCCTTAAGCTTCAGGGCTGGGCTAATGCTCAACCTAACACCCTTTTCACTCCCCACATACTTCAAGGACCTTTGGGCACCCATGATCTTGTTCCTGATTCACCAGTTGACCTTTTTTAGACTTACTTTTGGTAAGTATTATTCACTGAACATCCCACCAGACCCACCGTATATCGGAAACACCCCACATACCTGCTGTATACTAGGAACACCCACATGCCCTGCTGCACACTGGGAACACCTCCAGTATGCTGGGGACATCCTACAAGACCAGCAGTATAGTGAAAACATCCTACAAGACCTGCCGTATACTGGGAAGTTGGATCAACCCACAAGCCCTGCCGTATACTGGGAACACCTCACAAGACCTGCCGTATACCAGGAACACCTCACAAGACCTGCCGTATACTGGGAACACCTCACAAGACCTGCCGTATACCTGAAACATCCTAGAAGACCTGCCATTTACCAGGAATACCCTACAAGAACTACTGTACACCAGGAACACCTCACAAGACCTGCATTATACCAATAAAATTCCACCAGACCTAGTGTATACCGGGAATACAGCCCAAGACCTACTATATGCCGGGAAAACCTTGCAAAACCTGTTATATACTAGGAACACCCAACAAGACCTGCGGTATACCAGGAACAATTCAAAAGCCCTACCATATACCGGGAACACCCCACAAGATCTGCCGTATATCGGAAACACCCCACATACCTGCAGTATACTAAGAACACCCACATGCCCTGCTGCACACAGGGAACACCTCCAGTATGCTGGGGACATCCTACAAGACCAGCAGTATAGTGAAAACATCCTACAAGACCTGCCGTATACTGGGAAGTTGGATCAACCCACAAGCCCTGCCTTATACTGGGAACACCTCACAAGACCTGCCGTATACCAGGAACACCCCACAAGACCTGCATTATACCAATAAAATTCCACCAGACCTAGCGTATACCGGGAACACAGCCCAAGACCTACACTATGCCGGGAAAACCTTGCAAAACCTGTTATATACTAGGAACACCCCACAAGACCTGCGGTATACCAGGAACAACTCAAAAGCCCTATCATATACCAGGAACACCCCACAAGATCTGCCGTATACCGGGAACACCCCACAACACCTGCTGTATACCGGGAACACCCCACAACACCTGCCGTATACAGGGAACACCCCACAAGACCTGCGGTATACCAGGAACAACTCAAAAGCCCTAACATATACCAGGAACACCCCACAAGATCTGCCGTATACCGGGAACACCCCACAACACCTGCCGTATACCGGGAACACCCCACAACACCTGCCGTATACAGGGAACACCCCACAAGATCTGCCGTATAAAGGGAACACCCCACGACACCTGCCGTATACAGGGAACACCCCATAAGACCTGCCGTATTCAGGGAACACCCCACAACACCTGCCATATACAGGGAACACCCCACAACACCTGCAGTATACAGGAAACACCCCACAACACCTGCCGTATACCGGGAACACCCCACAACATCTGCCGTATACCGGGAACATCCTACAAGATCTGCCATATACCAGTAAGACCTCAGAAGTCCTGCTGTATTCCAGGAACACCCTACAAGACCTGCTGTATACCGGGAACACCCCACAAGAACTGCTGTAGACCAGGAACACCCCACTAGACCTGCTGTATACCAGGAACACCCCACTAGACCTGCTGTATACCGGGAAGACCCCACAAGACCTGCCACATACCAGGAACACCCCATAAGATCTTCCATATACAGTTCTATATACTGGAAGAATCCCACAAAGCCTGTAGTTTTGGTGATGTCTAGACCCCCTCACCCTGATGTCACACTTTGGCCCTCGTCTTACCCTCTCAGATCCCTACTCTTGCCCACTTTTCCTGCTTCTAACCCCTCAACGTCAACACTTAATATTCACTTTCTGCCCATATATCGCCGCCTCTTGTCACCAGATAACTTATGAGCTGAAGTGATAGTTATAGGGTTTCTAATAAGTTATTACTGAGGTGAATTAACTTTTCACAAGTTTCTCCGCTGGAGACGGAGCCTTCGGGTCATTGTGTGAATCGGAGGCATCGGCAATTTATGAGCGTTTCGCCGGTATTAATAGCTCGCTGTACGTCGCTCCGAGTCCGGGCTCCAACATTAAAATGCATTGCTTAGCAGCAAATATTGTATTTTGTTGATGTTTTTGACACCGAATAATAAATCATTCCTTCCAACGTTTTCTACTTTATACATTGGTGGTGAACTGAACGCGTCTGCCAAAGCGTAAGTGCTGCGATCAGTTCTTCTGAAAAGTAGACAAATGAAAACAAATGTTGGTGAAGGAGGACGACGTCCTGGGAAAGAAAAATTGGAACTGTCCGACAACTCCACGAAAGTTTAGGATAGAGGATTTATATCAAAACATGAACTTTTTAAAAAAAATTAAAATGACCTATTTTTCTGGCTGAGGAATGAGAAATAAGTGGGATAAAAGGGATTGCGATAAGAAAAACTCTGTTTTTTTTATTATTTAACATATAGAAGTGTGTCTGGAATTGCAAATCATACTTGATCAAGTGAACTTGAAGACTGGCTGTAGTTCCAGACCCCACCTGAGGGCAAGGGTGGCGCTGTTTCTGTTAAAAATAAAAAGTGGGTACATTTCCAAAAAAGACATTTCTCTAGTCATATCGTCTTGTAGTCTTCAGACGATGTTCTTTTCTACAGGGATTACAGATGTGACAGCTGCCAACATGATGCAACGTGCGGCCCACACTGCACAAATGGTATGGAAAGTGGTGCTCTATGCTATTAATAGGGCCATGTTGGTGACTGCTTCATCTATATACTTGTGAGTGCACACATGGCACCCATTCATGACCTTTGGGGGCAATACCTTTCTTTTTCTTTACTTCCATACAGGTATTTTTTGGCTAAAAATCATTTTCTCAATTGGGTTTCATTAAAAATTTTGCATCGTTTGCCCTCTTTGGCTTTTTTTTATTGCACTGTCTATTGCTGCTGCAGAATGAGTTAACTGGGAATCCATCAGTGAGCTCACTATGATGTCCTAACAGGTAGTTTGTAAGTATTTTATCCATCTTTTCTGAGCTCCTCTCAGCTGATTTAGACTCAAAAACCACATTGAAGTTGATTATGCCAAGAAACAAAGATTGTATAAAAGCTAACTGGTGCAATATTTTTCATGAAACCCAATTGCAAAAATTACTTTTAGCCCCAAATCACATTACAAACAGTTCTGAGGAGCTATAGAAATGTTATGTAATTTATTCATAAGAGTGTTGCCATAAGAATAGTAAAGTCCTTTTACTTTGCATCAAGACCACACTGTGTGGCCACATATAATATAAACACCTCCCGACAACAGCATCATGAAATTATGTTTTATTTTTCAAAGATAGCCATCTCTCGACACTCATCTCTTGAGGTACGTCAACAAAAAGAATGACAGGTAAGGACAGAATTGTTAGTCCCAACTAGTGATGAGCAAGTATACTCGTTGCTCGGGTTTTCCGACATGCTCGGGTGTCCTCGAGTACTTTGTCGTGCTCTGCGATTTAGTTTCTGTCGATGCAGCTGCTAGACAGCCTGAATACATGTGGGATTCCCTAACAAACAGGCATTCCTCACGTATATTCAGGCTGTCTAGCAGCCATAAATCATGCAGATGCGTCAACGTAAACTAAATCTCCGAGCACTTCCAAATACTCGGAGACCACCCGAGCATGCTCGGGAAAACCCGAGCAACGAGTATACTCGCTCATCACTAGGCCCAATGTGAAAATCGTAGGTCCCAAAATCAACTTTGTAGGTACTATTGTAAGGTTGTAGGCCCTGAAGTCAAATTTGTAGGTCTCAATGTAAGGTTATAGATCCCAAAGTCCACTTTAGAGGTCCTAATGTAAGGTCGTAGATCCCAAAGACAAATTTAGAGGTCCTAATATAAGGTTGTAGGTCCCTTAAGTCAAATTTGTAGGTCTCAACGTAAGCTTATAGATCCAAAAGTAAAATTTGTAGATCCTAATGTAATGTTGTTGATCCCAAAGCTAAATTTGTAGGCCTTAATCTAAGAGTGTACGTCCAAAATTCAAAATTGTATAGTCAAAATATAAAGTTGTAGATCCCCCAGTCAAATTTGTAGGTCCCAATGTAAGGTTGTAGGTCGCCAAGTGGAATTTGTAGGTCCTAATGTCAGGTTGTAGTTCCCAGCATGGAATTTGTAGGTTTCAAAGTCAATTTTGTGGGTCTAATATAAGGTTGTAGTCCCAAAGTCAAATTTCTAGGTCCTAATGTAAGATTGAAGGTAAACAAAGCTAAATTTGTAGACCCTAATCTATGGGTCAAGGTTCCCAAGTCGAATTTGTAGGTCCTAATGTAAGATTGAAGATCCCAAAGTCAAATTTGTGGATTTAAATTTAAAGTTGTAGATCCCAAATTAAAATTTGTAGGTCCTAATCTAAGGTTGTTGGTCGCAAATCCAATTTTGGAGGTTCTAAAGTATGGTTGTAGACTCTAGAATGAAAATTGTAGCTTCCAAAGTCAACTTTGTAGGTCTAATGTAAGGTTCTATGTCTCAAAGTTAAATTTGCAGGTCTTAATGTAATGTTGTAGGTCCCAAAGTCAAATATGTAGGTCTTAATGTAAGGTTGTAGATCCAAAATGAACGGTCCCAGTATGAAGATTGGTTCCAAAGTCAGCTTTGTAGGTCTAATTTAAGGTTGTAGGTCCCATTTTGTCCTTATCTATGGTTGCAGGTCTCAAAGATAGATTTGAAGGTCCCAATTTAAAAATTATAAGTCCCATTATAAACTTGTTATAGGCCCATGCGAGTCGATAACGGTCCCTGGGTCCTAGAGTCAAATTTGTAGGTCCTAACGCTAGGTTATACAGTAGGTACCAAAGTCAAGTTTATAGTTCCTAATCTACGGTTGCAAATCTCAAAGTCAAATTTGTAGGTCGCAATGTAAGTTTCTACGTCCCAAAGGAAAAACTGAAGGTCCCAATGTCAAAATTTTAGGTTCCATTATAAAATTTGTAACAGGTCCATGTAAGTTGAGAACGGTCTCTAGATTCTAGAGACCTTTGGATCCCATCAGTTACCAAAAGTCAGAAATCTTGGCTCCATCCCTGGATGGGAGGTTTTTAGTAAGGTATTTCTTTAGTTGTCCAAGTTGACCACTGATCAGAAGAGCAAATGACCCAAAGTAATTATAAACCTGAAATGAAACTTAAGATTGTTTGGAAACGTGTCAACTTTATATTTTGATGGGATAAGGTTCATTCCATCAATCACAGAAGCAAATAATAAATGTTTAATTTGCCGTGATTGATCTCATGAATGACCAGAGCCAAGAGAAAGCAGAACTTGCATTAATTTTACATCTTGGCAGTCAGAAGGACAAGGTATGTGACATCTGCAGATGCAAATTGAGAATCAATTTCATACATTTTAAGGCGTTAAACACGATTAGAAAAACAAGACCTCAGTCTTCGAAACAGCATCACATTTGATTTTTTTGGGTTGTGTCTGGTATTGCAGCTCAGACTTATAGTTCACTGGAACATGTGTCCACCATTTATGGAAGAGATCAGCCATATTATTCTTATGCTGGAAAGCCCTTTAACTATTCTAAGTTTGTAAAGTTCCAAAACTTGTTGGATTATTTCAGTAGTCAGACAAAGTAGTAGTAGTGCTTCCATAAGCTGGACTTGGCCAAGCGTCCATATATGTTCCTTTGCCAGGACAGTGGTAAAACCTAAAAAAGTTAGTTTTTCTCCTGCGATAAGAAGCGATCAAGCTGAAAATTCAACATGCCCAATCTTTCTTTGCTCCTTCCTCTCCTACTATTGTTGGAGAGTTGGGACACCCCGTCCACATTAGATTGTTGTCTGATTCTGTAAGAACAGAACATGATGATGATAAATATTGGCACCTAGAGTGTTAGTGGCTTCCTAAGACCCCAGGCAATGACCAAGTTGTGGTGGGTGAGCATAGGATTGGGCATAAAGATCAAACACAGCCTAAGTAATTCACAATCATTGACAATGTAGAGAGTCAGGGAACCTGCCACGAGTTTCTAGGTTTGATAACCATCTAGAAGAATGACTGTCCTTTCCTGAGAAGTTGCATCATGAACAATGGATCATGGGCGGCTTTGGACAACCCTTTGCAAATTTTGCAAAATTCTGCAAATGTAGCCAAACTATTGGAACATAGGCTGTAACAGCGGGTATCTTGTACCACTATCCCTTTGAAATATTTGGCGATAGTGGCTATTAATGCTGAGATCCTCATTACCAATACATTGTCGGGGGACTTGGGGCACTTTTATCCTCAGACTGTTGCGGCAGTGTGTAAGCCCGACCGCCGCTCCATTTATTCCTTATGGGGGTACCAAGCGCTGTACTTGGCATTTTCCGACAGCCCCGTAGAGAATGAATGGAGCAGTGTTCAACCTTCTGCTGCATATTGTAATGGGGATTAAAGTTCCTAGATCAACCGATCGGCGCAGGTCCCAGCAGTGGGACACCCACCAATCGGCAAGTTATCACTTCTCCATAGGAGAAGTAATAACCTTCTTTTATTCCTGGACAATTCCTTTAAAGTTCAGTCCCATGAAAGAAATATATTATCTAGTCACACGACTGGTATAAAATGTCTGATCACTGGGGGCTCATTGCTGGGATCTGCACTGGTCCTGAGCCATGAGTTCCTCGTTGGTACACCATGCATGACCGACTCATCAATGTTTCCATCACTGTGATGGTGCGGTGGGTTGAGGGTTAGGACTTCTGTTATAGTAATCATTGGGGTCCAAAATGATGAGACCCATATATATGTTCTTTTTTTGCGACACACCTTTTAATATTGGTTAGTCCAACTCCTTCCTTTCTTACTTTGGACTAAACGCCATCCCTCCATCGCCAAGAACCGGTAGCAAAACATGGCCCCATATGGGTCCATTAGATAAGGTTTTATTTTTCAATTTCATTATCTTTTGGTTAAACTTCTCCCTGTTTAGTAAATTGTTTTTTGGAGTCCGGATCTTGCCAGGTATACCTTTATCGAATTACATAGACTGTAGATCTTCCGGCTTAGACTTATCTACTGTCATGTTATCGTACACCGTACGGATGATGAAATGATGAGTTTCTTGTGTCGCCAACTTAATTTAAAGGAGATTTATGGATTTCTTGAAGGCGCTGATGAAACGAGGCCATCTTAGCCCACGAAACGGGTAAAATAATAACAGGGACTTATATAAAGTAGAACAATATGTAACGTTACCATGTATCTGACGTTCAAAGACAGGTCCCAAGTCTAAATCCAGGAGCCGAGGTCACATTATCAGATTGAGTTCAGATAACGAAATGACGAACTTGGCTTCTCATTTCAAAATCGACTTCGAGAGTCTTTCATTGAAACCCATAGGTCATCTCTGGGCAGCGCAAAAAAAAAAAAGCTACTGCTATCTACTTCTTTACAATCTTCCCAGGTAGATAAATGGAAGACTTAAGACCCCAGAGCTGTCGTAGACTTTGCCATAACAAGTGAGCCGAACAGATGTAATAAAATCTCATCTCTGTCTGTGGAGCTTAACTTCCATAGGTCATTGCTGATCATTCCTCAGAGACTTCAGCCGGTATATAACTTTAACGCCTCTGGCGACTTTGATGGGAAGAAAAATACATCACCCGGTAGGAATGACAGCGGTGTATAAAGAAGGGCTGAGACTTTGATGCTGAAATAAAAGATTGCATTCTTCACTGAATATACCTGGTGCGTCAAAAGACTGAAACAGAAAACAGACGTCCCAAGATAGAAAAATGTATTATCTGTATGTCAGGTGGATCTTTTTGGAAAAATCGGAGAACTATAGGTCAAAACGTCTGAATGGCAGTAGGGTTGGGCAATAGGAAGAGGTAGGGTTAGACTCGTCAACTTAGGCACCCAAGTTTGTGCAATCAAGGGGCGCCATAGGTCTGGTCCTACTTGGAGATGACTGTGGAGCAATCACTGACCACTAGAGTGAACTTTAAGAGGACACAAATACATATCAGTCTATCAGAAGATGAGAATCTACTCTGGTCATGTGATGGACACATAGAAAAGTATCAGAGACCTCTAACGGGACAAGGCACTGAGCTTTGTCATTATCATATGACCGAGGCAAAGTCTCATCTTCCAGAATTTAAGGGTCCATTCCTTTTGAATTCATGTAAAGATTTTGAAAATCACAAGAACTGGATACAAGAAGTATAGAAATACTAGCTTGGCCCGTGCGAAATTTTCGCAAATTGGTCGTCGGGGCGCAGGCAATTTCAGAAAAAGTAAGCTGGTCAAATGTAAATGTATTTCATGAGATGATGAACACAGACAGGTACTTATATTTATGTAGATTGGTAATACAATAAATTGGTTTGATAAGTATAGGCCAAAAAATGTCTTCCCGTTGAGGTGCCACCTGCAGGTCATTGTGTCTTTATGCTGGTTTATGAAAATTAATGTTTATACTAAATTTAGTGATAAAATCGTGAATGTGTGGTTTGTTTGGCTCTTTTCTTGCTGAAGGCGGCAAGTTTACCTTTCAAATGGTGTATCATTTGTGTGTGTGGGGCAAAGTAATCAACGAAAAAGCAGTGCATGTTTACAAATGTGTTTGCATATGTGACTCACCTGCAGTGAAGTGTGCAATCCTCCAATGTGCCTGAAATAGGCTGGGCAAGCACTTGAGCAAGCTTGAAAGACCCCTGTCATGAGGAAGTAGTGGGAAAAGAGGGGATGAGGAACCTGGGCCCCTGAACTTCCCCTCAGGCTAAGGGGGCACCCTATCTTTCCTTAACTTGGGGGCACCCTTGAAGGTAGGGAGGGCCAAGTCACCAATCTGTCCCTATCTCCTGTTTAGCCCTGAGTTAAACCCCAACCCGGTCCCCAGGAGATGAGACAGGGAATAAAGTGAACTGTACCAATATAACTAAAAGGAAAGAAAAGACAGACACCTAGGGGTTAAATGAACTAAAAAACAAAACTTAGCTTTCTCTGCTCAAAAGCACCACACAGCAGAGTAAGGCACCAGATCACAGTATACAGCTGCAGCACCAGAAAAGATCCTGACTCCAGCTTGGTTGGTCTCCAAAGAGGAAGTGTATCACCAACAGTCAGCTGACGCATCAAGTGACCTTTTAAAGGATGGTGGGAGTGGTCACCACCTGCACCAGCCAAATCAGCAGCAATGTAATTACACCAGCCGTCACCGGGGGAAAAGACTGACATTAACCCCCGATGGCCTGAATGGAAAAAATTTTTTATATCAAAAGCAAAATGTGCCACAGATCCAAAAATGGATAGTGACAACCCCAAGGCAAATGTTTGGATTTGTTTGTGATGTCTGTAAGCAGCTTTGTGGTAGTGTGCTTTGTGGTAGTATGCTGCCACCTGCAGGTAATTTGACCTTTCAAATGGTGTATCATTTGTTTGTGTGGGTGGAGTATGAACGGAGCAAGTGTGCAATTCAATAGGCAGTGCATGTATACAAATGTGTTTGCATATGTGCCTCACCTGCAGTGAAGTGTGCAATCCTCCAATTTGGCTAAAATAGGCTGGGCAAGCAGCTCGACAAGCTGGAAAGCCCCCAAGGCAAATGTTTGGATTTGTTTGTGATGTCTGTAAGCAGCTTTGTGGTAGTGTGCTTTGGGTACTGTGGTGCCACCTGCAGGTCATTTTTCCTTACTGCAGGTTTATGAAAATTAATTTAAACTGTATTTTGTGATCACATCGTGGATGTGTGGTTTGTTTGGCTCTTTTCTTGCTGAAGGGGGCAAGTTTACCTTTCAAATAGTGTATCATTTGTGTGTGTGGGTGCAGTATGAACGGAGATACAAAGTAATCACCGAAAATCAGTGTTTAGAAATAATAGAATAGATGAGCAAACCTTTAAATAACAAAAGTAGGTTTCTTCGAAGAACATAACATGGTTTATCAAACTGTAAGGTGAAAGTTAATCCAACTTGTCATGGAGATGTCTTTTCTATCACCCCAAAGTTCTTTTTAGTATCCAGTGGGTTCCATACACCTGATGTATGCCAACATTGTCCTCTTCTGCAAGCTTTGGGGAGCAGTAGAAGAGCTTAAAGGTTGTGAACTCCAAGGAAGAACTAAAAATAATCATGGGTTTTTGTTTCTATTTGTCTTCTCATATGGGTAAATGGGACTTTTTGGACCCCCTTAGGCTGCAGGGCTCAGATGTAACTATGCGGAAAATATTACAGTTGGTGCACATCGATTTGCAGAACAAAAAGAAAACTTTCTCAAAAATACCTCAAGCGACTGGAGTAGGCAGTCCGGATATTTAGTTTTATTGGTGTCTTAGATAGAGAATTATTTTTCTTTTCATTCCTTACAATATTTACATTTCACGATGAAAGGGGCTCATGTATGAGAACAGCTTCTATAGATACTCGATGGTCAACTTTGCCCATTTGGTCTTCAAAATGTTGGACAAATTAAAATCTGACCAGGTTTATTGTTCTTCTTCTCCAAAATGTCTGAATCATCCAATGTTTTCACAGCCTTAGATGTGGTCAAAGTGCGAACTGCATAAAAAAATCATGGGGTAAAACCTAATCCATAATTGGTGTAATTACGAAAAAAAATCAATGCTGCGCTGACCCATTGGGGTTGTGCTAATTAGGGACAGCTCTAAAGTCAGTTTTTGAGATGGCGTGAGTGCTGCTGCTTATTTGGGCGGTGTATGATGATATAATTTAGGCAAACCAGAATGGTAGGATTTATGTTCGGTATGGTGGAAATGTTTAGGCACAGCCAGGCGGTACTGTTTTGGCGCCTTATGGTGGTATTGTTTGGGCACTCTATGGTGGTATTGTTTGGGTACTCTATGGTGGTATTGTTTGGGTACTGTATGGTGGTATTGTTTGGGTACTCTATGGTGGTATTGTTTGGGTACTCTATGGTGGTATTGTTTGGGTACTCTATGATGATATTGTTTGGGCACCCTATGGTGGTATTATTTGGGTACTCTATGGTGGTATTGTTTGGGTACTCTATGGTGGTATTGTTTGGGCACTCTATGGTGGTATTGTTTGGGTACTCTATGATGGCATTATTGGGTACTCTATGGTGCTATTGTTTGGGTACTCTATGGTGGTATTGTTTGGATACTCTATGATGATATTGTTTGGGCACCCTATGGTGGTATTATTTGGGTACTCTATGGTGGTATTGTTTGGGTACTCTATGGTGGTATTGTTTGGGCACTCTATGGTGGTATTGTTTGGGTACTCTATGATGGCATTATTTGGGTACTCTATGGTGCTATTGTTTGGGTACTCTATGGTGGTATTGTTTGGATACTCTATGATGATATTGTTTGGGCACTCTATGGTGGTATTGTTTGGGTACTCTATGATGATATTGTTTGGGTACTCTATGATGGCATTATTTGGGTACTCTATGGTGCTATTGTTTGGGTACTCTATGGTGGTATTGTTTGGATACTCTATGATATTGTTTGGGCACTCTATGGTGGTATTGTTTGGGTACTCTATGATGGCATTATTTGGGTACTCTATGGTGCTATTGTTTGGGTACTCTATGGTGGTATTGTTTGGGTACTCTATGGTGGTATTGTTTGGGTACTCTATGGTGTATTGTTTGGGCACTCTAAGGTGGTATTGTTTGGGTACTCTATGGTGGTATTGTTTGGGCACTCTATGGTGGTATTGTTTGGGTACTCTATGATGATATTGTTTGGGCACTCTATGGTGGTATTGTTTGGGTACTCTATGGGGGTATTGTTTGGATACTCTATGGTGGTATTGTTTGGGTACTCTATGATGATATGTTTGGGCACCCTATGGTGGTATTATTTGGGTACTCTATGGTGGTATTGTTTGGGTACTCTAAGGTGGTAATGTTTGGGCACTCTATGGTGGTATTCTTTGGGTACTCTATGATGGCATTATTTGGGTACTCTATGGTGCTATTGTTTGGGTACTCTATGGTGGTATTGTTTGGGTATTCTAAGGTGGTAATGTTTAGGTACTCTATGATGATATTGTTTGGGCACTCTATGGTGGTATTATTTGGGTACTCTATGGTGGTATTGTTTGGGCACTCTATGGTGCTATTGTTTGGGTACTCTATGGTGATATTGTTTGGGCACTCTAAGGTGGTATTGTTTGGGTACTCTATGGGTATTGTTTGGGCACTCTATGGTGGTATTGTTTGGGTACTCTATGATGATATTGTTTGGGCACTCTATGGTGGTATTGTTTGGGTACTCTATGATGGCATTATTTGGGTACTCTATGATGGCATTATTTGGGTACTCTATGGTGCTATTGTTTGGGTACTCTATGGGGGTATTGTTTGGATACTCTATGGTGGTATTGTTTGGGTACTCTATGATGATATTGTTTGGGCACCCTATGGTGGTATTATTTGGGTACTCTATGGTGGTATTGTTTGGGTACTCTAAGGTGGTAATGTTTGGGCACTCTATGGTGGTATTCTTTGGGTACTCTATGATGGCATTATTTGGGTACTCTATGGTGCTATTGTTTGGGTACTCTATGGTGGTATTGTTTGGGTACTCTAAGGTGGTAATGTTTAGGTACTCTATGATGATATTGTTTGGGCACTCTATGGTGGTATTATTTGGGTACTCTATGGTGGTATTGTTTGGGCACTCTATGGTGATATTGTTTGGGTACTCTAAGGTGGTAATGTTTGGGTACTCTATGATTATATTGTTTGGGCACTCTATGGTGGTATTATTTGGGTACTCTATGGTGGCATTGTTTGGGCACTCTAAGGTGGTATTGTTTGGGCACTCTATGGTGGTATTGTTTGGGTACTCTATGATGGCATTATTTGGGTACTCTATGGTGGTATTGTTTGGGTGCTCTAAGGTGGTAATGTTTGGGTACTCTATGATGATATTGTTTGGGCACTCTATGGTGGTATTATTTGGGTACTCTATGGTGGTATTGTTTGGGCACTCTATGATGGTATTGTTTGGGTACTCTATGGTGGTATTGTTTGAGCACTCTATGGTGGTATTGTTTGGGTACTCTATGGTGGTATTGTTTGGGTACTCTAAGGTGGTAATGTTTGGGTACTCTATGATGAATATGTTTGGGTACTCTATGATGGCATTATTTGGGTACTCTATGGTGGTATTGTTTGGGCACTCTATGGTGGTATTGTTTGGGTACTCTATGGTGGTATTGTTTGAGCACTCTATGGTGTATTGTTTGGGTACTCTATGGTGGTATTGTTTGGGTACTCTAAGGTGGTAATGTTTGGGTACTGTATGGTGTATTGTTTGGGTACTCTATGGTGGTAATGTTTGGGTACTGTATGGTGATATTGTTTGGGTACTCTAAGGTGGTAATGTTTGGGTACTCTATGATGATATTGTTTGGGCACTCTATGGTGGTATTATTTGGGTACTCTATGGTGGTATTGTTTGGGCACTGTAAGGTGGTATTGTTTGTGCACTATATGGTGGTATTGTTTGGGTACTCTATGATGGCATTATTTGGGTACTCTAATGGTGGTATTGTTTGGGCACTCTATGGTGGTATTGTTTGGGTACTCTATGGTGGTATTGTTTGGGCACTCTATGGTGGTATTGTTTGGATACTCTATGGTGGTATTGTTTGGGTACTCTAAGGTGGTAATGTTTGGGTACTCTATGATGATATTGTTTGGGCACTCTATGGTGGTATTGTTTGGGTACTCTATGGTGGTATTGTTTGGCACTCTATTGTGGTATTGTTTGGGTACTCTATGGTGGTATTGTTTGGGCACTCTATGGTGGTATTGTTTGGGTACTCTATGGTGATATTGTTTGGGTACTCTATGGTGGTATTGTTTGGGCACTCTATGGTGGTATTGTTTGGGTACTCTATGGTGGTATTTGGGTACTCTATGGTGGTATTGTTTTGGCACTCTATGGTGGTATTGTTTGGGTACTCTATGGTGGTATTGTTTGGGTACTCTATGGTGGTATTGTTTGGGCACTCTATGGTGGTATTGTTTGGGCACTCTATGGTGGTATTGTTTGGGGACTCTATGGTGGTATTGTTTGGGCACTCTATGATGATATTGTTTGGGCACTCTATGATGATATTGTTTGGGCACTCTATGGCGGTATTGTTTGGGGACTCTATGGTGGTATTGTTTGGGTACTCTATGGTGGTATTGTTTGGGCACTCTATGGTGGTATTGTTTGGGCACCCTATGGTGGTATTTGGACACTCTATGGTGGTATTGTTTGGGTACTCTATGGTGGTAGTGTTTGGGTACTCTATGGTGGTATTGTTTGGGCACTCTATGGTGATATTGTTTGGGCACCCTATGGTGGTATTTGGACACTCTATGGTGGTATTGTTTGGGTACTATATGGTGGTATTGTTTTGGGCACTCTATGGTGGTATTGTTTGGACACTCTATGGTGGAATTGTTAGGGCACTCTATGATGTGTGAGGGGTTTACACACTCAGCTGCTTCTCAAGGTAGACACAGGGATGTTTCTTGTAGTAAATCACCTGCTGGTTTATTGTAGAAAACATAGACCATTGGAGGGATCAGTAAAATAAACAGAGCCTTTCTGGCATAATGGTATTACAAATAGATAACATATGACAAAGTCCACTTGTCTGAGGGAATCGCCTGCTCAGACCACCAGGTGTATTCAGCTCCGCCTGGACTATGTGATGATCATGGAGCACCCGTAAGGGCCGTAGTGATACCCGGTACCTGGCCGCTTCTTAAAGGGAAGTGTCACGGCAGCGGTGACCCAGTCCGTGGCCCTGGGCGTCCCATGAAAAACGGATATAAAGGGGAAATAAAGGTTGTGATATCATGTTTGTGATGCCACCTGTGGTATTCAGCAAGGAAAAGCCGACGCTGCAGTTCAGACCCTCTGGGGCTGATGGTAGTGCAGGAAAGCTGTTCAGCTCTCCACAGGCAGAGCTAGAATTAAGGACGATAGTGACAATGATGGTGGTGGTTGTGGTGCAGGGTGGGTGGCACGCAAATGAATCAGAGGATACACCAGGGTGCAGTTCTCAATGCTTTACTCACAGTTCTGCAGAAACTGTCTTCAGCTGGGTGCTGTGTCCTCCAGGCCTGTGGTCCAGCAAACTCCCAGGTAGATTGGGATACACCTTTCCAGGACTATTTCAGTGCATTTCTCTCCTGGCCGCCTCACTGCGCTAGCTCCCACTTCTCCTGCCTGTGCTGCTCAGCCAGAGCCCCAAGCCAGCAGCTGCGAGTCCTGTCGGATGACGTCCTCTGCGTCCCCTTGACCCTATTTATAGCTGCCTTTTCGGAGTGTAGGTGAGTGATTGTCGCTGTGGCACCTGCAATTACTACAGCCTCTGGTCTCTTAACTGAACATACAGTCTCTCACTAAGTTGGGGCCGGTTCCCTGTCTGCGACCTGGTCCCTCCATGTCTGGATGCGGGCCCCACGTTTTCTTCGGCACTCCTCGTGTCCCTAGGACCCCTTCTGTCCTCCTGGGAGCTTCCTTCTGTCTCTCCCTCTCAATTCTCTCGTCTGAGGACAAGCTCCTCACAGCTTGAGCTCCCCTTCTAGACTGTTCTCTCTCATCTGTACTTTAAGCTCCTCCCCTTTTTCTACCTTCCCCACCCACACCCCAATACCCTTTCCTACCCAGCCTGGGATGAAGCCTTCCTCCCTAAGGGTACATCCAGATGCCCCGACTGAACTGGTATGTGTTGGGTGCGAGTGTTAGAGTCCTGGACAGTGCTCCCTCCTTACCTGAGAGTGGGATCCCAAACACCTCTGGATGAGGTGCAATACCTCTGTGGCACTGAACCCTCAGGGGCACCACAATCACATGACCATGACATCATCCCAGGTCCTGTCACCACACATGCCGGTGTCAACTCACCAGGTGGAGATATGGTGAGCATAAAACCAGCCCATGTCTGCAACTTCAATTTAACCCTCTCAACATGTAGTGTGCTAGAGGAAACATCTCCTGGTTTCACATCACCGACACCATTATGTGCAGTGACTCATATCTCCCCTCATACATTGTGCCAGTGATCCGGTCACAGATGGTATTGTTTGGGCACTCTATGTTGGTATTGTTTGGGTACTATACGATTGTATTGTTTAGACACAGCTTGGTGATGCTGTTTAGCCACTGTATAATCATATTGTTTGTGCACTGTATGGTGGTATTATTTAGGTACTGTATGACAGTATTATTTGGGTATTGCTTGGTGGTATTATTTATGCCCTATGTGATTGTATTATTGGGGTAATGCAAGGTGGTATTGCTTAAAAACTGTATGATGGTATTGTCTAGGCTTTGTATGATGGTATTGTGTATGCACTATATGATAGTATTGCTTGGATAGTACGTGCTGGTACTCTTTAGGCCCAGTCGGATGTTACTATGTAAACACTATGACGGTATTGTTTGGGTACTATATGATGGTATTATTTATGCTTTGTATGGTGGTATTGTTTATGCACTATATAGTGGTATTGTGTTATTGTTTAAGCACAGACTGGTGGTATTGTTTAAGAACTGTATGATGGTATTGTTTATGCACTATATGATGGTATTGTTTATAAACTTTATGATGGAATTGATAGGGTACTGTATGGTTTTACTGTTTAGATACTGTCCCTATATACAGATGGAGGACCCTTTCTGCAACAATATATAAGATATCCACTGGAATAAATTGCTCCCAGGGTGCATCACCTTCCTTCCGAGAGATCAATCACCAAAATCCATTTATTAATGACTTGTTGAGACTCATAAATGAATTGAATTTTTTTGAAGACCTTTGACGTGGCTTATGATCCTTCACCTTCCCAGAAGAAAGGCAGAGCTCCCTGGGAACATTTCATACTGGTGAATACTATTTGTCTACTCTTGAAGCAAGCCAAGTATGATTTTGGAAGTTCCTCTGTCCGATCACTAGATCGTCAAAACTTCTTTCATAACTAACTTTAATTTACAAATGACTTCTGACCTCCTAGTGGTCTCAAGGGTCCTGTTGTCTAAGGGGCCATAGAAGAAGAAGCAATGGCACAAGGTAAACTTTGCATTGGCCAAGGACTTCAAGCTTTGATTCTGCTCCATTTTCCATGTTGACTCCACTTTGACACAATTTGTTAGCACCTTGTCAGCTTCACCGGTCAACAATTATTTATTGGATTCTGTTATTCCGAATGACACTCTACAAGTCTTCAGTTCCTCATGAAGGTTTTTGTGAAAAGTACTTACGGGGCCATGTAAGACATTTAATCTAGTCTAAAGCCCCACAGTGAGAGCAGATTTCTATGATGGTCTCCATATCCAGGGTTTCCACCAGTCTCATGATCTGTAATGATGTTTCCAGAAGTCTACAGCCCACCAGATATTTTTATGTGCTTTCGTATATCAGTCCCGAGAAACCGGAGACCTCGGAGCAGAAATCCCTCTGACACTGCTTCATTTCTGTAAAGGTTGATAAATGACAATGACTCTCACTACAGCTCGGAGAAAATTTAAAGGATGACATGGAGCCATTGGGGACATTAGACGACAGATTCAAGATCCGCAAAAACTCCCAAATTAGATTTTTCTTCTGTCTGAAAGAGGCCAAAATGTCTCCAATAAGGAAGTGGGCGACTGTCATCAACTTGTGCCTCTCGCCTAAATGGGTTGTTGATCCGTAGGCTTAATCAGATGGACAGACTGTGTGATGTTGTGTGAGGAGACATCATAGACTGATGATGGGGATCTCGGTGTGTCTATCGATCTTCGGGTAAGTGCCTGCGCCTGCAGATGGAAGATGGTCCTTCTGACCTTTGCACTCTCTGCAGAAGGAGAGGAAAACTCATTAATATTCATCCAGAGATGCAGCCTTGTCTTGACAGGATCCCATGTTGCTAGGTCGGTATAATGAAGCACCGGTGGCATCTGGACTCGGCTGTTTCATCTCTGTCCAGGATTGTTAACCCCCCAGCTGCGATGTCTCAGGACTGAGACCCCATAGACACAGAAGATAGGAACAACTGTACACAGGAGCGTAGCGGCAGAGGGGTTAATAATGACTGCTTATTAATATACGCATAGAATATATGTATTTGTTAGCTTCAGACTATCAGTGTCTATCTACAGTATATAGATATGTATATACATTTATATATCTATCTCTGTCTATCCAGCAGCTATCTACTGTCTGTCCCTTTATCTATTATATCCCATCTATCCACTTCACATACTGTGGATATATCATATCTATAGGGACTGTAGGAACCATGGACGGGGCACATCTAGTGTTGGGGGTATTAAAGTCCATGGCATATCATACAATAGTTCCCCTTCTCAAAGCCTATAGCCGTGCTCTATACTACTGCTCTCTCTCCCCCACATATCTATCATTACTGTGCTGCTCTCTCCCCCACACTCACATACAGCACTGCTCTCTCCCCCACACTCACATACTGTGCTGCTCTCTCCCCCACACTCACATACGCACTGCTCTCTCCCCACACTCACATACTGCCTGCTCTCTCCCCCACACTCACATACTGCCTGCTCTCTCCCCCACATCACATACTGCACTGCCTCTTCTCTCTCCCCACATCACATACGCACTGCTCTCTCCCCCACACTCACATACTGCCTGCTCTCTCCCCACACTCACATACTGTCACATGCTCTCTCTCCCCCACACTCACATACTGTGCTGCTCTCTCCCCCACACTCACATACTGCACTGCTCTCTCCCCCACACTCACATACTGCACTGCTCTCTCCCCCACATTCACATACTGCGCTGCTCTCTCCCCCACAATCACATACTGCACTGCTCTCTCCCCCACACTCACATACTGCGCTGCTCTCTCCCCCACACTCACATACTGCGCTGCTCTCTCCCCCACACTCACATACTACACTGCTCTCTCCCCCACCCTCACATACTGCTGTGCTCTCTCCCCTTTGCTCACATACTGCGCTGCTCTCTCCCCCACACTCACATACTACACTGCTCTCTCCCCCACCCTCACATACTGCATTGCTCTCTCCCCTTGCTCACATACTGCGCTGCTCTCTCCCCCACACTCACATACTGCGCTGCTCTCTCCCCCACACTTACATACTACACTGCTCTCTCCCCCACCCTCACATACTGCTGTGCTCTCTCCCCTTTGCTCACATACTGCGCTGCTCTCCCCCCCACACTCACATACTGCACTGCTCTCTCCCCCACACTCACATACTGCGCTGCTCTCTCCCCCACACTCACATACTGCACTGCTCTCTCCCCCACACTCACATACTGCACTGCTCTCTCCCCCACACTCACATACTACGCTGTTCTCTCCCCCACACTCACATACTGCACTGCTCTCTCCCCCACAACTCACATACTGCTGTGCTCTCTCCCCTTTGCTCACATACTGCGCTGCTCTCTCCCCCACGCTCACATACTGCACTGCTCTCTCCTCCACACTCACATACTATGCTGTTCTCTCCCCCACACTCACATACTGCACTGCTCTCTCCTCCACACTCACATACTACGCTGTTCTCTCCCCCACACTCACATACTGCGCTGCTCTCTCCCCCACACTCGCATACTGCGCTGCTCTCTCTCCCACACTCACATACTGCGCTGCTCTCTCCCCCACACTCACATACTGCGCTGCTCTCTCACCCACACTCACATACTGCGCTGCTCTCTCCCCCACACTCACATACTGCGCTGCACTCTCCCCACACTCACATACTGCGCTGCTCTCTCCCCCACAATCACATACTGCAGTGCTCTCTCCCCAACAGCAGGATATATATTTTCTCTTCCTCCTTCATGGTGCTGAAATCCGGGAAGAGATCGGGAGTCTCCTGAAGTGAGTGTCCATCACTGCTGAGTATTTGGTGCAGTGTAGCAGAAGAGGATCTCATCATCCAGGGCCTCCAGTCACAGTGTAGGCACAGTCTGTCTTCCCTGGGCTTGTAGCTCTGCCTGTGGCGGCCGGAACCGATGGCCAGACTGTGAGCACTGAGTCTATACCGGCTCAGGATGTGGCGGTCTCTGGGGTCCGGGAGTTTCTCTGGATATGGGGCCCGTCTGTAGTCTCTCTGTAGGGTCCGGTCCATCTCTCGATTCTACCTATTATCTATACTATCATAGGCAACTGGCTGAGAAGTTATTTATCGAGTAAATATTTGGATTCCATTAAAGAATCCATTGATATTTTACCAACATGACGTGATTACTTATCACATGGGGAATATCGCTTTTTTTTCCATTATTTAACCTTTAATTGGTGGAGCGTTGGAGCAAATGTGATAAACACTGCTCTCAGTCCTCCGCGCCTTGGACGCGGCGCTTCCTACGTATTACGGATCGTTAAAATGATTCTATTACTGAGGATGAAGCACGATCTGTTAGAATCGAAGCTGAGCGTCATCAGGGCAATGCTGTCATGTCTGGCGGATAAATCATCTCCGTGTCATATGAATAAATAAAACTTCCTGTACAATGGGATTACTTCTCTATGCACATTAACCTTCCTATCGAAAAGGATGTGGGCGCCCCGGAGCAAGAAGAAGAAATTAATCTGACATCACTGATGATACAGTCGTCTGTTAGAGGAGAAAGCAAGAAGAGCGAAAGAGCGGAGACGGCAGCGCCAGGATCACCAGGAAATGGAATCTTTACAGTGACCTCTGCAGGCGGGTAGGGGTACTGCAGTCCGATCACCACGATCACATTGATCAGGGTAATTTAACAAATGTCTGGATTTACCCAATATTACAACATTTGAAAAAAATATATATATTTTTACATTGCCAAATGAAAAAAATAAAAAAAATCAGACATCATAGTCATGTAGTCATAGTCATATTTTCCAAATTATTATAGAGCTATTATTATTATTATTATCTTCATTATTAGTATTTCATAATTAATATTTAATCAGATATATAATTGTTAATTTGCTGTTATAATTCGAGAATTATTAAAGTATTTGGAATTGTTATCCATTATGTGTTTATTATATTCTAATTAGATTATTATTTACTAATAATAAAATAATTAAAAATTGATATAATAATATAACTACTACTACTGATAATAATAATAATAATAATAATCATTATTATTATTATTATTATTAATAATAAATAAATCAATAATAATTTTAAGAAATTGTTTTCTAATAATATAAATAGCACGGCTATGATTTTTTTTAGTTGTTTTTTTTATCTAAAGATTATTTATAATTACATGGAACACAGTATAAGATAATAAAATTAAAAATAGTAAATAAAATCACAATTATTAAATAAAATGAATAATAAAGTAAATAATATTATTTCAATAATGAAATTAAAAATAGTAGTGCTAATAAAAAAAATTAAAAATAATCGCATACGATATAATAAAATAAAATTGCAAATAAAAAAATATTAAATATTAATACTAATAATAAAATTAGAAATAATAAAATAAGTAATAATAATATAATGCTAAAATCACATACGGTAGTAATAATAATAATAATGATAATAATTAAATGAAAAATAATCACGTAAATAATAATGATAATAAACATAATATTAATGTTAATAATAATAACATAAAAAATAATCACATAAATACTAATAAAAAATAATCACATAATAATAAACATAATAATAATGAAATAGTAAAAACACATAATAATAATAATAATGATAATAAAAGTAAAAATAGTCACATAAATAATTATAATAATAAACATAATATTAATATAATTAAAAATAATCACATAAATATAATGATAACTAACATAACATTAAAGTTAATAATAACATAAAAATAATCATAAATAATAATAAAAGAAAAAATAATCACGTAAATATTGATACTAAAGTAAAAAAAGTCACATATTAAACATAAAAATAATGAAATTATAAAAAATCACATAATAATAATAATAATAAAATACATATAATGATAATATATCATAAAATAAAATAATCACATATTATTAGTACTATTATAATATTATTGTGTTGTTTTTATTATTATTAATAATAATACCAAATACATAATACAAATTAATATTATTTTTATTTATTTGACTCTTTTATTCTATTTTTGTCATTTGATAGATGCAGAAATGTTGCCCTTTTTTTCGTGCTGTCCCTCGCATCATGCAGGCTCCATGCTGGCTCCTC
>JARQOD010000001.1:982716339-982842069 GCA_033576555.1 Oophaga sylvatica | reverse complement strand
CCACTGGCTCCTCAGCTGTGTTACGCGCCATGACTTGCTGGTTGCTCTTTCTTTGCTGGGATTGTCAGGACAACGCTCTGACAGGAGGGAATATTTCCATACGTGTCTGTGAGACGGGCTGGGGTGTCAGCAGTCACAGCGCAGACCGTCAGCTGCTTGACAGCTGTAGGGAAAAAAAAAAAAAAAAACGCCTTGTCCGTGTATTCCTGCCGCCATTGTGACGCCCACCAGTAATAGATGTAGAACTTCTTACAGTCTATGATTTTACTTTGGCATTTTTACCCCAAATCAGTCTCTTAAAGGGTTTTTCCACTTTTTCATTACTTAGGGGCTTAAAAATATATATTTTTTTGCATTTGAATCGCATTAAAAAAAATTTGCGCCGTTTATCTGTCACAAGCTTTTTGTTTCTCCGCACATTCAACTCTTTGATCATAAATCAGCCGAGAGGAGCTCGGAAAAAGGCAGATAAAAAATGTAGAATATTTGGAAAGCGCTCGCTGATGGTTTCTCAGTTAACTCATTCTGCAGCCGACAATAGACGATGCAGCGTCAAAGGCAATTGGTGCAACATTTTTAATGAAACCTAATTGCCATAAATATTTTCAGGCCCTAAATACGGACATTTAGGAAAAAACAAAAAAAATGGACAACTCCAGAATAACGACTTCAGCTCCGGTAGGAAAACCTCCAGACCTGTACTCTTCTTCCAAGATAAATGTAGATGATGGCAGCAGGTTGATCGGAGCCATTTGTAAGGGGGAGGACCAGGCGGCGGCCCCTTGACTAATCCTTTCTTCTTTCCCATATGAGTGAGCGCAGGCGGCTGGGGCCCCATTATGTCCCTGCTGGAGGCTGAATGTCCACCACACAGAGGGACAGTTTAGGATCAGCAGGAAAATTCTCAGGCAGAGAGACCTTAGGAGACAGAGGAAGTTTTGCAGAAGATGAGACATCCTAAATAACTTGTCCTGCACCAGATTGATCATTTGTGGGGGAACTTCATGAACTCCCTGGTGGAGGAGGAGGAGTGGGTCACCACTGGATGATCTGACCTCGTAATCAATGGGGACACAAGCTGCTCTGCACATCTCTGGTTGGATCTGGACCTGGTTTTGAGTAACTCATGGCCGGGCAGGGGCACAAATCTTCTTTTTCCTGACCCCTTTCCTTGGGATTATTCCTCCTGGCGCTGCCCCTTCATGTGGGATTATACCTCTTCGCCTTTACCTTTCATATGGGATTATAATTTTTTCACCTGACCCTTTAAATGGGATTATCCTTCACCTTTAATATTGCTGCTTGAAGTGTGAACATGGAGCTACAGGTCCTGTATGGGGCTTTATTCTGGGTACTGCTGCCTCCTTCTCTCCTAGCAGGTAATGATCACCCTCCTTACAGCCATTGTGTGAGGTCAGGGCAGTATATTGAGGATGACGGAACCATACTGTCGCTATTGATATAAAGTTGTAGCAGAGCTGGGTTTTTCATTGTAGCAGAGCAGGTTTATCAATGCAGCAGAGCTGGGTTTCTCATTGTAGAAAAGCTGGGTTTCTCATTGTAGCAGAGCTGTTTTTTCTCATTATAGCAGAGCTGGTTTCTCATTATAGCAGAGCTGGGTTTTTCATTATAGCAGAGCTGGTTTTTCATTATAGCAGAGCTGGGTTTTTCATTATAGCAGAGCTGGTTTTCTCATTGTAGCAGAGCTGGGTTGCTCATTGTAGCAGAGCTGGTTTTCTCATTATAGCAGAGCTGGTTTCTTATTGTAGCAGAGCTGGTTTTCTCATTGTAGCAGAGCTGGGTTTTTCATTGTAGCAGAGCTGGTTTTCTCTTTGTAGCAGAGCTGGGTTTCTCATTATAGCAGAGCTGGTTTTCTCATTGTAGCAGAGCTGGGTTTATCATTGTAGCAGAGCTGGGTTTCTCATTGTAGCAGAGATGGGTTTATCATTATAGCAGAGCTGGGTTTCTCATTGTAGCAGAGCTGGTTTTCTCATTATAGCAGGGCTGGGTTTTTCATTGTAGTAGAGCTGGGTTTATCATTGTAGCAGAGCTGGATTTATCATTGTAGCAGAGCTGGGTTTCTCATTGTAGCAGAGCTGGGTTTTTCATTATAGCAGAGCTGGTTTTATCATTGTAGCAGAGCTGGGTTTCTCATTGTAGCAGAGCTGGTTTTCTCATTGTAGCAAAGCTGGGTTTTTCATTGTAGCAGAGCTGGTTTTCTCATTGCAGCAGAGCTGGGTTTCTCATTGCAGCAGAGCTGGTTTTCTCATTATAGCAGAGCTGGGTTTCTCATTGCAGCAGAGCTGGGTTTCTCATTGTAGCAGAGCTGGGTTTTTCATTGTAGCAGAGCTGGTTTTCTCATTGTAGCAGAGCTGGGTTTTTCATTGCAGCAGAGCTGGGTTTCTCATTGTAGCAGAGATGGGTTTCTCATTGCAGCAGAGCTGGGTTTCTCATTGTAGCAGAGCTGGGTTTTTCATTGTAGCAGAGCTGGTTTTCTCATTGTAGCAGAGCTGGGTTTTTCATTGTAGCAGAGCTGGTTTTCTCATTGCAGCAGAGCTGGGTTTCTCATTGCAGCAGAGCTGGTTTTCTCATTATAGCAGAGCTGGGTTTCTCATTGCAGCAGAGCTGGGTTTCTCATTGTAGCAGAGCTGGGTTTTTCATTGTAGCAGAGCTGGTTTTCTCATTGTAGCAGAGCTGGGTTTTTCATTGCAGCAGAGCTGGGTTTCTCATTGTAGCAGAGATGGGTTTCTCATTGCAGCAGAGCTGGGTTTCTCATTGTAGCAGAGCTGGGTTTTTCATTGTAGCAGAGCTGGTTTTCTCATTGTAGCAGAGCTAGGTTTTTCATTGCAGCAGAGCTGGGTTTCTCATTGTAGCAGAGATGGGTTTATCATTATAGCAGAGCTGGGTTTCTCATTATAGCAGAGCTGGTTTTCTCATTATAGCAGAGCTGGGTTTTTCATTGTAGCAGAGCTGGGTTTATCATTGTAGCAGAGCTGGATTTATCATTGTAGCAGAGCTGGGTTTTTCATTGTAGCAGAGCTGGGTTTATCATTGTAGCAGAGCTGGATTTATCATTGCAGCATAGCTGGGTTTATCATTGTAGCAGAGCTGGGTTTCTCATTGTAGCAGAGCTGGTTTTCTCATTGCAGCAGAGCTGGGTTTCTCATTATAGCAGAGCTAGGTTGCTCATTGTAGCAGAGCTGGCTTTCTTATTGTAGCAGAGCTGGGTTTTTCATTGTAGCAGAGCTGGCTTTCTTATTGTAGCAGAGCTGGGTTTTTCATTGTAGCAGAGCTGGGTTTTTCATTGTAGCAGAGCTGGGTTTATCATTGCAGCATAGCTGGGTTTATCATTGTAGCAGAGCTGGGTTTCTCATTGTAGCAGAGCTGGGTTTCTCATTGTAGCAGAGCTCGGTTACTCATATTATTAGGGTTTTTTTACTTTTGTTTTTTATTACTTATTTCCATCAGATTTTTGGAGCCGGGTTTATCATTGTTGATCTGTCTTCATTTGTACCATCACTTTTGCTCAAATGCAAAAACCCCTCAGAGCTTCCCCTCTGCCGACTTTCATACCAGCACATTATTATACATCTGTAATACAGATCCGCTGTGCGGACACAGGATTACCAGGGAACTTCAGTATTTGATTCCTTCTTCTAACAATATTTGCATTTCTTGTTGTTTATCTTTCTATTTTTGTCCACGTTTTCCCAATAGAAGATAATAACAATGAATGCAGATACTGATCCTATACTGATGAGAGACTGATGAGATACTGATGAAATACTGATGAAATACTGATGAGATACTGATCCTATACTGATGAAATACTGATGAGATACTGATGAAATACTGATGAGATACTGATCCTATACTGATGAAATACTGATGAGATACTGATGAAATACTGATGAGATACTGATGAGATACTGATCCTATACTGATGAAATACTGATGAGATACTGATAAAATACTGATGAGATACTGATCCTATAATGATGAAATACTGATGAGATACTGATGAAATACTGATGAGATACTGATCCTATACTGATGAAATACTGATGAGATACTGATGAGATACTGATGAAATACTGATGAGATACTGATCCTATACTGATGAAATACTGATGAGATACTGATGAGATACTGATGAAATACTGATGAGATACTGATCCTATACTGATGAAATACTGATGAAGCACTGATGAGATACTGATGAAATACTGATGAAATACTGATGAGATACTGATGAAATACTGATGAGATACTGATGAGATACTGATGAAATACTGATGAGATACTGATGAAATACTGATGAGATACTGATGAGATACTGATGAAATACTGATGAGATACTGATGAGATACTGATGAAATATTGATGAGATACTGATGAAATACTGATGAGATACTGATGAGATACTGATGCCGCCACATTGTAAGCCCTGAACATCTGTAACACGGATCGAAATAGCCAGCAACCCCCCAGGTGACATCCTGAGTCCTGACCGCTTTATATTAGGAGCTTCAATGTGTGATGAATCTGCTGAAATACAGATGACAAATATGTGAAGAGACACTCCGGGGATAGATAGATAGATAGATAGATAGATAGATAGATAGATAGATAGATAGATAGATAGATAGATAGATAGATAGATAGATAGATAGATAGATAGATAGATAGATAATAGATATATAGATGATAGATAGATAATAGACAGATAACAGATAGATAATAGATAAATAATAGATAGATAGATAATAGATAATACATACAAAGATAGATAGCTAGATAGATAGATTACACATTAGATATTATGTTTAACACAACTATTGTAAAACAATTAATCACTGGGAGCTGTCTCTGTGTCTCTCTGCCACTGTGTCTCTGTATCTGTGTCTCTGTGTCTCTCTATCTGTGTCTGTCTGTCTCTGTGTTTCTGTCTCTATCTCTGTTTCTGTGTCTCTGTCTCTCTCTGTCTCTGTATCCCTTTCTCCCTGTTTCTCTGTCTGTCTCTCTGTGTCTCTCTGTCTCTGTGTCTCTCTGTCTCGGTGTCTCTGTCTCCGCAGACTGCTTCCCTGTGTCTCTCTGTCTCTGTGTCTCTCTGTCTGTCTCTGTATCTCTCTGTCTCTCTGTCTCTGTGTCTCTGTCTCCGCAGACCACTTCCCTGTGTCTGTCTCTGTGTCTCTGTCTCTGTCTCCGCAGACTGCTTCCCTGTGTTTCTTTGTCTCTGTGTCTCTCTGTCTCTGTGTTTCTCTGTCTCTCTCTGTCTCTGTCTTCACAGACCGCTTCCCTGTGTCTCTCTGTCTCGGTGTCTCTCTGTCTCTGTGTCTCTCTGTCTCTGTGTCTCTCAGTCTCGGTGTCTCAGTCTCGGTGTCTCTGTCTCTGCAGACCGCTTCCCTGTGTCTCTCTGTGTCTCTCTGTTTTGGTGTCTCTCAGTCTCGGTGTCTCTGTCTCGGTGTCTCTGTCTCCGCAGACCGCTTCCCTGTGTCTCTCTGTCTCTGTGTCTCTCTGTCTCTCAGTCTCGGTGCCTCTGTCTCGGTGTCTCTGTCTCCGCAGACCGCTTCCCTGTGTCTCTCTGTCTCTGTGTCTCTCTGTCTCTCAGTCTCGGTGCCTCTGTCTCGGTGTCTCTGTCTCCGCAGACCGCTTCCCTGTGTCTCTCTGTCTCTGTGTCTCTCTGTCTCTCAGTCTCGGTGCCTCTGTCTCGGTGTCTCTGTCTCCGCAGACCGCTTCCCTTTGCGCCTCCCTCCCTGGCAGAGGCAGACGCTGTGTGTGACTCCGCATACGTCCATGTGTAATGAGTGTTTCTCTCCTCGCGCTGCTTCCTAATTTGTAAATATTTGGGAATGTTTCCAGCATGGGGCCGATCTGTTTGTCCGGAGGGCCAGGTGGTGTCGTGCGTCGCGCACCAATTACCATGTTTCTACATTAATCCGTACCGTGCTCAGATCATACAGAAGGGATTGCAGATTCTGTTACTACTGATCACTGAGCGTGAGCAGCCGGACACTGTGACAATAGAACATTTCTATTAGACGCGACCTTACAGCCAGCCGGGTCGGTGTCAGCGAAGTTCCCAGCGCGGCTTCGGAGCGCAAAAGGAAAAGTCTTGATTTCACTACATTTTATAGCTTGTTTATATTACTCACTGCCATGGGTGGCGGGATGTGTCTGCACATGCGCGCTCTCCGGATGCCGCAATGCCATGACATCGCAATGTGCACAGCGACCTTACAAAGCGCGTTCTACGCCAGGATGTTGGACTTTGGAGGTTCCTAGTCATGGCCGTAATTCCCAGCCGAGCGCGAAGATACGGGGACAGTGAGCAGCGGAGGTGACTCGTGATGTTATTATTATTTTTTTCTACATTTTATGTAGTTTGTGCCCTGAATTCTCTCCAGACCTCAGAGCTTAATAAGTGGCATTCAATTTGCATAAATAAATTAGTTAGAAATCAAATTGCTAGATCTGCCATCCCTGCTGTCACTCCTGCTGTAATGTATGTAGTACAGTTCATATAGCGTCTTGTGCTTGGGTGCGATGAAAACACAGGAGTCACAGGTTTGATATAGAAGGTCTTGTATTACTTCATACAAGTGGCAAAAATAGTCACACAGTTTGCAGATACAGAAGCAGGAGACACAGCAGGCCAGAGTAATCCAAGCTCAGCAATCACTCTCCACAACAGGTTCAGGATCTTCTTCTCTGTTACCGTAAGTCCATGCAAACGTGGGTCTTTCAAAGAGCAGAGTTCCAGAGTCCACAAGTGTTCAGAGTTCCTCAGTAGGAATAGCTGGAGTACATAGTCCAAGGCTTCCAGGAGTCAGGTCACAGGTTCACTGCAGGCTAGATTCAGAAGCACTGATTGCTCAGCTGTGGCTGCTTAAGAAGCAAGAGGGAGAGAATCAGGGCGGGAACATGAAAGCTGAAAACTCCATATTGACTGAGGGCAAGATAGCTGCAGCAAGACAGAAAGCAAAATGGCTGACGGAAAAACTGAGTTTCAAGAACATATACAAAGAACCTTACATTACTCCCCCCTTAGGGACAACCTCCGGATGGCCTCAGACCAGGCTTGTCTGGGTACCTCTGATGAAACTGGCGGAGCAAACGAGGAGCATTAACGTTATTAACTGGTTCCCATGAGTTGTCCTCCACTGGGTAGCCCTGCCATTTAATCAAATATTGTAACTGATTTCTATATAACCTGGAATCCAGAATCCTTTCCACCACAAATTCTTCTTGACCATCGACTAGCACTGGGTCAGGGCAAGGAGAAGAACGTCCAGGAAACGTATTGGGTGTTGCAGCCTTTAGTAGGGATACATGAAAGACAGGGTGGATTCTCATAGTTCTGGGCAGTTGAAGATGACAAGCAACGGCACTTATAATCTTACTGATTTTATAGGGTCCAATGTACTTATGTCCCAATTTAGATGATGGAATCCTTAACTTAAGATTTCTGGTTGACAGCCAGACCAAGTCTCCTACCTTGAAAGCTGGTGCAGGTTTACGAAATTTATCTGCTGCTTTCTTGTACCTTTCCTGAGCCGATTCCAGATTCTCTTTTAGAAGATCCATATTCTTCTGTAAAGACGTGATTCTTTCCGCCACTGCTGGTAAAGGCGTTTCTATGGGAAATCGTGGTAGAATGTTAGGATGATAACCTAGATTGGAGTAAAAAGGAGACTGCTTAGTGGAGGCACTCTGAGAGTTGTTATAAGAGAACTCAGCTAATGGAAGTAGATCCACCCAATTATCCTGTAGGTGGCAGATAAAGCAGCGGAGATACTGCTCCAGGGTTTGATTGGTTCGTTCGGTCTGTCCATTAGTCTGGGGATGAAAAGCAGAAGAAAGGTTTACTTTAATGTCCAATGCTGCACAGAAATTTTGCCAAAATCTAGAAGTGAATTGCACCCCTCGATCCGAAATAACCTCATCCGGTACTCCATGTAAGCGAACACACATCTTTAATCATCAAATCTGATGTCTGTTTTGCAGTGGGTAAGCCGACACAAGGGATAAAATGAGCTGCTTTTGTTAGACGGTCAACCACCACTAGAATGGTGTTCTTCCCTTGAGAGGTTGGTAACTCCACAATGAAGTCCATAGAAATGGATCCCCACGGGCGGGACGGGGTGGGAAGAGGTTGCAACAGACCAGTTGGTGAGGAGCGAGGTGTTTTGCATCTTGCACAGACTTCACATGAAGTGACATAGTTTAAAACATCCTTCCTGCAAGTGGGCCACCAAAAGAAACGAGAAAGAAATTCCTGTGTTTTTAGAATTCCTCTATGCCCAGCTATCTTGGAATCGTGAATAAGTTGCAATACTCTCAATCTGACTGTTTCAGGAATATACAGACGTTGTCCCAGAATCCACACACCATTCTTAAAGACAAGACTTACGTCCCTTGGGGTTGTGCCAACAAGGAATCCGCATGGTATGCTTCCTTGATGTCCTTAAGTAGGTCTTGATTATGAATCACTCCAGGAATCTAGAGTCAGGAAGAATAGTCTTAGGAGGAGCAAGTGGACGGGTCTCTGCTGAATGAATCCTAGAGAGTGCATCAGCCTTTCCATTGCGTGATCCTGGTCTATAAGAAATAACAAAATTAAATTGGTTTAAGAAAAGATTCCAGCGAGCCTGACGAGGAGTCAGGCATTTAGCCGACCTGATAAATTCAAGGTTGCGATGGTCTGTCAGGACGACTATTTGTTGTGCAGCTCCCTGAAGAAGGTGTCTCCATTCTTTGAAGGCGGCAATAATGGCCAACAACTCTCTATTGCCCACATCGTAGTTCCTCTCAGCCGAAGACAACTGCTGGGAAAAGAAGGCACAGGATGCAAGACATTCTTCTCACCTGTTCTTTGAGAGAGTATAGCTCCAACTGCACAATCTGAAGCATCCACCTCTATTATGAAGGCAAGTTCGGGGTTGGGATGTACCAAGATAGGTGCAGTGGTAAATTTATCTTTCAGACGGGAAAATGCTTCCTGGGCTTGGGGAGTCCAGGAGAACCTAGACTCTTTCCGGGTAAGTTGGGTGATAGGTGACACTACCTCAGAGAAATTCCTAATGAAACGTCTATAGAAGTTGGCAAACCCGATGAAGCGCTGCACCTCCTTCACATTTCTAGGACTTGGCCAATCCTTGATGGCTTGGGTCTTGCTTCCATCCATACTAATTCCTTGTGTAGACAGTACATACCCCAGAAATTGAATTTCGGTCCTATGGAATTCACACTTTTCAAGTTTGATGTAAAGATGGTTTTGTCTTAGACGTTCCAAGACCATTCTCACATGTCCATGATGTTCCTCTGTGGAATTAGAAAAAATTAGAATATCATCCAAATAAATCACCACGAATGTATCTAGGAGATCCCTGAAGATGTCATTCACCAAGTGTTGGAAAGTGGCTGGGGCGGTACTCAGACCAAAAGGCATAACTAGATATTCAAAGTGTCCATAGCGTGACCTGAATGCAGTCTTCCACTCATCCCCAGGTCTAATACGGACCAAGTTATAGGCCCCACGGAGATCCAATTTAGAGAAAATTTTGGCATGCCGTACTCTCTCCAATAACTCAGGGATTAAAGGCAATGGATAACGGTTTCTAATAGTAACCTTATTGAGTTCCCTATAGTCTACGCAGGGTCTCAGAGATCCATCTTTCTTCTTCACAAAGAAGATGGGTGCACCTGCAGGAGATGAAGAGGGGCGTATGAAGCCCTTGGCTAGATTTTCGTCTATGTAATCCTTTAAAGCCTTTAGCTCAGGCCCGCCAGGGGGTAGATCTTACCAAAATGTATCTCTGCTCCAGGCAATAATTCAATTGGACAATCATATGGACGGTGAGGGGGAAGCTGGTCAGCGTTCTTCTTGTCACATAAATCCACATAGTCCTGGTATACAGCTGGTAGTTCAGGGACTGACATGGTTCCTTTAGGAACAGAGCAAGCTGAAACTTCTGGACTCATCTGTTTCTCTGGAAAGTGTAATTCCTTGGTCTCCCAGTTAATGGTAGGGTTCTGAGCCTGCAGCCATGGTAGCCCTAGAATAATGGGAAAGTGGGGAGAAGAGATAAGCATAAAGGACAGCTTCTCTTGATGATCTTTACCCATAAGGACCCTTAAAGGCTCCGTTTCCTGATCCACTGGTCCAGAGGTCAGCAGGGAGCCATCCACAGTTTCCATCTGTAATGGAGTAGCCTTCTTCACTGAACGTATCCCGTTTCAGAGCAAAGGAGACATCCATAAAATTCCCACTTGCCCCTGAGTCGATCATAGCAGAGCTAGACACCCAGACTGAGTTAACCCAGAGTTTGATGGAAAGGAAGCAATGAGAATTGTTTTTCCTACAACTCAGCTGGGACACCGCTGAGGAAACTTGAAAAATTGCAGCGTTTACACAGTCATCGTCCTCAGAAGTAACGGAGTTTAAGTCCGAGAAATCAAGATCTGTTGCTGCAGATCTCTCTGGAGCCTGAGGCTCGGACCTGACAGATCTCCTCTCGCAACACTCACAGTGAATGAGTGCTGCAGTAGTCTTACGAGAACGGCTGGGGCAGTTTATAATGAAGTGCCCTGACTTACCACAATAGAAACATAGATTTTCCTTAAAACGATGTTCCTTGCGTGCATCACTAACCCGTCTTTGTAAAGAGTCTACCTGCATGGGTTCAGGTTCAGGTTCCCGTGTGATCCTACTCAAAGGTTCCTTAGCTGGGGAGGAAGGTAGGAAAAGGTTAGTGCGATTGCTTTCGAACCATCTCTCTTGCCTGCGTTCAGTCAGGCGAGCATCAATACGGATGCAGTAGTTAATAAAGTCACCTAACGCAGTGGGAGGGTCGGCACGAGCAAGTTCATCCTTAATTAGTGGAGACAACCCCTTTCGAAAAATAGATTTTTTGGCGGAACTGTCCCAGGTGGTATCAAGGGCCCATCTCCTGAAATCCAAGGCATATTCGGCTACCGAGTGCTTACCTTGGCGCAAAGTTAACATGGCTGCTTCAGCTGTTGCACCTCGATTGGGGTCATCAAACACCTGCCCCATGGCTGAAATGAAAGCATCAAGATGATCCAAACATTCATCCTCAGTCTCAATCAGAGGGTTTGCCCACATCAAAGCCTTGTTGGTAAGTAACATAATTATAGTAAGCACTTTAGATCGTTCAGTGGGAAATTGTGAAGCATGTGCAGAAAAAAACAGATTGCATTGGTTAATAAATCCCCTGAATTTTTCACGTTCACCGCCAAAACGAAAAGGGGGCAACTTGGGAATCCCAGAACTTGGGGCTACGGCAGGAGCCTGGACTCGCTCCTCTAGAACCTCAATCCTGGCTCGCAAATCCTGGGCAGTCTGTCCAAACACTTGCAAATTGTGATTAGTGAGATCCTGTAGGTTTGTAAAACGGGTTTTTATAGTCTGTAAATCTGCAAGGATATTATCAGTCACTCCGCAAAGTTCCTTTATGCGGGCCTCCATTTTCCAGATCTTTTAAGACAGGAGTACTAGAAGGAGAGGAGAAAAGGAAAAAAAAACAATAGTGTTTACCTGTGGTAACACTGCAAAGAGAAAAAAAAATTAAGGGAACTGCTCACCTGGAATGGTTGTGAGAAGTCACAACCACTATCATCACAGAAAGTTCAACCGGACATCTGATATCCACAATTACAGCAGACACAAAAGAGGGAAGAGAAAAAAAACCAATAGTGTTTACCCGTGGTAACACTGCAGAAAAAAAAACTTAAGGGAATTGCTCACCTGGAATGGTTGTGAGAAGTCACAACCACTGTCATCACAGAAAGTACAACTGGACGTCTGATATCCACAGTTACAGCAGACACAGCCTTCCCAGACCCAGCAGACACTAACGTTTTGGCTTCAGAATCTTGTAATGTATGGTGTACAGTTCATATAGCGTCTTGTGCTTGGGTGCGATGAAAATACATGAAACACAGGTTTGATATAGAAGGTCTTGTATTACTTCATACAAGTGGCAAAAATAGTCACACAGTTTGCAGATACAGAAGCAGGAGACACAGCAGGCCAGAGTAACTTAAGCTCAGCAATCACTCTCCACAACAGGTTCAGGATCTTCTTCTCTGTTACCGTAAGTCCATGCAAACGTGGATCTTTCAAAGAGCAGGGTTCCAGAGTCCACAAGTGTTCAGAGTTCCTCAGTAGGAATAGCTGGAGTACATAGTCCAAGGCTTCCAGGAGTCAGGTCACAGGTTCACTGCAGGCTAGATTCAGAAGCACTGATTGCTCAGCTGTGGCTGCTTAAGAAGCAAGAGGGAGAGAATCAGGGCGGGAACATGAAAGCTGAAAACTCCATATTGACTGAGGGCAAGATAGCTGCAGCAAGACAGAAAGCAAAATGGCTGACGGAAAAACTGAGTTTCAAGAACATATACAAAGAACCTTACACCTGCACTGTCTATAGATGATTGCGCATGCGTCATCCCTGCTGTCACCCCTGCACTGTCTATAAGTGATTGCGCATGCGCCATCCCTGCTGTCACTCCTGCACTGTCTATAAGTGATTGCACATGCGTCATCCCTGCTGTCACCTCTGCACTGTCTATAAGTGATTGCGCATGTGTCATCCCTGCTGTCACTCCTGCACTGTCTGTAAGGGATTGCGCACGTGTCATCCCTGCTGTCACTCCTGCACTGTCTGTAAGGGATTGCGCATGTGTCATCCCTGCTGTCACTCCTGCACTGTCTATAAGTGATTGCGCATGCGTCATCCCTGCTGTCACTCCTACACTGTCTATAAGTGATTGCGCATGCACAATCCCTGCTGTCACTCCTGCACTGTCTATAAGTATTTGCACATGCACCATCCCTGCTGTCACTCCTGCACTGTCTATAAGTATTTGCACATGCGCCATCCCTGCTGTCACCCCTGCACAGTCTATAAGTGATTGCGCATGAGTCATCCCTGCTGTCACCCCTGCACTCTCTATAAGTGATTGCACATGCACCATCCCTGCTGTCACTCCTACACTGTCTATAAGTGATTGCGCATGCGTCATCCCTGCTGTCACTCCTGCACTGTCTATAAGTGATTGCGCATGCGTCATCCCTGCTGTCACTCCTGCACTGTCTATTAGTGATTGCGCATGCGCCATCTCTGCTGTCACTCCTGCACTGTCTATAAGTAATTGCGCATGCGTCATCCCTGCTGTCACTCCTGCACTGTCTATAAGTAATTGCGCATGCACCATCCCTGCTGTCACTCCTGCACTGTCTATAAGTAATTGTGCATTCGTCATCCCTACTGTCACTCCTGCACTCTCTATAAGTAATTGCGCATGCACCATCCCTGCTGTCACTCCTGCACTGTCTATAAGTAATTGCGCTTGCACCATCCCTGCTGTCACCCCTGCACTGTCTATAAGTAATTGCGCATGCGTCATCCCTGCTGTCACCTCTGCACTGTCTATAAGTAATTGCGCATGCACCATCCCTGCTGTCACTCCTGCACTGTCTATAAGTAATTGCGCATGCACCATCCCTGCTGTCACTCCTGCTCTCTCTATAAGTAATTGCGCATGCGTCATCCCTGCTGTCACTCCTGCTCTCTCTATAAGTAATTGTGCATGCACCATCCCTGCTGTCACTCCTGCTCTCTCTATAAGTAATTGCGCATGCGTCATCCCTGCTGTCACTCCTGCTCTCTCTATAAGTAATTGCGCATGCACCATCCCTGCTGTCACTCCTGCACTGTCTATAAGTGATTGCGCATGCACCATCCCTGCTGTCACTCCTGCTCTCTCTATAAGTAATTGCGCATGCACCATCCCTGCTGTCACTCCTGCACTGTCTATAAGTAATTGCGCATGCACCATCCCTGCTGTCACTCCTGCTCTCTCTATAAGTAATTGCGCATGCGTCATCCCTGCTGTCACTCCTGCTCTCTCTATAAGTAATTGTGCATGCACCATCCCTGCTGTCACTCCTGCACTGTCTATAAGTGATTGCGCATGCGTCATCCCTGCTATCACTCCTGCTCTCTCTATAAGTAATTGCGCATGCGTCATCCCTGCTGTCACTCCTGCACTCTCTATAAGTGATTGCGCATGCACCATCCCTGCTGTCACTCCTGCACTGTCTATAAGTGATTGCGCATGCACCATCCCTGCTGTCACTCCTGCACTCTCTATAAGTGATTGCGCATGCACCATCCCTGCTGTCACTCCTGCACTCTCTATAAGTAATTGCACATGCACCATCCCTGCTGTCACTCCTGCCCTGTGTGTAAGTGATTTTGCATGTGCGCTACCCACTCTGCGTCCTGCACTGTGAATAAATCCACCCATTTAGACAGAAACCCAGTGTGAGCAGGGATCCCACTCCTTATTCCCTGGCCTTCATGCGCGATCCCAGCTCCATCATCTGCTCTATCTACAAGATCGCCGCTCCGTGTATAGAAACTTCACCGTCGCTCTCCCATTCCTTCATCACAGAAGGCAAAATCAAGCGACTGAAAAAAAAAATCTCCACTTTCTCCATTCTGTCAGTCTGTGAAAATTGGACCGCCCTCAGATGTCATTCGAGTGCAGTCCAAATTTTATTGACGGACTCATTGACTTGCATAAAGTGTGCCATCCAAAGTTTGAGTCCAAACTGTAATTTTTGTGCACGGACTCATAGAAAAACATTGGTCTGAGCGCGATTCAATGTTTTGCCGAATCGCACTCGGAAAAAAATACTGTCGTCTACACGAACCCTAATTCTGTCTGTGCGGATAAGGAAAAAAGAAGTAGGAGCCTATAAAGCCCTAGTGGCCATTGTGAAAATGCAAGATTACTGATTTTTTTTTAATTATTATTATTGTTAAAGTTTGTGTGATATGAAAAAAAAACATTTTTAAGAAAACATTTAACTCCTAAACCTTATTTAAACAATAGATCCTTTTCTATTACAGCTTCCCTGTAAGATAGATGAGCAAAAATGGTAAAGCAAAAGGTAATTATCCAGCAACAACAATAGAAAGGACTTTTAAAGCCATTATTTATTAATAACTATTTACAATATTAATGAAGGGAAATTAAACCATAAAATACCCAAGGCCAACACGTTTTGAGCAAGAGTTTAATTTCCCTTTTTTGGATATTTTAAACAATTATCATCGTTTTGTAAATCCTTTCTATTGTGGTGGCTGGATACTTACCTTTCCTTTAAGATAGGCTAGCAATGCGTGATTGGTGGAAAGTCAGATCCCAGTAGAATGAAAGAACCACACTGCTCACTGTGGCTGCAGCTGGTACTACAGCTTAGACCCCGCTAATTGAATGGAGCCGCCGTCCGCTTCTACGCTGGACAGATGGACACTTTTTCCACGGCCCCTACAAATTACATATTGATTACCCGTCCTGAGGATAGATCATCATTGAACAAAGCTGGAAAAATAGAATGAAATGCCAATAACGCTACCTTATCTTGGAGAAGTCACCATTTTGAAAGGCAAGCAAAACTTCCTTGTTACTGCTCCCCTCCCCCTCTCGTCTTTCCAGGTGTGCAGCGTTATGTTATTTCTATCATGTCTATGGGAATGGGCCAGATAAGCCTCAAAAAAACAAATCCTCCTCTCAGGGATTCCATTCACCTTAATGCGAGGAAACCTCAAGCTAAAGAAAATCTAACTTTCCCTCCTCTATATATTTTGGTGGAAAGAATTCATGGGCAGAAGAAAATCAAGCTCCTCCTTCAGGGAATTCCATTCATTTCCCAAGGAAGGAAGCCTAAGACACATGTGACTGCAGACTTGTGAATCCTCGCAGCGAGCACAGTGCACACTGTGAGGATTCTCCCTTCCAAGGAGCTAAATTGGATACATGCAGTCACATGCCGACTAGACTTGTTCTCTAGTCGGCATGTCTAGTCGTAATGTGTCCTCAATTATACAAATCCCGGCAGCGGCTGCGGAGAATCCTGGCAGCGCCTACTGTCCTCACCGAGAGGATTCACAAGTCTGCAGTCACAGAGAGTGACTGCAGATTTGAGCCCCAAGACTGGACAACCACTTCCGCCCTCTCTTTATATGTCGTCGTAGGAAAGTGACCACTGTTGTTTTTCTGATGTGGCTTTGCTTGGGAAAATTTGGCAAAAATATACCATGTGCACAGAGCCTCGGAGAGATCTACAGTGCCTCGAAAAAGTATTCATTCCCCATGAAGATTTCCAAATTTTTTCACGTTACGCCCACAAACTTAAATGTATTTTATTGGGATTTTATGTGGTACCAAAACTAAGTAGCCAGTATATGTGACGTGTAAAGGAAATGACACATGGGGTTTTCTAATTTTTTTCAAAAATATTAATCTGAAAATTGTGATGTGCATTTGTATTCAGCCCCTGAGTGAATACTTTGTAGGACCGCCTTTTATTGCAATTACTGCTGCAGATGTTTTGAAGTCTGTCTCTCCAGCTTTGCACATCTAGAGGTGACATTTTGCCCCTTTTTTGCACACTTGCTCTCACTCAGTGACATTGGACGGAGACGTCTATGAACAGCAATTTTCATGTCTTGCCATAGATTCTCAATGAGATTGTGACCGTGCCATCCACATACATAAATATGCTCTGAACTAAACCATCCATTGTAGCTTTGGCAGGATGTTTAGGGTGGTAGCCCTGCTGGAAGGTGAACCTATGCCCTAATCTAAAGTCTTGTGGAGCCTCTAACAGGTTTTCCTCCAGGATTGTCCTAAATTTAACTCCATCCATCCACCAATCAACTCTGATGAGCTACCCTGCCCCTGCTGGTAAAAAGCCTCCCCACAGCGTTAAGCTGCCACCACCATGTGTGATGGTGGGGATGGTGTTTTCAGGATAATGTGCAGTATTAGTTGTTGTGAATACTCTGGAGGCGACTTCTGAGCTGGGGCTCCCTCCGGTGGTTGCTGAGGGTAATGAACTAATTGCTGAATGGCCTTCAGCTGGCTCTGAATGGTCTGATATAAGTGACCTGAGTTCCCATCAGCCTTGCCGGTAATCAATTGTTCTTCCTGGTCTTGCTTGGAGCTCAGCTTGCATTCCTGCTCTCATTCGGATAAGTGATTTGGTTTTGTTTTTTTTTTCCTCTGGTTGAATTTTCCTTGCTGGTTGCTGCTTGCAGTGGACTTCGGCCTGGTCCCCTTTTGGGGCCTGGTGCTGCAGTTGTGCTCATTTTGTATTTGCACTTTTGCTCTGTTCCTTTGTCACTAATTATTTGCTGAATTGCTGTGTGTTAAGGGTATGCCACACTAAGCGAGATCGCTAGCGAGATCGCTAACACGTCACCATTTATGACGCAGTAGCGATCTCGTTTGCGACGCAGCTGTGTGTGACATGTAGCAGCGATGTGGCCCCTGCTGAGATGTCACTGATCGCTTATGAACGTTCTGAGCCGTTTTTTGGTCATTGGTGTCCCGCTGGTGAGCCTGAATCGCTGAGTGTGACACCCTTTATGAACGACTTCACCAGTGTCGCAGGTGGGACTAGGTTTTCCCAACGACCACAGAGGTCGTTATACAGATCGCTGATGAGTTGTGTTTGGAATCACAGATCGCTGATGAGTTGTGTTTGGAATCTAGCTAGCGATCACATAGCGATCGCACTAGCGATCTCGCCAGGTCATGTCGTTGTCGTGATCGCTGGTGCGATCACTAAGTGTGGCAGTGCCTTTACACCAGAGATCTGATTTAGGTGGTAGAGATCGTGTGATCTCAGGTTTTTTGTTATCAGAAGTGTTGTTATTTTTGTCAGGGTTTTTTTGGATTGCAGTCAGAATTCTTTCCTATACTTTTCTATCTAGACAGTATTGGGCCCCAGCGTTTGCTCATTCTATTTTCTGTCTGTGTCCGTATTTTCTTCTTGTCTAACCGCCATTACATGTTTGGGGGCTTCCTATTTCTTTGGGGGTTCTGCTCCGGGGCAGATAGCTTTCATCTTTCTGCCTTTAGGTGTAGCTATCTCTCCGGCAGTGACGAGGCATCTAGGATCACCGTAGGTACGCTCCACGGCTACTTCTAGTGTTGCGGTTAGTTTAGGGTCCTGCAATCCAATAGGTTCCAGCCTCTCTGGTGTATTGCTACTTTGCTATTTTTGCTATTTCTCCTCAGCTACCGAAACATAACAATTAGTTTTCCTCCACACATAGCATTTTGAATTGAATTTTCCCGCAAGTTTAAACTATATTGTGTGAACAAAGCCATTTTCTGCTCCAAAACGAATTAAAAAGACTTGGTGCCTTTGGGGTTAAATTCTTTATTTACAACAATACAATTATCCGCTGTAAAAAAAATGTATTAAAAATAACTTAAACAGATTTTATAAAAAATACAAGTCACAACTTTTTTTAATAGTCACATTCTATAAAGACGGGAGCGTTTCCTGTACAGAAAGCCGCAACCTTGAATTATTTGATGCGCTTTATGAGAAGCCGTGACCTATTTTTCTCCGGCCCCTTTAAACTTCTCGACATTATTTTGCTTTACTAAAGTCGGGCAACAAAAATTAAAAGACACAATGAGAAAAGAAAGTCAGAAATGTTTCCACAGATATCCAGGTGCTCGCTGTGGCCTTGAAGTCAGGGCAGGCACAATATGTTCCTTATTCTCCATTGTTCACACTGGCACGCTGTAATTTCTACATTGACAACAGATTTTTTTTTTTTTCCTGCTTAGCAAAAGGCAAACCTGTCGGGAATTCGCTCTATTCTTGTATTTACTACAGAGAAAAAGAAAAAAAAAATCATCGTTTCTGAATGGCAGTAATAAATGCATGAAAGACACAATATCCACTACTTTTAACTATTTAAAGTACCTAGACTTAGAAAAGGAGGGCGACTTTATTCCACAAACGGCGCCACGCCTGTCCACAGGTCTAGTTAGGTATTGCGGTTCAGCTCGATTGAAGTAAATGCCGCCAAGCTGCGATATCGTATGCAACCAGTCATCGGGTGTGGCGCTGTGTGTGGAAAAATGCAGCCATGCTATTACAGTCCTATACGACCCCTCTAATATTACTCCCCCCTGCCGGTACCAAACATGAAATATATAAGGTAAAATCCTCATGGAACAGATTGCAGTTTCATCATGGTTTTATGGTTGGGAGCCATCAGGATGCCATCACACGAGCCACCGCAGCTGCAAGAAAACCACTGTGGAGCTGTGCATGTAGCCAGTATGGAAGCACAGGAGTGACTGGAGTCCCAAACTATGGAGCCATAGCCATGTGCTGCCATATGGTGCTTCTGTATTATGCTGTATTAAAGGCACGCCTCATACTGCCACATGTGGTTGCTGCATTACAGGCACGCCTCATACTGCCACATGGTGCTTCTGTATAGTGCTGCATTACAGGCACGCCTCATACTGCCACATGGTGCTTCTGTATAGTGCTGCATTACAGGCACGCCTCATACTGCCACATGGTGCTTCTGTATAGTGCTGCATTACAGGCACGCCTCATACTGCCACATGGTGCTTCTTATAATGCAGCATTACAGGCACTCCTCATACTGCCACATGGTGCTTTTGTATAGTGCTGCATTACAGGCACGCCTCATACTGCTAAATGGTGCTTCTGTATAGTGCTGCATTGCAGGTAATATTCATGCTGCCAAATGGTGCTTCCAGATAATGCTGCTTTATAGGCACGTCACATGCTGCCATATGGTGCTTCTGTATAGTGCTGCATTAAAGGCACTCCTCAGACTGCCATATGGTGCTTCTCTATAATGCTGCATTACAGGCACTCCTCATACTGCCATATGGTGCTTCTGTATGGTGCTGCATTACAGGCACTCCTTATACTGCCATATGGTGCTTCTGTATGGTGCTGCATTACAGGCACTCCTCATACTGCCAAATGGTGCTTCTGTATAGTGCTGCATTGCAGGTAATATTCATGCTGCCAAATGGTGCTTCCACATAATGCTGCTTTATAGGCACGTCACATGCTACCATGATATGGTGCTTCTCTATAATGCTGCATTGCAGGCACTCCTCATACTGCCATATGGTACTTCTGTATAGTGCTGCATTACAGGCACTCCTCATACTGCCATATGGTGCTTCTGTATGGTGCTGCATTACAGGCACTCCTTATACTGCCATATGGTGCTTCTGTATGGTGCTGCATTACAGGCACTCCTTATACTGCCATATGGTGCTTCTGTATAGTGCTGCATTACGGGCACTCCTCATACTGCCACATGGTGCTTCTTCATAGTACCGCATTATGGAGACATTCTGATCCAATAGAAAATACATATAGGTACATATGGCGGTACAGTATGACCATATGGCGGCACAGTATGACTCAATACACTTCTGTGAACAGTTGTATGGATGTGCCTAAGCCGTGTAGTAAACATTCAGGCTGTTAGCTCGCTTTTTCTAGGTGGAGATATTTTAGAATCCAGGGTAATATGCTGGTTTATCGAGCAGGTGACTGATCCATGTGTTTACAAACGATCCAACAGACACTTTGTTTAAAAGAATTTTAGGGGTTTTTTTTTATATCATTTTAATTTTTTTATATTATTTTAGGGTTTTTTATATTATTTTAGGGTTTTTTTATATTATTTTAGGGGTTTTTTTTATTACTTTTTTCTCTTATGCATCACCTTGGTACATGTTTTATGTATTTATTATTTCATTTTTATTTTTGTTTATTTCTTTTCTGCACCACATTGTTACACTTTTCATGTATTAATTAATTGATTTACTTTACGCCTTTTTATCACTTTACCTTTTCTATGTCTTTATTGCTTCTTTTTATTTTCTTTTTTATCATTTTTCTATAGATTTATTCCTTAAGGCGTCGTTTTGTCACCTTTTTATGCATTTGTTACACTCTTTTTATATTGTTGTTATCTTTTATATTATCTTTTCTTCCTTTATGCATCGCTTTGTTATTTTTTCTTCCTTTATGTGTCGCTTTGTTACCTTTTTTATGTATTTATGATTTGATTTATAGATGTTTTATGCATTTCTGTCCCCGGTAAGTTCTTGGCCCTGGTAAATCTCATCTGTTCCTGCCTGGGGCGGTGGAGTTTGCTGTAGTCATTGTTCAGGACGTGGATTTAAACTTCTGAAGGAAGCATATTATTATGGCTGGCAGCCTGTGTTTCCCCCTATAGACAGACCCATGTTTTCGAGGCTCCATACTAATTTACAGCTTAACTCCTCGCACCTCCTCTTAACCCATCTGCTGCAGAATGGAGATTATGGATGTTGCAGCACCTGAGTCGGGCGCTCAGCTGAGACCCCCTTATTGTTCTGCAGGATAATGCGCTTCTTGGGTGCTGGGCTTTTCAGTGGAGGCCTTCATTGTCTCATGCTCTGCTGGGGCCCGGGGTTGTAGGAGCCGCTCCGGTGTCGCGCGCCCTTTGTCTCATTCACAGTAGATAATTGCAGTTTTACTTCCAATAAGCCGACACATAATGTCCAGATGGATCTTCGATGGGGCTGGCGGGCATCGCCTTCATACATGTTTGCTCACGCGTTTCGTCCCCCAATTGTTTTGTTTTGATTTTTTTTCTGTTTGCAAAATCAAGTGAAGAGTTAAAAAGATAGGGATCAGCAGAGCTGAGTTTGTCAGGGGCTGTGCGGAGCGGATATCATACAATCAAGTGTAATATACTCTGCCGAGCTGATACGGATAGAGGTAGCGGAGCCGAGATGGATAGAGGTAGTGGAGCGGAGATGGATAGACGTAGCAGAGCTGAGATGGTTAGAGGTAGTGGAGCTGAGACGGATAGAGGTAGCGGAGCTGAGACGGATAGAGGTAGCGGAGCTGAGACAGATAGAGGTACGGAGCGAGATGGATAGATGTAGCGGAGCTGAGACGGATAGAGGTAGCAGAGCTGAGACAGATAGAGGTAGCGCAGCTGAGACGGATAGAGGTAGCGGAGCTGAGACAGATAGAGGTAGCGCAGCTGAGACGGATAGAGGTAGCGGAGCTGAGACAGATAGAGGTAGCAGAGCTGAAACGGATAGAGAGGGCGAGCAGAGATGGATAGATGTGCAGAGCTGATATGGATAGAGGTAGTGGAGCTGAGATGGATAGACGTAGCAGAGCTGAGATGGTTAGAGGTAGTGGAGCTGAGACGGATAGAGGTAGCGGAGCTGAGACGGATAGAGGTAGTTGGAGCTGAGACGGATAGAGGTAGCGGAGCTGAGACGGATAGAGGTAGCGGAGCTTAGCGGAGCGTAGACGGATAAAGGTAGCGGAGCGAGATGGATAGAGGTAGTGGAGCTGAGACGGATAGAGGTAGCGGAGCTGAGACGGATAGAGGTAGTGGAGCTGAGATGGATAGAGGTAGCGGAGCGGAGACGGATAAGGTAGTGGAGCTGAGATGGATAGAGGTAGTGGAGCTGAGACGGATAGAGGTAGCGGAGCTGAGACGGATAGAGGTAGTGGAGCTGAGATGGATAGAGGTAGCGGAGCTTAGCAGAGCAGGGATGGATAAAGGTAGCGGAGCGGAGATGGATAGAGGTAGTGGAGCGGAGATGGATAGACGTAGCAGAGCTGAGATGGTTAGAGGTAGTGGAGCTGAGACGGATAGAGGTAGCGGAGCTGAGACGGATAGAGGTAGCGGAGCTGAGACGGATAGAGGTAGTGGAGCTGAGATGGATAGAGGTAGCGGAGCTTAGCGGAGCAGGGATGGATAAAGGTAGCGGAGCTGAGATGGATAGAGGTAGCGGAGCTGAGACGGATAAAGGTAGTGGAGCTGAGACAGATAAAGGAGGCGGAGCTGAGACGGATAGAGGTGGCGGAGCTGAGATGGATAGAGGTGGCGGAGCTGAGACGGATACAGGTAGCAGAGTTGAGATGGATAGATGTAGCGGAGCTGAGACGGATAGATGTGGTGGAGCTGAGACGGATAGAGGTAGCGGAGCTGAGAGGGATAGATATAGTGGAGATGAGACGGATAGATGTAGTGGAGATGAGACAGATAGAGGTAGCGGAGCTGAGATCGATAGAGGTAGCTGAGCTGAGATGGATAGATGTAGCGGAGCTAAGACGGATAGAGGTAGCGGAGCTGAGACGGAAAAACTTAGCGGTGCTAAGACGGATAGAGTTAGCGGACCTAAGACGGATAGAGGTAGCGGAGCTGAGACGGATAGAGGTAGCAGAGCTGAGACGGATAGATGTAGCGGTGCTGAGACGGATAGATGTAGAGAAGCTGAGACGGATAGAGGTAGTGGAGCTGAGACGGATAGAGGTAGCGGAGCTGAGATGGATAGACGTGGCGGAGCTGAGATGGATAGATGTAGCGGAGCTAAGATGGATAGAGGTAGAGGAGCTAAGATGGATAGAGGTAGCGGAGTTGGGATGGATAGAAGTAGCGGAGCTGAGATGGATAGAGGTAGCGGAGCTGAGATGGATAGATGTAGCGGAGCTAAGATGGATAGAGGTAGCGGAGCTAAGATGGATAAAGGTAGCGGAGCTGAGAGGGATAGAGGTAGCGGAGCTGAGACGGATAGAGGTAGCGGAGCTGAGATGGATAGAGGTAGTGGAGCTGAGATGGATAGAGGTAGCGAAGCTGAGATGAAAGAGGTAGCGGAGTTGAGATGGAAAGAGGTAGCGGAGCTGAGACGGATAGGTGTAGAGAAGCTGAGACGGATAGAGGTAGCGGAGCTGAGACGGATAGAGGTAGCGGAGCTGAGACTGATAGATGTGGTGAGACTGAGATGGATAGATGTAGCGGAGCTGAGATGAATAGAGGTATCGGAGCTGAGATGGATAGAGGTAGCGAGCTGAGATGGATTAGAGGTAGCGGAGCTGAGATGGATAGAGGTAGTGGAGCTGAGATGGATAGAGGTAGCGAAGCTGAGATGAATAGAGGTAGCGGAGTTGAGATGGAAAGAGGTAGCGGAGCTGAGACGGATAGGTGTAGAGAAGCTGAGACGGATAGAGGTAGCGGAGCTGAGACGGATAGAGGTAGCGGAGCTGAGACGGATAGAGGTAGCGGAGCTGAGACGGATAGAGGTAGTGGAGCTGAGATGGATAGAGGTAGCGGAGCTGAGATGGATAGAGGTAGTGGAGCTGAGATGGATAGAGGTAGCGGAGCTGAGAGGGATAGAGGTAGCGGAGCTGAGACGGATAGAGGTAGCGGAGCTGAGATGGATAGAGGTAGCGGAGCTGAGATGGATAGAGGTAGCGAAGCTGAGATGAATAGAGGTAGCGGAGTTGAGATGGAAAGAGGTAGCGGAGCTGAGACGGATAGGTGTAGAGAAGCTGAGACGGATAGAGGTAGCGGAGCTGAGACGGATAGAGGTAGCGGAGCTGAGACGGATAGAGGTAGCGGAGCTGAGATGGATAGAGGTAGTGGAGCTGAGATGGATAGAGGTAGCGGAGCTGAGACGGATAGGTGTAGAGAAGCTGAGACCGATAGAGGTAGCGGAGCTGAGACGGATAGAGGTAGCGGAGCTGAGACTGATAGATGTGGTGGAGCTGAGATGGATAGATGTAGCGGAGCTGAGATGAATAGAGGTATCGGAGCTGAGATGTATAGAGGTAGCGGAGCTGAGATGAATAGAGGTAGCGGAGTTGAGATGGAAAGAGGTAGCGGAGCTGAGACGGATAGGTGTAGAGAAGCTGAGACCGATAGAGGTAGCGGAGCTGAGACGGATAGAGGTAGCGGAGCTGAGACTGATAGATGTGGTGGAGCTGAGATGGATAGATGTAGCGGAGCTGAGATGAATAGAGGTATCGGAGCTGAGATGTATAGAGGTAGCGAAGCTGAGATGAATAGAGGTAGCGGAGCTGAGATGGATAGAGGTAGTGGAGCTGAGATGGATAGAGGTAGCGGAGCTGAGACGGATAGGTGTAGAGAAGCTGAGACGGATAGAGGTAGCGGAGCTGAGACGGATAGAGGTAGCGGAGCTGAGACTGATAGATGTGGTGGAGCTGAGATGGATAGATGTAGCGGAGCTGAGATGAATAGAGGTAGCGGAGCTGAGATGGATAGAGGTAGCGGAGCTGAGATGGATAGAGGTAGCGGAGCTGAGATGGATAGAGTGTCATGATCCCAGTGCAGGTTTGGCCTGCACACCAGGGGTTAATGTCTTGATCCTAGTGCGGGCTCTGACCTACACACCTGGGGTTTATTATTATGGCCTCTCTTTGGTTTGGGGAGAGCTTCTTATAGCCCTAGGAAGCTCCAATCCCCGTCAGTTATACTTTTGCCCTTGGCTGAGTGTGTTGACCCCTGTTTGCCTGTGCCTTGTGCCTGTGTTCTAGTTTGTTTGTATGGTTCTGACCCGGTTCTGTTTCCCGTTGTGATTTTGCCTCTTGATTCTGTACTGTGTATATGCTTCTCTGGTTTTCTGACTCCTGCCACGTCCCTGACTATTCTTGATTTGCCTGCTCCTTGTGTACTGCGTTGTCTCTCACGTTTACTGACCTCGGCTTGTCTTGGATTCCGTCTCCCTCTGGTGCCCCGTCCTTTACCTGGTGTCCAGTGACCCCCTTTCCATTCTCCAGGGTCCCAGTAGCTCCCTGCACTCATCCCCAGCTACAGGACGCTAAGCTCCCCCCCCTGAGGTCACATGACCGCAGGTCCTGGCAGTACACTCACCACCTGGTGTTCTGCTAACTCCAGCTCTGCTGTATTGCTATCGTCTTGCCCAGCACTCGGGCGCTGTGAGTACCGCTGTCACAGGCCGTCGAAGGCTCCAGGCTCCCACTGTCAGAGCTGCTGAAACCCTGGTAAGTGCCCACCTAGCGGATTCTTGTGATATAGAGGTAGCGGAGCTGAGATGGATAGAGGTAGCGGAGCTGAGATGCATAGATGTAGCGGAGCCGGGATGGATAGAGGTAGCGGAGCCGAGATGGATAGAGGTAGCGGAGCTGAGATGGATAGAGGTAGCGGAGCTGAGATGGATAGAGGTAGCGGAGCTGAGGTGGGTAAAGGTAGCGGAGCTAAGATGGGTAGAGGTAGCGGAGCTGAGATGGATAGAGGTAGCGGAGCTGAGATGGATAGAGGTAGCGGAGCTGAGGTGGGTAAAGGTAGCGGAGCTGAGATGGGTAGAGGTAGCGGAGCTGAGATGGATAGAGGTAGCGGAGCTGAGATAGGTAGAGGTAGCGGAGCTGAGATGGATAGAGTTAGCGGAGCTGAGGTGGGTAAAGGTAGCGGAGCTGAGATGGGTAGAGGTAGGGAGCTGAGATGGATAGAGGTAGCGGAGCTGAGATGGGTAAAGGTAGCGGAGCTGAGATGGGTAGAGGTAGCGGAGCTGAGATGGATAGAGGTAGCGGAGCCGAGATGGATAGAGGTAGCGGAGCTGAGATAGATAGAGGTAGCGGAGCTGAGATGGATAGAGGTAGCGGAGCTGAGATGGATAGAGGTAGCGGAGCTGAGATGGTAAAGGTAGCGGAGCTGAGATGGGAGAGGTAGCGGAGCTGAGATGGATAGAGGTAGCGGAGCTGAGATGGTGTAGAGGTAGCGGAGCTGAGATGGAGTAGTAGGATAGAGGTAAGCGGAGCTGAGATGGATAGAGTAGCGGAGCTGAGATGGATAAGGTACGGAGTAGCATGAGAGACTGAGCTGAGATGGGTAAAGGTAGCGGAGCTGAGATGGATAGAGGTAGCGGAGCTGAGATGGATAGAGGTAGCGGAGCTGAGATGGATAGAGGTAGTGTGTAGCCCTGGTGAAGGCACACGCAGTACCCTGGAGGATGTGTGGAGAGATAGCAGTTTAATGCTCAATGAACATTCATTTCAACACACACTTAGACACGCCCACAGATATATAAAGTGTAGTCACATGCATCAGTTAGTTAGTCAGTGTTCAGAAGGGAGTGATTCAGTCAGTTTCCTGTCAGGAAGACAGAGGAGGGATTGATTGTGCAGTTCAGCAAGTGGAGGCCAGTACAGGTGAGCCAGATCACCTCAGCCTGGTCAGAGCTGTGGCCCACTAGAAGACAGACTGAGACACTTATTAAGAAGAAAGAAGTGAGTTGCAGATATACTTCAGTCTCCTGTCCCAAGGACAGTGAAGGTTCAGAGACGTGCTCCTGCCTAGAAGATTACTGAGAGTCTGGCAACAAGCTCAAGAAAGGAATTAAGAAAGGGACTGACTTTATTAACCTGTGAAGTGAGAAATGCTTATGCTACCAGCGCGGACAAGGCGAAAGGCACAGTGGTAGAAATTCTGAGTGCAATAGGATTGGAGAAGTCCTGCACATTGTTACCGGTCACTGGAGACCGAAGCATCACCATAGCTTCATGCATGGTGGTAGGAAACCCAGAGGCTTACCGGACCTTAGGTAGCGGAAAGCAGCCCCTAAATAGTCGGTATGTAACTGGGGTCAGGGGGAGTGAGGACCTTGAGTCAGTGCACGACAAGACAGGAATTCAGCTCTCTCACAGGAAGGCTCCGACCACAAAACTGACTGGGCAGTACAGCTTTGGAATAGCTGGAGTTATAGAGGGAACTACGCTTCATGCTGGTTGTACTCATCGTTTTGAAAGTAAAGGAGGCCCTAACTTGTCCAGCTGCTATCTCGAAATACATTCTCCTTGGATCAGCCTCCCTGGGACCTGCCTTACCATCTTACAAGTAAAGGTATGGAAAGACGCTGACCGTGTGAGACTGAGTTATTTACTTGCATGCCTGCACAACCCTGCTATAACTACCGACCTGAGGGAAGAGTCCCACCTGTAGGGGACCCGACATCTAGCTGCCTCACCATCCCCTCAGAGATCTACAGCAGCGCTGGTACAAATTACCAGAAGACTACAGGTGGCGTCACGAACTGTATATATATATCCCTGTAAATATACCCCCCAAAATACGCCAGACCGCCAGGGCCACAGACCGAGCCACCGCTACCTGTGACAACCCCATAGACTTCCATGGGCTCGGCTCTGAGTACCCCATTGCCCTGGTAACCCACAATTGTGGTGGCGGGTCGACACAAAACTTTGGCGTCACGAACAGGATGCGAAACTCGCAGAATTGCGAGCCCTGTGTGCCTATGGAGTTGTTTTTGTGAAAAGGACTGTTTGCACTTTTGGCGCCAAAAATCGCCATCTTTGTCGCCATATTCGCGCCCTCAGGCGCTGGAGAAGAAGGTGGGCGTGCCTTCGTGGGCGTGCACCCCATGTGGCGCGAAGAAAATGCCTGCCCTCTCAAAGTGCTATTACAACATGCGATCCTGCCCTACAGCAAAGGAGATCCGCCTCCTCTTCACCTTTCCTGCAAGGAGGAGGAGACGCAAACCCCGCCTCCACGGAAGAGACCGGACGTCTCTGGAAGAAGAAGAGAGAATCTTCTGGAACATCATGGAAGCAGGACGTGTGCAGCCGAGCAGGGAAGCGGAGGAAGGCAGGCCCCGTGCCCCAGCCAAGCTGCCACCAGCACCGGAGTCATCCGTGGTCCTGCACCTGCAGCAAGCATTGCTGGAAGTTAAAGAGGAAAATGCACGACTAAGAAAGATGATTTTGCCACAACCTGGATTTGAAGAGATCGAGAGACGCCGGCGTACCCTGGAGCAGCGGAGGCTGTGGGACGCGGTGATCTCTCCCTTCGATGATCCCCTACGTCTGGAGTTACCAAAACTTCTGCTGCCCAAGGCAAAGGAGCAACCGGAGGCTGCCCCCAAAAGTACCAATCCTGATCCCACCGGTGAAGCGGTGGAGGCGAAGGAGGTTGAGGAGGTACCGCCAGTTCCGGAACGCCCGCCCGGCCAGGAGGCCGCAGCAGATGATCGATCCCCGGTAGGGACACCGGAGGGGTCCTGTCCGTCATTACCAGACGTGGACTGGGACGAGATGGCGCGCCTGGATGACGTCGCCTACGCCGCCCAGTGGAGGTGGGGAGTGTGAGTGGCGGCGTCGTGAGGAGAAGCAGCGACGCCAGCAGGAGGAAGAGCGGGAAGCTCAGCGGAATCGACAGCGGCAACATGCAGAGCTGATCGCGGACAAGGAGAGTGTCCGGAGAGAGAAAGGTACCCTGAGGGAACCGCGGCGGCAGGGGTGTGTGACAGAGTTCCAGCTCCGGAAGGGCTGGGGCTTCATCAGAGAACCGGGCCTCTACCCAGGGGTCTTTGTTAGCAGACGTGATGTAGAATCCCACCTACCGCAAGGTCATCCCGGGAGGGACTTAGTTAATGGAGACATTGTTACATACACACGGCACTGGGGAATGAAGGGATGGTATGCCCTTAACGTCACCATCGTCCGTGACCCCGTCCCAGACGCAGGTAACGTCACCACTACCGCAGCGTCCCCGTCTCCAGCTCAAATAGCATCCGGCCGTGCCCCAGCATCGCCCCCTGCAGGTATCTCGCAAATGAAAGCAACATCTACATCGCAACTTGCGACCCAGTTTCCATCGCAATCTATGACACGATCGATATCGCTAACTGTAACGCAAATTGAAACGCAATCGGTGTCTCGCAAGGAGAAAGTACCCGTTGCGCCCCTAGAGGTTCGCACGAGAACTGTGGCGACCCAGACCCTAATAGCAGCGCACGACTTGTTGGTAGTGGGATCTAGGGACCATCGCGTTGTTCCAGCTCCCGGGGTGGAAAATGTATTTGAAATAGTTAAACAGTGGAGATCGGTGAGATCCAGATAGGGGTCTACCATAAGTAATGTTGTAAAAAGTTTAGGAATGTTTGCCAATTTTTGCACAAGTTAAATGAGTATATAATATATTTATATATTGCCAAAAGTAGAATGCCCGGCTGGGTAAACAGAGAAAAAGTTTTGCACTTTATTATTATAATGTGATATAATATGTGTTGTTCGCTAACAATGGACTCGGAGGCTGAGGACTGTGCCAGCCCAGAACTTATTTGTATATAGTTGCGCTTCGGTGCCTTATCTTGGTTTTACATAAAACCATCACAACTACCTCTGAACATAAAACCCGTGTGGTGTGGCACTGAGTGAGGTCTGCATTCCTAAGTCCTGCAGCCCACCCAGGACCCACGTTGAAGGTTTGGTGCGGGTCCTTCACAAGAATTTTGCTGTGTATTATATAAGAATGTTATTTAATATTTGTACTTTTCTATATATAATGTTTTGTTCGCAACGTTCAAGACATCCTTACCTCCCGGATGGGACGAATTAATGTTTAATGTTAATGTTTAATGCATAAACAAAATTGTCTCTTTGTATTTTACAGCCCGGGAGTGCTGTCATTTACCATGGGGGAATGTGTAGCCCTGGTGTAAGGCACACGCAGTACCCTGGAGGATGTGTGGAGAGATAGCAGTTTAATGCTCAATGAACATTCATTTCAACACACACTTAGACACGCCCACAGATATATAAAGTGTAGTCACATGCATCAGTTAGTTAGTCAGTGTTCAGAAGGGAGTGATTCAGTCAGTTTCCTGTCAGGAAGACAGAGGAGGGATTGATTGTGCAGTTCAGCAAGTGGAGGCCAGTACAGGTGAGCCAGATCACCTCAGCCTGGTCAGAGCTGTGGCCCACTAGAAGACAGACTGAGACACTTATTAAGAAGAAAGAAGTGAGTTGCAGATATACTTCAGTCTCCTGTCCCAAGGACAGTGAAGGTTCAGAGACGTGCTCCTGCCTAGAAGATTACTGAGAGTCTGGCAACAAGCTCAAGAAAGGAATTAAGAAAGGGACTGACTTTATTAACCTGTGAAATGAGAAATGCTTATGCTACCAGCGCGGACAAGGCGAAAGGCACAGTGGTAGAAATTCTGAGTGCAATAGGATTGGAGAAGTCCTGCACATTGTTACCGGTCACTGGAGACCGAAGCATCACCATAGCTTCATGCATGGTGGTAGGAAACCCAGAGGCTTACCGGACCTTAGGTAGCGGAAAGCAGCCCCTAAATAGTCGGTACGTAACTGGGGTCAGGGGGAGTGAGGACCTTGAGTCAGTGCACGACAAGACAGGAATTCAGCTCTCTCACAGGAAGGCTCCGACCACAAAACTGACTGGGCAGTACAGCTTTGGAATAGCTGGAGTTATAGAGGGAACTACGCTTCATGCTGGTTGTACTCATCGTTTTGAAAGTAAAGGAGGCCCCTAACTTGTCCAGCTGCTATCTCGAAATACATTCTCCTTGGATCAGCCTCCCTGGGACCTGCCTTACCATCTTACAAGTAAAGGTATGGAAAGACGCTGACCGTGTGAGACTGAGTTATTTACTTGCATGCCTGCACAACCCTGCTATAACTACCGACCTGAGGGAAGAGTCCCACCTGTAGGGGACCCGACATCTAGCTGCCTCACCATCCCCTCAGAGATCTACAGCAGCGCTGGTACAAATTACCAGAAGACTACAGGTGGCGTCACGAACTGTATATATATATCCCCTGTAAATATACCCCCCAACATACGCCAGACCGCCAGGGCCACAGACCGAGCCACCGCTACCTGTGACAACCCCATAGACTTCCATGGGCTCGGCTCTGAGTACCCCATTGCCCTGGTAACCCACAATTGTGGTGGCGGGTCGACACAGTAGCGGAGCTGAGATGAGTAAAGGTAGCGGAGCTGAGATGGGTAGAGGTAGTGGAGCTGAGATGGATAGAGATAGCGGAGCTGAGATGGATAGAGGTAGCGGAGCTGAGATGGGTAAAGGTAGCGGAGCTGAGATGGATAGAGATAGCGGAGCTGAGATGGATAGAGGTAGCGGAGCTGAGATGGGTAAAGGTAGCGGAGCTGAGATGGGTAGAGGTAGCGGAGCTAAGATGGATAGAGGTAGCGGAGCTGAGATGGATAGAGGTAGCGGTAGCTGAGTGAGGGATAGAGGTAGCGGAGCTGAGACGGATAGAGGTAGCGGAGCCGGGATGGATAGAGGTAGCGGAGCCGGGATGGATAGAGGTAGCGGAGCCGAGATGGATAGAGGTAGCGGAGCTGAGATGGATAGAGGTAGCGGAGCTGAGATTGGTAAAGGTAGCGGAGCTGAGATGGGTAGAGGTAGCGGAGCTGAGATGGATAGGGGTAGCGGAGCTGAGATGGATAGAGGTAGCGGAGCTGAGATGGGTAAAGGTAGCGGAGCTGAGATAGGTAGAGGTAGCGGAGCTGAGATGGATAGAAGTAGCGGAGCTGAGATGGATAGAGGTAGCGGAGCTGAGATGGATAGAAGTAGCTGAGCTGAGATGGGTAAAGGTAGCGGAGCTGAGATGGATAGAGGTAGCGGAGCTGAGATGGATAGAGGTAGCGGAGCTGAGATGGATAGAGGTAGCGGAGCTGAGATGGGTAAAGGTAGCGGAGCTGAGATGGGTAGAGGTAGCGGAGCTGAGATGGATAGAGATAGCGAAGCTGAGATGGATAGAGGTAGCGGAGCTGAGATGGGTAAAGGTAGCGGAGCTGAGATGGGTAGAGGTAGCGGAGCTGAGATGGATAGAGGTAGCGGAGCTGAGATGGATAGCGGTAGCGGAGCTGAGATGGGTAAAGGTAGCGGAGCTGAGATGGGTAGAGGTAGCGGAGCTGAGATGGATAGAGGTAGCGGAGCTGAGATGGGTAAAGGTAGCGGAGCTGAGATGGGTAAAGGTAGCGGAGCTGAGATGGATAGAGGTAGCGGAGCTGAGATGGGTAGAGGTAGCGGAGCTGAGATGGGTAAAGGTAGCGGAGCTGAGATGGATAGAGGTAGCGGAGCTGAGATGGGTAGAGGTAGCGGAGCTGAGAGAGATGAATATGGTAGCGGAGCTGAGATGGATAGAGGTAGCGGAGCTGAGATGGGTAGAGGTAGCGGAGCTGAGATGGATAGAGGTAGCGGAGCCGAGATGTATAGAGGAAGCGGAGCGGGATGTATAGAGGTAGCGGAGCTGAGATGGATAGACGTAGTGGAGCTGAGATGGATAGAGGTAGCGGAGCGGAGATGGATAGAGGTAGTGGAGCTGAGATGGCTAGAGGTAGCGGAGCTGAGATGGATAGAGGTAGTGGAGCGGAGATGGATAGAGGTAGTGGAGCTGAGATGGATAGATGCAGCAGAGCTGAGATGGATAGATGTAGCGGAGCTGAGATGGATAGAGGTAGCGGAGCTGAGATGGATAGAGGTAGCGGAGCTGAGATGGATAGAGGTAGCGGTGCTGAGACGGATAGAGGTAGCGGAGCTGAGACGGATAGAGGTAGCGGAGCTGAGACGGATAGAGGTAGCGGAGCTGAGACGGATAGAGGTAGCGGAGCTGAGATGGATAGAGGTAGCGGAGCTGAGATGGATAGAGGTAGCGGAGCTGAGACGGATAGAGGTAGCGGAGCTGAGACGGATAGAGGTAGCGGAGCTGAGACGGATAGAGGTAGCGGAGCTGAGACGGATAGAGGTAGCGGAGCTGAGATGGATAGAGGTAGCGGAGCTGAGATGGATAGAGGTAGCAGAGCTGAGATGGATAGAGGTAGCAGAGCTGGGTTTGGCAGACATATCTGCATTTTATACATGGCAGTTTTACATTGGACAGAGCTCTGTGCCGTTTATTCGGATGGCGCCTCCTTCTGGGCACAAGCCTCATATATATTGCTACCATCTGCATTTTTCTTACCTGTATATATAAGAGAATGAGCTGGTTACAAGCAGAAGCCTCCTGAAGAGCCGTCCGGACACTTGTTTTAGCCACTCGGTGTCTTTTCAAACATGAAGCTCCAAAGACTGAACATATTCACAGCAAGTCAATGTTATATACAGGCGTGATCATTCTTTTTAACAATTCTTTCGAGTTTTTTCAAGCAAGCGAGGAGCGGACCTGCTTAAAACATGTTGTGTGCACATACCCCTAGAATATGTTCACGCTCAGTTTTCTTTCAGGAGTTTTTTTTTTAACAGAAACTTTTCAAAATACTCTTCAAAAACTGCTCCGAAAACTCTTCCAATTCTTTTTTTATGGCAATTCCACTTCACTGCTTACACGAAACGTGTTTGATTCCTTTATATTTCCCTGAAGCGGTTTTGAAAAACTTCTGGAAGATTAAAAAATTAAATTGCAAGTCAGTTATTGACGAGGATCCACATCGCTCCAAAACCAGGCACAGTCCAGTCTAAGTATTTTCTGTCCTCAAGAACAGAGGGATTTTTATTTCTGTAACTTGCAGGTCATTGACTAAATTGCCGACCACTTCTGCAGTCAAGCGGGAAGTCGGGAGACAGAGGAAATGTATTACGGAAGTTTTGCAAAAGTGCGGGAACCCGAGGATTAATGGGTCAATCACCTACTGATGTCCAAACGTTGAGGTCGTTCGGATGTAGCAGAGCTGTACATGTTGTGGCAGAGCTGTACATGTTGTAGCAGAGCTGTACATGTTGTGGCAGAGCTGTACATGTTGTGGCAGAGCTGTACATGTTGTGGCAGAGCTGTACATGTTGTGGCAGAGCTGTACATGTTGTGGCAGAGCTGTACATGTTGTGACAGAGCTGTACATGTTGTGGCAGAGCTGTACATGTTGTGGCAGAGCTGTACATGTTGTGGCAGTGAGTCGCACAACACCAGGGTTATGGGGTACTCGGCACCGAGCCCGTTGAAGTCTATGGGGAATGTCACAAGTAGCACAGCTCGGTCCGTTGCCCTGGGCGCTCATACAAAGGGGGATATTTACAGGGGATAATAATAATTGTTTGTGACGCCACCTGTGGTTTCTGATCAGGGTGACCAGCGCTGCAGGGTGAATCTTCTGAGGGGATGTTACTAGGCAGCTAGATGTTAAGTCCCCACAGGTGGGACTGTTCCCTCAAAGTCAATGGTGTTGCAGGGTGCAGATAATAAGTCAGTCACACACAAGTTGTTCTCTTTCCATACCTTTACTGATGATGGTGGCAGGTATGTCCCGGGAAGCTGCTCAGGGTGGAGTATGCACATCCAGGTAACTGCTGAGTAGGTTTTAAGGCCTCCTTTCCCTTTAAAGTGTATGAGTCCTAACTTGCGTGAAGTCAAGTTTAACTCTGAATAGCATAGCTTCGCCCTGCCAACATTGTGGTGGAAGTCTTCTAGTGACAAGAACTAAGTCTATGTGGCGGTACCCGCCAGACTCCTGTTCTGCCTGACCCCGGTTACATATCGGCACTTAGGGCTACCTTCTGTGACTTGAAGTCCAGCAAGGATTCCGGTTTTCTCCTACTAGCCGTGAAGGTTCTAGCAAGGCTTCGGACCCGGTGTCCGGTTAGTCGAGTGAAGGTGATCTGTCACCGAAATCACTCCTTTCTTAGGTCACCACTCGCCCGTCGCCCTACTCTCATCCTTAACATAAGCACAGGGCAGCAGTAGGTTCCGTTGTTAGCTTTCTTCCTTCTTTCCAAGCTCGCTGACTGATTCTCAGTTCACTCGATGTTCTGCAAACTGTAGTCCCCTTCCTTCTTTCCCTCAAAGACTCTGTCCAGAGCAGCTCTCAGGACGTTCCGTCAGACTGAATACACGCTTGCTCCGAGAGTCACTTTCCACATACATAGGGTACTAGCAATCTGTCTGTTCTGAGATATCAGCTTGCAATCTTTCCTTCCCTGTCTTCTGTCTCTCCTCTCTCTAGCTTAGACTGAGCTCTGACAGGAATCCTGTCACTCTGGTGTCCTGAGGAGAACTACTCTGTCTGAGGTACAACCAACAACTAGAATAGCTGTCTGGCTAGAATGCCTACTGCTGCATCTCTCCACTCCCCTAAATACCTGAATCTAAGGGGCTCCCTCTGGTGGCTCCTGGGAAATGTGAAGTGTGAATGAATATCAGATTTTTCAGTTACCTTTCAGCACATACTCCTGGAACATGTGTACCAAGCGCAGCTGGGCCACACATCCCCCCCTAGTTATCGTCAGCACTCCCGGGCTGAAATAGAAAAAAAAACATTTTTATAATAACATCAACATTAACTCTTCCCTTGTGGGAGGTAAGGACTCTTTAACGTTACAATGTGTACAATGGGCGAAAATAGAAAAACATCAAAACATTTTTCAAAATAAATACAATTTAAGATTCTTGTGGAGGACCCGCACCAAAAACCTCCCACGTGGGTCCTGGGTGGGCTGCAGGACTTCTTTGCTGCAGACCTCACTCAAGGCCACACCATACGGGTTTTTCTTCAGAGGTAGTAAGGCTTTATGTAAAACCAAGATGGGGCACCGAAGTGCGAACTATTTACAACTAAAGTTTTTGTGCTGCAAGAGTCCTCAGCATGCAGTCCTTGCATAAAACATTTCAAAGAAATCACATTTCAATAATACTTCTGCATTACTCATTACCCAACTGGGGTATTCTACTTAAAATTATGCAAATTATGCAAACATCATCAAATATTATTAATAAAGTGCAAATTATTCAACTTTGTACAGATGCAGTAAACCCTGTCTGGGTCCTACTGTTCTTCTTTGTAAATAGCAGTGACACCTTCCATACCTGGGGCTGGAAGTACGCGGTGCGCTCTGGAACGCATCACTAAAAGATCATGTCTAGCCCCCAGCCGCCGCTGCCCCTGCACAGTACCTCTCATCTGCTGCATCCGCTGCGGGACAGGCGGCGCTCAGCACATCCAGGTGCGGGAGTCGGCTCATCCGGTTCTCCAGGCCGCAGGGCCTGTCTTCCGGCGATGCTGGTAGCAGGCACGGATCTTGTGCAGGCGGCGTGAGAAGACGTTCCACTGTGGGCTCCTCCGTGGAGCCGGGTGCCTCCGCTGTGGTGCCAGCTTCGATGTCGGGATCCTCCTCTCCTCTCGCCACATCCTCGGCGGGGTCAGGTACAGCTCTTCCAGGATCAGCCTCCGGCCAGATTTCAGCCACTAGCTCAGGTGATGGCGCGGGTGTCAGTCGCGCGCTCTGGGCAGGGAGCGGTTGTCTCTGCTGCAGCCGCAGCTTTACAGCCCGACAGCTTTGCTCCACTTCATCGCTGGGGAGGGTGAGCTCCTTCATCCCCTCCCGTGACAGCTCACAACCGGCAGCCATCTTTTTCCGGTCACCCGTCCCTTCTTCATCCGGGGGGTCCCGTTCTTTGGTACAGGGGCGGGGTTTCCTTTTCCTCCTCTTCACTCCCTTTGGGATCAGGAGGCGGACTTCCCTTGCTGATGGGCGTGTCCGGTTAAGGCAGTCACATTTAGGGTAGGCGGACATCTCTTTCGTGCCACAGGGGGGGTACGCCCACGAAGGCACGCCCACCTTCTTCACCAGCGCCTCAGGGCGCAAATATGGCGGCAAAATGGCGGAAAATGGTGCCAAAAATCACAAAAATTGCACACAGTCTTTTTGGCACAAAACAGTTCAATTAGGCACACAGGACTCACATCCAGTAAGCTTCGGATCCTGTTCATGACGCCAAAGATGAGTCGCACAACACCAGGGTTATGGGGTACTCGGCACCGAGCCCGTTGAAGTCTATGGGGCATGTCACAAGTAGCACAGCTCGGTCCGTTGCCCTGGGCGCTCATATAAAGGGGTTTCAAAAGGAATCACCTGCTACATTACAAAGCTAAAGAAGAAAATAACCGGGTGCCTCTAGTGGTCACCTACAATCCAAATCTGGAGATGCTAAGGGGAGCTGCACGGAAACTACAACCTTTACTACAAAAAGATGCCCGATTACAATCCATATTTCCAGACCCCCCACTACTATGTTTTAGGCAGCCCCCAAATCTAAGAAACATCATTGTCAGAAGCTCCCTGTCCTCCCCAACAGCTGCAGGAACCTTTCCTTGCAAACAGAAGAAGTGCAAAACCTGTCCATCTATAATGACCACAGACAAGATAAAGATCCCCAACTCCCATCAGGACTACAAGATCCCAGGTACTTTCAGCTGCATCACATCTAATGTGGTGTACCTAATTATATGTACTAAATGTCCAACTGGGGGTCTGTATGTGGGGGAGACCGGGCAAAAACTGAGAACAAGGATGAATTCTCATCGCCACACAATAAGAGAAAAAAGAATGGATCTACCTGTGGCCAAACACTTTTGTATGCCCGGTCATAGCATGATGGATATGGAATTACTGGTATTAAAAGCTAACTTCAAATCTGAGAAAGATAGAAAGATTTGGGAATATAAACTTATGATGACCTTTGACACTCTTAGTGTTGGAATGAACGTGTCACATGGATTCATGTCTGTGTACATCAATTAAGGAATCTGCTTCTCTGACCTGGGGGCATCAAAACACAATACCAGACCCCAATCAGAGGGCAATAAAACTCTCACTCCTTATCTATGAACTGTTCCAATATTTATGTTCATCCCTCTGCCATAATGACAGTTCTGCTTCACGTCACGTCTTACCTATTGCATTATTCCTGTGTCCTCTTGTGTATAAATATGTGATTCTTCAGTTTTTGTTTTAGTCTTTGCCTGATGAAGAGACCTGAGTAGTCTCGAAAGCTTGCAATTTGTTACCATCTTTTCAGTTAGCCATTAAAAGGTATCAACCACTGAGGACTCTCAAGTCTAAATATTTTTCATATAAAGGGGGATATTTACAGGGGATAATAATAATTGTTCGTGACGCCACCTGTGGTTTCTGATCAGGGTGACCAGCGCTGCAGGGTGAATCTTCTGAGGGGATGTTACTAGGCAGCTAGATGTTAAGTCCCCCACAGGTGGGACTGGTCCCTCAAAGTCTATGGTGGTGCAGGGTGCAGATAATAAGTCAGTCACACACAAGTTGTTCTCTTTCCATACCTTTACTGATGATGGTGGCAGGTATGTCCCGGGAAGCTGCTCAGGGTGGAGTATGCACATCCAGGTAACTGCTGAGTAGGTTTTAAGGCCTCCTTTCCCTTTAAAGTGTATGAGTCCTAACTTGCGTGAAGTCAAGTTTAACTCTGAATAGCATAGCTTCGCCCTGCCAACATTGTGGTGGAAGTCTTCTAGTGACAAGAACTAAGTCTATGTGGCGGTACCCGCCAGACTCCTGTTCTGCCTGACCTCGGTTACATATCGGCACTTAGGGCTACCTTCTGTGACTTGAAGTCCAGCAAGGATTCCGGTTTTCTCCTACTAGCCGTGAAGGTTCTAGCAAGGCTTCGGACCCGGTGTCCGGTTAGTCGAGTGAAGGTGATCTGTCACCGAAATCACTCCTTTCTTCGGTCACCACTCGCCCGTCGCCCTACTCTCATCCTTAACATAAGCACAGGGCAGCAGTAGGTTCCGTTGTTAGCTTTCTTCCTTCTTTCCAAGCTCGCTGACTGATTCTCAGTTCACTCGATGTTCTGCAAACTGTAGTCCCCTTCCTTCTTTCCCTCAAAGACTCTGTCCAGAGCAGCTCTCAGGATGTTCCGTCAGACTGAATACACGCTTGCTCCGAGAGTCACTTTCCACATACATAGGGTACTAGCAATCTGTCTGTTCTGAGATATCAGCTTGCAATCTTTTCTTCCCTGTCTTCTGTCTCTCCTCTCTCTAGCTCAGACTGAGCTCTGACAGGAATCCTCTCACTCTGGTGTCCTGAGGAGAACTACTCTGTCTGAGGTACAACCAACAACTAGAATAGCTGTCTGGCTAGAATGCCTACTGCTGCATTTCTCCACGCCCCTAAATACCTGAATCTAAGGGGCTCCCTCTGGTGGCTCCTGGGAAATGTGAAGTGTGAATGAATATCAGATTTTACAGTTACCTTTCAGCACATACTCCTGGAATATGTGTACCAAGCGCAGCTGGGCCACACAGCAGAGCTGTACATGTTGTGGCAGAGCTGTACATGTTGTGGCAGAGCTGTACATGTTGTAACAGAGATGTACATGTTGTGGCAGAGCTGTACATGTTGTGGCAGAGCTGTACATGTTGTGGCAGAGCTGTACATGTTGTGACAGAGCTGTACATGTTGTGGCAGAGATGTACATGTTGTGGCAGAGATGTACATGTTGTGGCAGAGCTGTACATGTTGTGACAGAGCTGTACATGTTGTGGCAGAGCTGTACATGTTGTGACAGAGCTGTACATGTTGTGGCAGAGCTGTACATGTTGTGGCAGAGCTGTACATGTTGTGGCAGAGATGTACATGTTGTGGCAGAGCTGTACATGTTGTGACAGAGCTGTACATGTTGTGGCAGAGCTGTACATGTTGTGACAGAGCTGTACATGTTGTGGCAGAGCTGTACATGTTGAGGCAAAGCTGTACATGCTGTGGCAGTGCTGTACATGCTGTGGCAGAGCTGTACATGTTGTGACAGAGCTGTACATGTTGTGGCAGAGCTGTACATGTTGAGGCAAAGCTGTACATGCTGTGGCAGTGCTGTACATGCTGTGGCAGAGCTGTACATGTTGTGGCAGAGCTGTACATGTTGTGGCAGAGCTGTACATGTTGTGGCAGTGCTGTACATGTTGTGGCAGAGCTGTACATGTTGTGACAGAGCTGTACATGTTGTGGCAGAGCTGTACATGTTGTGACAGAGCTGTACGTGTTGTGGCAGAGCTGTACGTGTTGTGGCAGAGCTGTACATGTTGTGGCTGCATCCATTCTACATGGGGACGTTTCTCTGGATGAAGAGGCATGAGCTTCGCCTGCAGCTTTATGGAAAAGCGTTCATTGTGCAATTACCGAGTGCCGCACCAACCGCCAACCCAGCTCTGCTACGCGGGTGTAATATTTTTTGGGGGGTTTTGCTACCTCACAACCTTGAATTTCACTATTTTTTGATGGCATCAGTTCCTGTAAAGAAGATGCCAACAACTATGAACATTGAGTTTTCTTTTTATTGTGAAGCAAACAACAAATAGGACAAAATAGCTGTAAACTCAAGAATATTCCTGTATTTTCCATCATCCATTTTCCCCTTGACTTGGCCCATTTTCCCTGTCCGTGCTGCTGAAAACAACATCCCCACAGCATGATGCTGCCACCACCATGTTTCACTGTGGGGATGGTGTTCTTGGGGTGATAAGCTGTTTTGGTTTACCCTGGCTGCCAAAAAGTTTGATTTTGATCTCATCTGACCACATCCCCTTCCTCCATACATTTGGGGAGTCTCCCACACGTCTTTTAGCCAACTCAAAACCCCGTCTCTGGGAGGGGACACGATGTCTCGCTGCTCTCGTATGTTGCACCCATGTGTAATGCTCAGTCGTCGGGTTTGTTCCCCAGTGAATTTAATAAAACAAATTACACTGAGAAAATTAAATAAAACCACCGCGGTACGACCGCCGCACGGAGCGCTAATGAAAATCCTTTTTACTAAATGCAAAAAAATGAATTTGCATTTTATCCCTGTCTGATTTGTAAGCAGTAAGCAATTAGGTCACATTTAATAGGATTACTCGGCTAATGCTGGAGGTTGTTTGTTTTTGTTTTTTTATTTATTTTTTATTTTTTACTACTTTTCTGTTTTCATGCCGCCAGCTACATGGAGAAAATGATAATACAAGGCAGTGATAGCCAACCGGTGGTTCTGCGAAACTCATGCAAACCACCACTAGGGGGAGTTCACTGCACATTGATTTATACAGCTGTCATGGCATGCTGGGAGTTGTAGTTTGGTAGCAGCTGATGCACACCATCTACTACTGATTACTGATACCGTGAGATTGCTGATGGTTGCACCCATGCACATGGAATGGAATAATAAAAATGGTTACTTACAGTCGCCACTAGGGGCAGCTCTCTGCATTTGAATTTCTACTGTACAGTTCCCATTGAAATAATTGAATGCGCCCCCTAGTGGTGACTGCAAGTATTCATAATTTTATCATTTAAAGGGGCTTATAGAAACAGCGCCACACCTGTCCTTGAATTATGTCTGGCGTTGCAGCTGTGCTCTAATTGTAGTGAATGGAACCAAGCTGCAATACCGCATTCAACCTGTGCACAGGGGTGGCGCTGTTTTTGGAAAGCACAAAAAAAGCTGTTTTTTTCTAAACTTATACAATTCCTTTAGTGGCAAGGTGCTAGAAAGCTGCAGGAACAGTAAAGCACAGCTTTTTTTTTACAGCGGCCACCATTGCAGGGACCCATCATTCTCTTACATATTTCATGACAAATCCTTGCATTTGATGAATAGATTACAATATATTGTGCGATATCACCCGAAACATATTAAGATCCTATCTCTGCTCTCCGCCATTGATATCACATGATTAATTAATGTGAGCGAAGATTTCACTGTTTACAATCAGTGGCCGGCGCTGATTACGCGCTTTTCTGCTTTAATGGCGCTTACATTAGTTTCTTTCATAAAACCTGTCCTAGCACAGCTCCACGGACGTAAAAAATAAAAGTAAAATGTAAAAACATCTACTGGCCTCGGAAAATTGCGACATACAATAAAAATATATTTAGGAAAGGTTCAGAATTTTTTTTTTCCAATAATTTTTAATGTTTTTTTTTAAACAATATATACAGGGTGCAGTAAAGAGGAAAAAGGAAATAAAAAGGAAAACGGGGGAAGGCAATATTTATAAGGGAGAGGAGTCACGGTAAGATATATAAATATGAATATAAACATGAGGGATTCCTGCTTTCATGTTTCTATGTAGCACAGGTTCAGGAGGACAATATACAGCATTACTGAGCAGTGTAGCTGTGAATCCAGCTCTGGCAGAGATAAATCACTCCCATAGAAAACTGCAGCACAGTTCTCTGCGGGTTTCTGCTTCTATATCTAAATTTCGGTTGTCTCTGAGCTAGAAGGGGTAGACTTTCTGCTATGGTGTATTCCATACATAGCACACACAGACATGAGGCATTCCTGCTTTCGTGTTTCAATGTAACACAGGTTCAAGAAGGCATTGTAGATCAGTACTGAGCAGTGTAGCTGTGAATCCAGCTCTGGAGTGAGATAAATCACGTCCTAAAAAGCTGCAGCACAGTTCCAGTTGTATGTTTGCTTCTGTGTCAAAATTTCAGTTGTTTCCGATCTAGAAGGTGTAGACCAGCTGCTATGATGTCTCCCATACACAGCACACACAGACATGAGAGATTCCTGCTATCCTGTCTAAATGTAGGACATGTGCAGAAGCAGCAGCAGCATGGAAGATGAAGTACTGTAGTACTGAGCAGTGCAGCTGTGAATCAAGTTCTGGAGTGAGATTAACTACTTTCTAGAAGGCTGCAGCCAAGTTCTATGTGTATATTTGCTTCTATGTCAAATTTTTTATCTTTGCAGTGATATAAATCATTCACCATCCACAGCATGATCTTTCTGTGTCTCCTCTTGCTTGCCTCTTGCTTGTTTTCTCATTCTGCTTCTCATTCCTCCTCCCCATCCCTAGCCCCTCTCCATTCTCCACAGGCTATAAAATATGTGTATAGTGAGATGACAGCCCATCTTCCTTTGACCAAGACATATTTCAGTTTTTTTTTTTTTTAAAGAAGTGGCTCATAAGGGGAGAAAGAAGCACATTTGTCTCATAAGATATATTACAATGTATGAAATAATAATAATAATAATATACAATTTATGCAAAGATTGTTAAAACAACAGCGACCATAAAGTGAAGCTGCACATTTACTGTTAGCTACATAGTTGTTATTTAGTATTTTTTTAAGAATGTTTCCTTTTTTTTTTTTGCTTCTCATTAATAATCATCAAAAATTTGGCTGTCTGCTGTTGATGGATCTTATTTTGGCTCTAGTTGTATCCTGACAACCATAGTCCATAGGTTCCGTTTTCCCCCTTATCTCTTGTAGTTATATCATTTTATCAAGGTGGACAGACCTGTTGGCCCCCACAACTGTCATCCAACACCTGGGGGGCACAGGTCCTGGTAATACTCCTGTATTTTGTAGCTACTCGTCTAGTTTAGGGCATAATTTGACATTTTTGCTCATGAGCATCTAATTATCATGATTAACACATAAGAGGTGGAGTTCAGACTACCACAGACTCCCAACAGGCAGTGCAGACGGAGTCATAGATTTACTATGCTGCTCAGCTGGACCTTGGGCAGACAGACCATATGTCTTGCACCCATTTATACACCAGTCCGGGCAATTACCATAGTTGTTTACTGATTTACACAGTTTGATAAAGGCACAAATTTCAGATTATCACTTACTCCAACAGGCGATGCAGCTAATCTGAAGTCATGACTGAACGTTGCTCTGCTGAGCTCCTCTCACTATCTCGCTCCCACTATCCTTTCTTCAATATTTCCCATATTCCAGCATTAAACAAAATTCACTTGTGGAATGTAGCGGAAAGTATCAATAAGTGGCACTGTGCTGTGCAGTAAATAGTGTCAGCAGTTTGCCAGAAGCAGTGCTACTGTTTGTGCTACATCAGCGCCACTCACTGTTTGTGCTACATCAGCGCCACTCACTGTTTGTGCTACATTAGCACCACTCAGTGTTTCTGCTACAGTAGCGCCACTCATTATTTGTGCTACATTAGCACCACTCAGTGTTTGTGCTACATCAGCGCCATTCACTGCTTGTGCTACATCAGCACCATTCACTGTTTGTGCTACATCAGCGCCACTCACTATTTGTGCTACATCAGTGTCACTCATTATTTGTGCTACATCAGCGCCACTCACTGTTTGTGCTACATCAGCGCCACTCATTATTTGTGCTACATTAGCACCACTCAGTGTTTGTGCTACATCAGCGCCATTCACTGCTTGTGCTACATTAGCACCACTCAGTGTTTGTGCTACATCAGCGCCATTCACTGCTTGTGCTACATCAGCGCCACTCACTATTTGTGCTACATCAGTGCCACTCACTATTTGTTCTACATCAGCGTCACTCATTATTTGTTCTACATCAGCGTCACTCATTATTTGTGTCACTCAGTGCCACTCACTATTTGTTCTACATCAGCGTCACTCACTGTTTGTGCTACATCAGTGCCACTCACTATTTGTTCTACATCAGCGTCACTCATTATTTGTGCTACATCAGCGTCACTCATTATTTGTACTAAATCAGCGTCACTCATTATTTGTGCTACATCAGTGCCACTCATTATTTGTGCTACATCAGCGTCACTCATTATTTGTGCTACATCAGTGCCACTCACTATTTGTTCTACATCAGCGTCACTCATTATTTGTTCTACATCAGCGTCACTCACTGTTTGTGCTACATCAGTGCCACTCACTATTTGTTCTACATCAGCGTCACTCATTATTTGTGCTACATCAGTGCCACTCATTATTTGTGCTACATCAGTGCCACTCACTGTTTGTGCTACATCAGCGTCACTCATTTGTGCTAATCAGCGTCACTCATTATTTGTGCTACCCGCTGCTAAACATCTTCCCCAAATAATCCAAGTTCAAAATGCTGCATGCTCTAAGTTGAAGTGCGTATTAGTAATCCTTAAAGGGAACCTGTCATGTCTAAAATCAACCCTATATCAGTGGATTAATATTGTTTTTACCTTTATGCCACTTGTTTTAACCAATTTTACTTAAAGGGATTGTCCACCTCTAGGTTTTTTTCTTAAATGTATGTATTTTGGGCTGAAACTCATTTTTTGCAATACGGTTTTGTTAAAATATTTGCACCGTTTTGTTTTTACAGACTTTTTATTTCCAGGCACATTCAACTTTGATGTGGTCTCTCTGGTCATAAATCTGCTGAGCAGAGCAAAAAAAAGAAAAGATAGATAAAAGCGTTACTAACTCCCATCAAACCAGGCTGACTGATGGATTTTCAGTTAACTCATTCCGCAGCAACACAGAGGCTATAGGAGGCAAACGATGCAAAATTTTTAATGCAACCTGATAGCAAAAATTATGTTTAGCCAAACACACATACATTTCCGGAAGATAAAAAAAGTGAATACCAAAGATGGCCAACCCCTTTTTTAAAGGGGGTGATCAGAATTAGAAAAACATGGCAGATTTCTTCCAGAAACAGCGCCACCTCACCTCTATCCATGGGTTGTATTTGGTATTGCAGCTCATTGAAGTAAATGAGGCTAAACTACGATGCCGCACACAACCAGAAATAATCATCCATTTTTAAGCCACTTTGGACAGCCCTTAATATTTAAAGGTGCACCCAATCAAAATATTTCTCTATATTTTAGTTCACATATGTCTGGAAACAGGTCCAGCAGCGTAGATTAAAAATGTGAAAACCGCGTTTTAATATTTTACTCCAGTGCTAAAATATAATCGATTTTCATTAAAGGCCCCGAGCCAGAGGCTGCACCACTGAGAAGTTCTGTTTAAAACAAGAATCTGATTCAGAAGCAGAAGCTGTGACAAACCAGGATACATAATATTGCATTTAGTGGTTTAGATTCATCAAATCTATATAGAAAAAAACGCTACCTACGAGAAAAAAAAAAATCAGAACAGGGAATGTAATCATGAGAATGTCTCAGTAGTGCAGCCTCACGATTTAGACCTGCTAACATAAATAGTCATATCTCAGCCTGGGAAAAAGATATCAAAAAACGGTTTTCACATTTTTAATGTGTATTTAATGCCCTTTCTCATCTTTTTTAAAAAATGTGACTTTCTTGAAATCGGTATTTTTGGACCAGGATTTGCACTTTTAAGGACAGAGAAATAGAGTAAGGAACGAAAAGGAGACAAGTATCTCTGGGCCTAGATCTCAGGCTGATGTGATAGTCACTCTCCTAAGGATCTTTTTAGCTTCTAAGTATTTGACGCTTGTATCTCAGGACCGATCTGTTCTAATTTTATTGCTTTTTATATGATAACATCGGGATCCTCAAATTAATCCTGATCACCCCCGGAAATGAAAACGCATAAATTTCATTTCATCAACAGTCCAAGTAAATTTTCTAGAATGAGATTTCCTGCTGGGAGCGAATCCTATGGAAGTGAAGCCATTAATCGACAGTCAGTGGAATCCGCCGCTATGTTCTTCTGTCTAATTGACTTTCAATTTACTCCCCATTTTATGCATCTGGAATCTGAGGGGGCTTCTGGGCATCACCATTTTTTTTCTAATTAAGCCTCGTAATTGGTGGAAATGGGCCATTTGGGAGCTAATGTTTCCTTAGTGGTTAACGGCCAAATGACTAAATGATGCTTAGTTGGGAAAAAAAAAAAAAAAAAAATTTTTGCAGAACTAAAAATAAAAAAAAAATAAAAAAAATGCAAAATTTTATTTTTTTCGCTACTTTAAGTTCATTGGCATTCAGTCAGGGCGATCCGATTAGCACACGGATATTTCTACTTTCTCGGGGAAAGCGATGTAAGAAACCGCTGAAGGTGTTTATTAGTTATGTATTAATAATTCAGTCTTTGCATTGTGTCTCCTGCATTCAATTAGTTAGAAGCAAATCCATAGTTAGGTGGAATGAAGCTTAATTGAAACAAACGGCTCGACATCCAGCCTAAGGGAATATTTAGATTTGGGGGGAATTGCGTTCTTGTTTGTGGTTTCTGCACAATGCATGTAGTCGTGTGTTACGTGGCGGAGACACATCTGCTTGGAAAATGCCGAACCGGCTTGTAAGGTGCAGACTGTGACCCAGCCCATCATGGACACGTCAATACTGCTGGGAAACCTGACCGGATGCCCTCTAAACAGGGCCGACTGGCCATCTGGCAATGCTGGCAAATGCCAGATAGGCTGTACAGGCATGGGCCGCATTATCTGCTATGACGTTAAGGCCGGCGTCACACTGGCGAGTTTGATGCGAGTAAGGCGCACGACTTTCTCGCATCAACACCCGGCACGGCCGCCCGCTCTCGGACCCGAGTGTGCGGCTGCATAGAAATACATGCAGCTGTGCACACTCAGGTCCGAGAGCGGGCAGCCGTGCCGGGTGTTGATGCGAGAAAGTCGTGCGTCTTACTCGCATCAAACTCGCCAGTGTGACGCCGGCCTCACAGTATCAGCGTCCTCAGGGTCCAGTTGTGACAGAGCATCAATAGGGAGGAACAACACGGGCCTATGTGCTTTCAAATGCCAGGGCTGAATGTCACTCCCAGTCCGCCCCTTCCTCTACGTGTGGAGTAGCCAAGCCTATAGGGATTATCTAATAAAAAATATGTATACCACCTTTTCACAGGGTAAATGTATGATCTAACCATCAAGACCCTGACAGATCACAAGCACAGGGATCCTAAATTCTCTCCTGTACAGGCTCAGACTGGCCCCACAGGAGGACAGGAGAATCCTCCGGTAGGCCCCTCTCAAGGATTTCTAATGAGTAGAGCTGTTACACTTGTTTCATAATTTGCAGGAAAAGGAATAATCTAATCATTTATTAGACAAGCTAGCCAAATTAATATTACATAGATGCAAAAGTCAATTTGTACACAAGGCTCAGGTTAGTTTCACCTGTAGCTGAACAGTGGGCCCCGAGAATCAATATTACAGGTGGGCTTTTGCCAACAAAGTCCGACACTGCTCTTGTGTTTGGAGTCACAGTGCGATCACCCCTCCATCACTGTCTATAGGAATGTTGGTCGCACATGCTCATAATCACAAGGTGGGTGATAGATGTGTAATCACCTCAGGTCACAGCACTGGGATCCTCAGAATTTCGAAGATCAGGGATCTCAAAATCCCCTGCGTGGTTGGAGCAGTGGTGAGCATGTGTGACGGCCGTCCTATTCATTGTTTGTAGAAGCGGTGGTCGGTCGCACATGCCTACTTCCACCAAATAGCTGATAACTATATGAATGCTGAGGGTCAAATCACTAGGACCCCTGCTGGTCACAAAAGATGGAAGTCCCAAGTCCCCTGTGTGAATGGAGCGGTAGTGAGCATGTGCGACCACCGATCCATTCACTGTCTATATATGAAAGTGGTCGCGCGTGCTGACTTCCATGATATAGCTGATAAGGTATGATCTCTGGGGATTAATCACTGGGACTCCTACTGATCACAAAAAAGGGGTCCTGAAGTCCCCTATAGAAATTAAGCAGTAGTGAGCATGTGCGACCACCGATCCATTCACCGTCTATAGAAAAAAGTGGTCACATGTGCTCACTTCCATAAGATGGCTGATAAATGTATGATTGCTGGGGATCAAATCACTAGGACCCTTACTGATCACAAAAAACGGGGGTCCTGAAATCTATGTGAATGGAACAGTAGTGAGCATGTGCAAGTACCACTCCATTCACAGTCTGTAGAAGGATGGTCGGTCGCACATGCTCATCTGATAAATGTATGATAGGGGGGGGGGTCAAATCCCTCGTACCCCTACCTACTCACTACCACAGGACTGGTGATAAATATGTTATTTTTGTGATGATGATCACAAGGAAACCCACCAATTCCAAGTAGGGGGTCCCAAACTCTTCTGTATGAATGGAGTGGTATTGAGCATGTGTGACCACCATTACATTCCTGTCTTTTTTTTCCTTTATGGTCATAATCAAAGAATAGGTAATAAATGTATGATGCCCCAGTGAGTGGCGGTTGAACCACTGAGACCCCGACTGATGACAGATGTGGGGATTCTAGATTCCCTTGTGTGAATAGAGCAGTACTGAGCATGTGCAGCCACTGCTCCATCCACTGTCTATAGGAAAGGTGGTTGCACATGCTCACTACTGCTGGGAATTTTTGGCCGCCGTTCTCAGGATTGGTGGAGGTTAGTAATGAGAGAACGTGCTGGGATGAGGTGTTATCTGTCGAGTGTCTTTGGCGTGCTCGAATAATATGTTTGAGTAATGTGACGTATGATGCCGATCCGCGTATAATCATTAACGATTAACTCGGAGCAGTTTTCTATCTTGCGCTGACCTGAGACACGGAAACCTGCAGATAGCGATCGTATTTCTAGCTATTATGAGAAAAAATTGCATTTGATTTTTTTGGGGGGTTTCCAAAAATTCTTCAATAAAAATAAAATAAATAAATATGTAAAAAATGGAAAATTAACAAATAAGAAAAATAAAACATAACTCCTTAAAGGGAATATGACATCAGGTTTCTGCTATGCAATCTGAAGTAGGACAAAAAATAAAAAATTCAAGGTTGTGTCATTTGTTTGGCTGTGTTGTTGTTTCAATACAATCAGTGTTTTATCAGCAAGAGATTATCACTGCAGGACTAGGTGTCACATGCCAGGCAGTCCAGCTTATCTGTGTAACCCCGCCCCCACCACTGATTGGCTGCTTGCTACAGTGTACACAGGAAGCTACTAATCAGGGGTGTGGGCGGGGTTATACAGAGCTCAGCATTCAAAGCGCTGCAGCAAAAAAAACAGGGATTCAATCAAAACTGCACTAAACAGTTCAGTAAGTAAAACATCACTTAAATCAGGCTCTCTGCTTCTGAATCATGCTGCTCTCAGATTACATAGCAAAAATCTAGTGACAGATCCTCTTTACAATTACTTAAATGACTGTTCAAACCAAGCACCGTTGGCATGGCTGACAAGTTCAATGCGCCTTTCCAGCTACTTGCTTTCCTCTGACCTCCGTAAAGCCAGAGGTGTCAATCAAGGAAGAGGCAGTAAGGAGTACAGGACTGAACTGCTCGGCCACGCCAAGGGTCCACTCAGTATCTGTGCTTGGTGTGAACAGTCATTTTGTACTGACACACTCCCTTTAAAGGGAGACCTTTCAAAAGGGATGATCATGTGATGTTGCCATATTCCCAGCAGGGAAATAAGGTACTGCCTGGTGCCGGCTGTTTTGACACATGGCTGCCCATGTAGTATAATAATATATTGTCTCACATTTCCCCGTATATATGACACCCATGTGCCTTTAAGAAGCACAACTATTTTATTATTTTCAACAACCATAGCAGCCATTTCATTTCTGTTGGATGTAGCTGGATGAGGGCTTTTCTTTTTGCAGCAGACGGGTTGTATTATCTCTAAAAGGGGCTAAAATGCCGATTCTGCTGTATGCACATTGCCTCTTGGGAGCGAAAGAGGACTCGAACTCTAGCGCCACCTACTGGAAGTAATAAAGTCAGTCTCGACCATTTAGCGAGTCTTGCCAGCTGACATGGGATCTAAGACAAACCAATATGCAGACACGTGTTTGGGGGGTTTCGCCCCTCCTCAGCGCAAAGCGAGAGATCTGATTTGGCTTGGTGAATGGCTTCTGACTGATCTCTAAGGGGGGAAACGTTATCCCCTTAGAACCCAATTCCGCTGAAGTTTTTCACATGGTGCCACCGGAACTGAAGAGTCACGTTGGGTTGTAGTCGCGCCTGTGCTCTAGTTACCGAGGGGGCTCATCTCCCACATAAGAAACCGGAATTGTAAAAACCACCTGGTAGGTGCGAACCGGGACCCATCCAGGACATTTGTCTTCCCGTAGCCACTCGGAGAGTCCACCGGCGTCATCCTGACACTTTGTTGTCTCGGCTCCTCCGTCTAGTTTGGCAAATCTGTGCCAATTTTTATTCCCTGATTTTGCTCCTGGTAAATTTACGCCGTCACTAATGACTTATAGGATTTTCCTCATCGTCTTTTTTTTTTCACAATTTTTTGAGTCTCTCGTTCGGGGTAAATTTACTTGTTCCGTAAACATAAATAAAATGTTAATTAGCCTCAGATCTGTGCTGGTGCCCGGCCTCTAATCTGTCCTCTCTCTTATGCCTCGGAGGACGTATTTAACAGCTCCGCCGGCCGCCTACAAGCCTTTTCTCTCCATAGTGCAGATATATATTATTTCGACAGCTCTGACCGTTACATCGCCTGCAGAAATGACTGCGAAGCCCGGAGCCGACCACATATTAAAATACTGTGAGGCCAGCAGTTTTTTTATTTGACGCATCGCTTATTAAATCACGTACAAGTTTGTTACTTTTTTTTTCTTTCCCAGCATTTATATTTATGGACGAGCTGTGATTCAGTTTTATGCACGGTTTTCAATAAATGATTGCATGCAAGGGAGCCGTGCGCTTAAATACTGCATGATCCACGTCCGTGCCGCTAATATATTTGCCATCAAGCGTTTATCTGCTTTGCAAATTTTTTTATGCACTTTTTTTATTTGGTAGAATGCTTTAACCCTTTAAATCCTCAAGGGAAACGTTATACCTTAAGAAGGAACAGAATCATGGGGCACAATGCAAAATTTGTAATGGGGTCCCCCAGTACGACGCAACATTAATCTCATGGGTCTTTTGTAACCCCTTCAGAATGTAATAGGGGTGACAGGAGTGCCTGACAGGGCAGTAGGGATACTCGGTATCGGGCCGCTTCTTAAAGGGTCAGTGTCACGGCAGCAGTGACCCGGTCCGTGGCCCTGGGCGTCCAATAAAAAGGGGATGATGATGAAAAAGGGGAAAAAAAAAGAGTTTGTAATAAAGTATTCGTGACGGCACCTGTGGTACTCGGCAATAAAGATGTTAGCCGATGCTGCAGATTCAGTCCTCTGGGACAGTTGTTGATGCAGCAGAGTTGGTTCAGCCCTCCACAGGCAGGGCTATGTCCCAGGGCAGATGTAGTATGTTCAAGATAGTAATGATGTAGTATTTGGCAAGGGATGTAGCAGTGCTGAGTGGGTGTTGCAGGAAGAACTTGAAAGAACACAGTCAGGTGCAGTTTCCAAAGCTTTACTCACAGTTCTGCAGGTAAAGTGTCCAGGGCACTGGCTACAGATGGTGCTGGAGTACCTATTGCCTGGAAACACTTTGGATTCCACCTTGCCAGGAGGATTTAGAGGCCTTCCTGCTGCGCTCTCTGTTCCTGGCCTCTGTTGCTTATAGCTAAGCTGAGTCCCCCTTCTCTGTGTTGTTTTTCCAACCTGTACAGCAGGCAGAGTAAGCCTATCAAGGGCTCCGTCTCTTCTCACTGGCAACCCTGGCTCTTGTGTTACTGCTGTGCTGGCAGGAGTCAGTGTGAACAGAGAACTTGCAATTCTCTGTTCTCCAGATGCAACTGTCGGGCTTGGAGTCCCCAACTGGTCCAGGACTCTGGTGCCCACTTTTATCAGAGCTCTGCTCTGGGTGAGCTGTAGCATTCAGCTCCTTTCCCACGAGCTTTTCTCCACACGTCCTTTCTCGTCCCTCTCTACATACAGACTCCCCTAACCCCTCCCCAAGCCAGAATGTTCCAAGGAAGCTCCCCTGAAATCAGGTGTTAGAGCTCCCCCTTCTGGCTTGGAGTAGGAAAAGTGTTGTATGCTGTGTGTTACCTGGCAAGGGGTTTCCTTGTTTCCAGTAATGGCATCACCCCCTGTGAAGGAAACAGCACCACTGTGGCAACCGGACTCCTGGGGTGCCACATGACTGCAACTTTTGCACCTCCTACAGTTACACCCATTAGGATAGCTCCTTTCATTACTTCCTGGATATCTGTGGTGGGATCAACAGTTTGGCAGTTGAAAGCCGTGCAGAGAGCAACTAAAGCGGTGCAAAGAGCGAATAAAGCGGTGCAAAGAGCGACTAAAGCGGTGCAGAGAGCAACTGAAGTGGTGCATAGAGCAACTAAAGCTGTGCATAGAACAACTGAAGCGGTGTATAGAGCAACTGAAGCGGTGCATGAGCAACTAAAGTGGTGCAGAGAGCAATTAAAGTGATGCAGAGAGCAACTAAAGCGGTGCATAGAGCAACTGAAACAGTGCAGAGAGCAACTAAAGTGATGCAGAGAGCAACTAAAATGGTGCAGAGAGCAACTAGAGCGGTGCAGAGCACAACTAAAGGTACTGGACTTGAGCAAATTATTGCACCCTGCACCACCTTTTTATCCCCTTCAATTAGCAAAAAACAGTGTGTATGCTGTGTCCGGAGTCTTCCTTTAAGTCTCACCCAGTGTCATGTAAAGGCATAATGCCATGTTTATGCAAATACAGATCAGACAGAGCTGTGTTTGTCACTTGACAAAGCACTTTTTTCACTACATAATGGTACAGTGTTAGGGTTAGGCTTAAGGTACTTTAATGCTCTAGGTTGCAGAACTATGATATAAACTCCCATAGTGGTGCACTTGCCCTTAGGATAGAACTTCATTATCAGATAAGTAAGGTAAGGATCCAACCTCCACCATCCATGCCATTCATGCCCAGAGATTCACATCATCTTGTTACCAGTCACATCTTTACTTAATACTGCAAAAACTCTTACTGTTGCTTTGACTCATTCGCGTGTGGATTATTACAACTATCTACTGATTGGTCTCCCTCTTTCTAAACTCCCTTCTCTACCATCTGAAGGCAGTAGCCAGGGTAATATTTTTGTCCAGCTGCTACACTGATGCCTCCACCCCGTGCCAGCCATTGCAAAGATTACCCATCCACTTCATATTACACTATATAAAGTTATCTCTCTCACTCATAAGGCTCTCTACAGCTCAGCACAACCCTACATCTCCTCATATTTATCTACCACCCTACACTTGATGCCTTCATATTGTGTCAGTCATTGCACTGGTTACCCATCCACATCAGAGTACAATATAAACCTCTCTCTCACTCACAAAACGCTCCACACTTCAGTATGACCCTACATTTCCTTCCTCATCTCTGTCTAGTACCTTACCCATCCTCCCTGATCTTCTATTGACCTAAGACTAACAACCTCCATAATCTTAACCTCCCTCTCCTATCTTCAGGACTTTTCTCGTGCTGCGCCAGTTCTCTGGAATGCGCTACCGCACACTAGTTGGTTAATTCCTGGTATCCACAGTTTTAAACGTGCTCTTAAAACACATTTTTTTAGACTGGCCTAACACTTCGCTGGTCTATCTATTCCCTGCTCTTTGCTCCTAACTTTTCCTCCAAATTTGGTCCCTTCCTTAATCTGTTTTCACACTCTACATGCACTCAGAAGCTCTTTGTACCCGTCCTTGTACATATACTGGCTGATGATTGGTTTATGCAGCGTTAGTTGAATACCCCTATTTATTATATTGATCTCTGGACCGAACAATGCCAGCAATGTTTTACCTCTCGTGCCCCCATAATTCCTGATAGATTGCAAGCTTGCATTCAGGACCCTCATGCCTGTTGGTATATGATGGATTATGTGTTATTCTGTAACAAATGTTATCCTATACCTGTCCTCTCTGAGGTGCAATGTGCTGTGCAAGATTCTATAGAAATACAAATTATTATTATTATTATTATCGTTATTACTACTAGTGGCTGCTTCTGGTATTGCAGCTCAACACCATTGACTTCAATAATAAAAATGTCAACCTTGGTACTGTCAGCATTAAAAGTACGGCTCTGTGTCTAGTAAATAATGAAGGATGCCCCAGACCACGTTGTGAGACGGAAGTTAGACCCTCAACAATCTGATTTAGGATGGGCCATCAATATTGCATTCCTGGAAATCCCTTTAATGACAGACTCAGCTCCGCCACTTTTCGATGTGCTGATGTAAGAGCTAGTAATTGATTTATGAGCAGCGACGTACATTCTGCCTTCTCTCTGTACTTCTTCCTAACAAGTCTTATTGATGTACGTCGTTGCGTTCTTGCAGTTGCAGACATGATGCTCGAACGCCACAAGTGGCAAAACATATGGCGACTGAAAGGCAACAGAATCATCGCCATATGCCAATTAATGAGATAATGATGGTTGTTTTAATTAACCTTGCTATTGTGTACAGTAAATTAACATCCTCATAACCAGCGATTGCTGATCCTCACTGTCATCATGGAAGACGAGAGGTTACATTATAGTTGTCAAATTGCTCCACAGGTTCTGCTCTGAGGCAGATATAACTACTATAATACTGCCCCTACATACAAGAATATGACTACTATAATACTGCCCCATGTACAAGAATATGACTACTATAATACTGCCCCCATGTACAAGAATATAACTACTATAATACTGCCCCTATGTACAAGAATATAACTACTATAATACTGCCCCATGTACAAGAATATAACTACTATAATACTGTCCCTATGTACAAGAATATAACTACTATAATACTGCCTCCTATGTACAAGAATATAACTACTATAATACTGCCTCTATGTACAAGAATATACTACTATAATACTGCCCCTATTACAAGAATATGAAATACTATAATACTGCCCCATGTACAAGAATATGACTACTATAACACTGCCCCTACATACAAGAATATACTACTATAATACTGCCTCTATGTACAAGAATATGAACTACTATAATACTGCCCCATGTACAAGAATATGACTACTATAATACTGCCCCATGTACAAGAATATAACTACTATAATACTGCCCCATGTACAAGAATATAAATACTATAATACTGCCCCATGTACAAGAATATAACTACTATAATACTGCTCCATGTACAAGAATATAACTACTATAATACTGCCCCTATGTACAAGAATATATCTACTATAATACTGCCCTATGTACAAGAATATAACTACAATAATACTGCTCCTATGTACAAGAATATAACTACTATAATACTGCTCCTATGTACAAGAATATAACTACTATAATACTGCCCTATGTACAGGAATATAACTACTATAATACTGCTCCTATGTACAAGAATATAACTACTATAATACTGCCTTCTATGTACAAGAATATAACTACTATAATATTGCTCCCATGTACAAGAATATAACTACTATAATACTGCTCCTATGTACAAGAATATAACTACTATAATACTGTCCCCTATGTACAAGAATATAACTACTCTAATACTGCCCTATGTACAAGAATATAACTACTATAGTACTGCTCCTATGTACAAGAATATAACTACTATAATACTGCCCCCATGTACAAGAATATAACTACTATAATACTGCTCCCATGCACAAGAATATAACTACTATAATACTGCTCCTATGTACAAGAATATAACTACTATAATACTGCCCCTATGTACAAGAATATATCTGCTATAATACTGCCCCTATGTACAAGAATATATACTATAATACTGCTCCTATATACAAGAATATAACTACTTCAGTACTGCTCCTATGTACAAGAATATAACTACTATAATACTGCTCCTATGTACAAGAATATAACTACTCTAATACTGCCCCTATGTACAAGAATATAACTACTATAATACTGCTCCTATGTACAAGAATATAACTACTATAATACTGCCCCTTTGTACAAGAATATAACTACTATAATACTACCCCTATGTACAAGAATATAACTACTATAATACTGCTCCCATGTACAAGAATATAATGTAAGCTTTTCAGGGGATATAGCTCTGGGATCGCCGTCCTGGCAGACGGAGTGGCACAAACAGTTCATTCACTGACAGCAGTTCTGGTGTAAACTGGCCGCAACCAGCTTTATTAAAATCCACAGCAAACAGAACGTGATCAAAACCAAATCATAAACATAAATTCCTGAGCCTCTCCGGCTACTTACTACACATAGATAATTACCCTCACTATCAGGGACCAGACTCTAATAGCCTGGCCCAAAATAACACATATAATCTGTAGTTACCAGCGTGAGGTTTGCAGGAGACTCCAACAGCGTCTGAAGTCAGATCCAGACTGAGAGCCCTGTCTGTACTCCCCAAGCAGCTACTTCTGGCTGTCTAATTAAGGCCTCTTTCACACATCCGGCGGGCGCCTAAACGGCGCCCCCGGCATTTAGCCGCAGTGCCGCATGTGAAAAGCTTTCACACTTCCGGCGGCCAAAATGCGTTTTTTTGCCGGATGGTTTCTGATGCTTGGAGAGATAAGAAACCATCCGGCAAAAAAAAAAAAACGTTACATGCAGCGTTTTGTCCGGCTGCCGCAATGTACATTTGCGCCGCATCCGGACAAAACCGCATGCAACGCATTGACATGCGGCGCCATGCGGCGCTAATGCATGTCAATGCGAAAAAAGCCGCATGCGGCGCATCAGATTTTCAGATGCGGCGCTGCGGGGAAAATGCCGGGGGCGCCGCAAGGCGCCCGCCGGATGTGTGAAACCAGCCTAAGCAGCTGTGTTCACTCAGGGTTGAACTGGAAGCCTGTCCCGGATGGGAATGGAGTGAACACCGTACTGACAACCTATTTTTTATGCGCCCCAGCTAAGAAACCTGGGCGAGATATACACGCCGTCCAGTATGCATCCCTTCACTGTCTCACATATCCCCCCCCTCTTCTCCAGACCGGAGGGCTGGTCAACAACTCCAAAGAGACAGTGAACTCTGGACAAAGCATCCGCATTACCCTGTAATTTCCCAGGTCTATGCTCGACCGAGAAATTGAATTCTTGAAGCGAAAGAAACCACCTTGTCACCCTGGCATTCCTTTCCTTGTTCTGCTTCATCCATGCCAGAGGAGCATGGTCTGACTGCAATTTAAATTTCCTACCCAAGAGGTAATAACGCAGCGAGTCCAGCGCCCATTTGATTGCAAGGCACTCTCGCTCCACAATGGCATAATTTTGTTCAGCCGGTGTCAATTTTCGACTTAGATACATGACTGGGTGTTCTTCACCCTTGACAACACCGCCCCTAACCCTACATTAGAGGCATCAGTTTGAACAAGAAACTCTACCCTGAAATTAGGGGTGACCAGAACTGGTCTTTGACACAAAGCCATTTTCAACGACAGAAATGCTTTTTCTGCCTCTGGATTCCAATTCATCATTTTTGACTTCTCCCCTTTTGTCAGGTCGGTCAATGGGGCAGCAATGGAGGCATAATTTGGTACGAATTTACGATAGTACCCAGTGATGCCCAGAAACGCTTTGACCTGTCGTTTTGTGAGGGGGTACAGGCCAGTTCCGAATTGCCTCTACCTTATCGATTTGTGGCTTGATCAGCCCCCTGCCAATGACATATCCCAGGTACTTGGCCTCTTCTAGTCCAATTGCACATTTCTCTGGGTTTATGTTCAGCCCAGCACCGCCTATTGAGTCTAAGACGGCTTGTACCATAGCGAGGTGGCTCTCCCAATCGGAACTGAAAATTACCACATCATCCAGGTAGGCAGCCGCATAGGCTCGATGCGGGCGCAGGATCAGATCCATAAGCCTCTGAAAGGTGGCTGGGGCCCCATGCAACCCGAATGGCATTACAAGATACTGAAACAAACCTTCGGGGTTGCAAAGGCCGTTTTTTCTTTTGCTTCCTCAGACAGGGGTATCTGCCAGTACCCTTTTGTCAGATCGAGGGTTGTAATATAACGGGCACCCCCTAACCTCTCGATTAGCTCATCTACCCGTGGCATCGGGTATGCGCCAAATTTCGACACTTCGTTCAACTTTCTGAAATCATTACAGAACCTCCAGGTTCCATTAGGTTTTGGGATCAGGACAATCGGGCTACACCACTCGCTTTGGGCCTCCTCAATGACCCCGAGGTCTAGCATGCGTTTGATTTCAGTAGAGACTATCTTTCTGTGGGCTTCTCGAATTCTGTACGGTTTTATCTTGACCTTAGTACCAGACTCGGTCTCGATATGGTGTTTTACGAGAGAAGTCCGGCCGGGCAAGTCAGAAAACCTCTGCTGATTTTTCTGCAGAAACTCCTGTACTTCCTGTTTTTGGTGCACGGACAATGTCTCACCAATGGTCACAGGAGGTAGAGATGGTTTCAACCCTTTCTCTACTTCACCCGAGGCCAACAATGACTCTCTGTCCCTCCAGGACTTGATCAAATTGACATGGTACACCTGGTAGGGCTTTCGTCTCCCAGGTTGGTGTACTTTGTAAGTGACCTCGCTCATTTTCTGTACTATCTCGTATGGGCCATGCCACTTGGCCAAAAACTTACTTTCCACCGTGGGAATTAGGATTAGGACTCGATCCCCGGGGTTGAAAGTCCTAATTTTTGCTGACCGATTATATACCCTGCTTTGAGCTTCTTGGATGATTCTTAACCAATGGCATAATTTTAGCCATCCTCTCTTGCATCTGGGCAATATGCTCTATAACACTCTTATATGGAGTTGTCTCGGTTTCCCATACTTCCTTGGCTATGTCTAGCAAGCCCCGTGGGTGCCGACCATATACCAACTCAAAGGGAGAAAACCCGTAGAGGCCTGGGGCACCTCTCTGACCGAAAACATTAAGTAGGGTAACAGGTAGTCCCAGTCCCGCCCATCTTTCTCTACTGCTTTCTTTAACATATGTTTCAACGTTTTGTTAAAACGTTCAACCAGCCCATCCGTCTGTGGGTGATACACGGATGTCCGAAGGTGCGAGATTTTAAGCAACTTACACAGTTCCTTCATCACCTTGGACATAAAAGGTGTGCCTTGGTCCGTGAGGATCTCTTTAGGGATTCCTGTCCTGGAAAACATATGAAAGAGTTCCCGTGCAATATTTTTAGATGCCATATTTCTTAAAGGGACAGCCTCGGGGTACCGGGTTGCATAATCAAGTACCACTAGTATGTATTGGTACCCCCTGGCTGATTTTACAATAGGACCTACCAAGTCCATCGCTACCCTTTCAAATGGTATCTCTATAACCGGCAGCGGGATTAATGGACTGCGGAAGTGAGACACCGGAGCATTTATCTGACACGTGGGGCAGGTTTTGCAATAATCCTCCACATCTCGATAAACCCCTGGCCAGTAAAACCTCTGGAGGATTCTCTCCTGGGTCTTGTCCATCCCCAGGTGCCCACCCAGCACGTGGTTATGGGACAAACCTAACACCATACTTCTATATGGCTTAGGTACTAGGAGCTGACTCACGGCCTCTCCCTTTACTTTAGTGACCCTGTATAGCAGGTCATTGTTCATGGCAAAATGGGGAAATTTTTCATCAGAGCCGGGCTCTTGTGGGATCTCATTCAGAACAGTTATATTCTCCCTGGCATGTTTAAGAGTGGGGTCTTGCAATTGCTCACTCCCAAAATTGCCACGGGACACCGGTAGGTCAGGGACATTCTGTTCTAGAGAAACATCCTCCCCCTCCCCCAACATCACCTGTAATGGAAATTCATTTTTATCAGTATCAGCATCAATATCATGGTCATCATCATTATCATGATCATCATCATCATTATTATCACATAAGTTTAACGGCCCACTAGCATTGTGTTCCGCCCCTCGGGACTGCGCACCATCAGTAGGGGCTTCATCACACTGTCCCGTAGAACCGTTTTTTTTCCAAAGACCCCAAAACAGGGGAAAGTCACGACCCAATATGGCGGGATGCATCAGGTTCTTCACTACCCCCACTTCATACGAGATCTCCCCGAGTTTGTTGACGAAGTCCACGGAAGTTACCGGGTAGACTTTGGTGTCTCCATGTATGCACACCACGCTCAGGTGTTTATCGGGATGAAGTCCCTATCAGCCATGCTGGCATGTACCAGAGTCACTCGACTCCCTGAGTCTAGGAGGGCCTGTACTGGGCAGCCATTTATAACCACCGGAGACAGCTGTGGACCCGTCTCCTCGACTGGGGTGGCCACACACACAGGTTCCGCTAGGAAAGAGAGGGACTGTCCAGCGTCACAGTCCATAGGTTCCCCCACTAGTGGACAATTGGCTGAAATATGACTTTGTTCACGGCATCTCCAACACTGTCTCAGGTTGGGTGTTCAGACGGGTAGACCTTTCTAGGCCTAGGGTCTCCTGACAGGGAAGTATCACCCTTTCGCTCACACATGTCCCCTCGGGGCTGACCCGGACTATCAACAGACCCCCTTGCCCCCACAGCTGGAACTCTCTTACCGGGAGATGACGGAGGCCGGGTACTCCGAACTGATGATCGCTCGGACGGCTGGTCACGTAGATAGTCTTTGGTGGCGAAATACCTTTCTATCAAGCTGACCAGTTGATCGGCATCTTTGGGTCTCCCTGTCCAACCCAGAGCTGTACCTCAGGAGGAAGGGCCCAGATGTACCGGTCCAGCACTACCTTTTCGACCATTTGGGCAGGGGTGCTGACGTCAGGTTCCAACCACTTCCTTACTAAAGAAATCAAGTCATACATTTGTGAGTGAGCAGGCTTGTCTCGCCTGTATCTCCAGTTATGGACTCTCCTGGCATGGACTGCCCTCGTCACACCCAGGCGGGCAAGAATCTCCACTTTCAACTTAGTATAGTTTTTGCTGTCCTGCTCGCTGAGGTCAAAATAGGCTTTTTGGGGTTCCCCAGTCAGATAGGGCGCGACCACCATAGCCCATTCAGATTGTGGCAGATTCTCCTTCTCTGCCAGTCTCTCAAATATAGCTAGATATGCCTCCACATCGTCATGAGGCGTCATCTTCTGCAGGGTCTGTTTTACCGCCTTCTTTACAGCGGATAATGCCGGTGACCCGCATCTTCATTCGGGGACGAGGGGCTAAGAGTTGTTTTTAGTGCTGCAACCTGCTCCAGTAATAACCGATTGGTCTCCTGCTGTTGCTGCTGGCTCTGCATGTGTTGCTGCTGCATGCTCTGCTGGGCCTGTAGGTGTTGTTGTTGCATGCTCTGCTGGGCCTGTAGATGTTGCTACTGCATGGCTGCTGGTTCTGGACCAGGTGCTTAACGAACTTCTCCATACTGCCAGACATCTTGGGCTGGCTGACAGCCTTCACCCAAGACATATACACTCCACAGTCCTCTCCACAACAAGTTCAGTTTTGCGGTGCAGACACCCTTTTTTTTTTTTTTCTTTGAAAAGTCTCTTAGGGCTACTGTCTCTTTAAGACTGCTCCAACAGACATTTTTTACTGCTGTCTTCAGCCACTGTGCTGCCCCAGCATTCGAGCACCAATTGTAAGCTTTTCAGGGGATATAGCTCTGGGATCGCCATCCTGGCAGACGGAGTGGCACAAACAGTTCATTCACAGACAGCAGTTCTGGTGTAAACTGGCCGCAACCAGCTTTATTAAAATCCACAGCAAACAGAACGTGATCAAAACCAAATCATAAACATAAATTCCTGAGCCTCTCCGGCTACTTACTACACATAGATAATTACCCTCACTATCAGGGACCAGACTCTAATAGCCTGGCCCAAAATAACACATATAATCTGTAGTTACCAGCGTGAGGTCTGCAGGAGACTCCAACAGCGTCTGAAGTCAGATCCAGACTGAGAGCCCTGTCTGTACTCCCCAAGCAGCTACTTCTGGCTGTCTAATTAAGCAGCTGTGTTCACTCAGGGTTGAACTGGAAGCCTGTCCCGGATGGGAATGGAGTGAACACCATACTGACAACCTATTTTTTATGCGCCCCAGCTAAGAAACCTGGGCGAGATATACACGCCGTCCAGTACGCATCCCTTCACTGTCTCACAATAACTACTATAATACTGCTCCCATGTACAAGAATATAACTACTATAATACTGCTCCTATGTACAAGAATATAACTACTATAATACTGCTCCTATGTGCAAGAATATAACTACTATAATACTGCTCCAATGTTCAATAATATAACTACTATAATACTGCCCCTATGTACAAGAATATATCTGCTATAATACTGCCCCTATGTACAAGAATATATACTATAATACTGCTCCTATATACAAGAATATAACTACTTCAGTACTGCTCCTATGTACAAGAATATAACTACTATAATACTGCCCCTATGTACAAGAATATAACTACTATAATACTGCTCCTATGTATGTGTCGACCCGCCACCACAATTGTGGATTACCAGGGCAATGGGGTACTCAGAGCCGAGCCCATGGAAGTCTATGGGGTTGTCACAGGTAGCGGTGGCTCGGTCTGTGGCCCTGGCGGTCTGGCGTATGTTGGGGGGAATATTTACAGGGATAGATTTATATACAGTTCGTGACGCCACCTGTAGTCTCTGGTTATTTGTACCAGCGCTGCTGTAGATCTCTGAGGGGATGGTGAGGCAGCTAGATGTCGGGTCCCTACAGGTGGGACTCTTCCCTCAGGTCGATAGTTATGGTGGGGTTGTGCAGGCATGCAATTAAATAACTCAGTCTCACACCGTCAGCGTCTTTCCATACCTTTTACTTGTAAGATGGTAAGGCAGATCCCAGGGAGGCTGATGGGTTGATGGAGGATGAGTTTTGAGGCAACGGCTGAGCAAGGCAGGGGCCTCCTTTACTTTCCAATGATGATGAGTCCAACCAGCATAAAGCGTAGTTCACTCCTGAAACTTCAGCTATTTCAAAGCTGTACTGCCCGGTCAGTTTTGTGGTGGAGCCTTCCAGTGATGAAACTAGGTTCTTCTATGCTTGGCCTAGCTCAAAGTTCCTATTCCACCTGACCCCTGTTACGTACTGACACTTCAAGGACTGCTTTCTGTTACCTAAGGTCCAGTAAGCCTCTGGTTCTTTTACCACTATGCGTGAAGCTATAGTGATGCTTCGGTCTCCAGTGACCGGTGACAATGTGCAGGATACTTTAATCCTAAAGCACTTCTGATTTCCTTCCACTATGCCTTTCGACTTGCTCACACTCTCAATAGCTATCTCAGTCCGTCTGCCAGTGGGGCACAGCTCTGACCAGGCTGAGGTGATCTGGCTCCCCTTTACTGGCCTCCACTTCTCTGAACTGCACACAGGTGGGATGACTCAGTACTGAGCCACCCGAGCTAGACTCTGCTCCTTCCTCTCACAGGTCCAGGCTAGACTGCTGAATCACTACCCAATCTGAACACTCCCTGTGGGTGTGTCTAAGTGTATGTGATGTCATGAGGAGCCCTTAACCTTTACCTCTCCACTCATCCTCCTGGTATTGTGTACCAGGGCTACACATTCCCCCATGGTAAACGACAGCACTCCCGGGCTGTGAAATACAAAGAGACATTTTGTTTATGCATTAACATTAAACATTAACTCTTCCCATCCGGGAGGTAAGGATTTCTTGAACGTTGCAAACAAAACATTAAACATAGAAAAATACAAAATATTAAATAGACATGTTCATATAAATAAACGACAATATTCTTGTGAAGGACCCGCACCAAACCTTCAACGTGGGTCCTGGGTGGGCTGCAGGACATATGAATGCAGACCTCACTCAGTGCCTCACCACACGGGTTTTATGTTCAGAGGTAAGTCAAGGCTTCGTGTGAAACCATTAAAAGGCACCTTAGTGCAACTATTTACAAGATACAGTTTTTTGGGCTGGCTCAGTCCTCAGCCTCTGAGTCCATTATAAGACACAATAAGGAAAAGACACATATATATATATACTTTTTACAATATTCACATTAATTTGTTATAATTACTGCTGGTATCGAATGGGTATCTTCCCTTTTGTGATTCGCTCTGATCTACGTGGAGTAGCTTCAGGTATATTAAGTTGTGATCTGTCTGCACTGCGTAACGGCAAACTATAGAACTGCCTCAATCTTTCTATGGATCTGGCAAGCGTACTGATGGCTGGGCGGTGTGAGTCAGCTTCACCAGGGGATCCCATAGTATGGGGCGCTGCTTCTGATGATCCTTCTTGAGATTCCGTAGGTTGAGGTGTTGCTGGAATGGGTAACTCCTGAACGGACTCAACTGGCACCACGGGCATAACTGGAGGTAGAACTTCCTCTTGTGGCTGATAAAACTGCAACACCGGAACTATTACAGCATCTCCCAGTCGGGGCCAATCCGCAGGAAAATCTCCCAGATCCGTGTGTATGACCTCTTCCTTTCTTTCTTCTTGATTGATGACAGGGTTCTTTTCACAAAGCTTTAAGGGTTCTGGACACAATTTCAAATGGTCTCTGGACACAGTGGTTATTGTTCTTCCTCCGTCCTTACTGATGATACAAACTTTTCTGTTGTCATATTTAGAATCTTGTACAACGTAGGGTTCTTGTTCCCACTGGTTATCCAATTTGTGCATTTTCCTTTTTCTTTTTAATACCACTTCTCCAGGCATCAAAGGCTTGGCAGGAGCATTTCTGTTGTAAATATCTTCCTGTTTCTCCCGTGCCTTGTTGAGACTTTCCTCTACACAGATTTGCACTCGTCTGTACTGCTCTTGCCGATTGATGTCCCAGTTTTCAACGGCGTCGTCTGCCTCCGGTTCTACCACTCCAAGTTCTAAATCCATTGGTAGTCTTCCGGGCCTTGCTCTCATAAGATAGGCTGGAGTGCAGTTAGTGGAACTTACAGGTATATGGTTATACAAGTCAACCAAATCAGGTAGTAAGTCCGGCCATCGATTTCTGTCTTCCAACGGTATGGATCTCAACAAGTCAAGGACAATATGGTTCATTTTTTCGCAAAGACCGTTGGTTTGAGGGTGGTATGGCGTTGTTCTAATTTTCTTACACCCGTACATGTGACAGAATTCCTTGAATAAATCAGCTTCGAAAGCAGGTCCTTGATCGGTTAATACTTGCTCCGGATACCCATGCGGTCTGCAGAAGCTTGCTTGAAAGGTTTTCGCGGCCGTCACTGCGGTCTGGTCCTTAACTGGAACAACCACCAGAAATCTGGAGTAATGGTCCACCATGGTCAGGGCGTATGAGTACCCAGATCTACTTGGCGACAATTTGACGTGGTCCAGGGCCACAATCTCCAGGGGGCGAGTCGTCCGGATAGGTTGCAGGGGTGCCTTCTGACTACCGTAGTCCTTCCTTCTGAGACCACAGGGTCCACAGTTCCGACACCACCTCTCAATGGAGCTGCGCATCCCTACCCAGTAGAACCGGCATCTCAACAGGGTCTCCAGCTTTCTCCAGCCAAAGTGTCCTGCTTGATCGTGGTATGCTTCCAACACCATTGGGACGTCTGCCTTAGGGACCACGATTTGCCAGACCATCTCATGGGTTCTGGGGTTGACGTATCTCCTGCACAACTTCTCACGGTATAGGAACAACCTGCTTTTCTCATTCCACAGGAGCTTGGCTGACATAGGTGCATCCTTTTCCAAAGAGGAACCTTCCTGTCTTAACAATTCCTTGATGCGGCTGACCACTGGATCACTGTCCTGAGTCTCTTTCCAGCTGTGATGGGGTAAAGGATTTAATGTTGCACCATACTGCTTTCTGTTGACTCGATGCTCGTGGACTACCCCATTTCGATGGAACGCAGGTAGCTCAATTTCTTCCAGGTCATCCGATTCTTCTTCCGTATCAGAGTCATGCGGCATTAGCATTCTTTCGACCTGCCCGGTACTTGATAGTAAACTGGTAATTGGACAACCGAGCCATCCATCGCTGCTCCATGGCACCCAGCTTGGCGGTTTCCAGGTGCGTTAAGGGGTTGTTATCTGTAAACGCAGTGAACCGATTGGAGGCCAGATAATGCTTAAATCTTTCAGTAATGGCCCAGACCAGCGCCAGAAACTCCAGCTTGAAGCTGCTATAATTTTCCGGATTCCTTTCAGTTGGCCTGAGTTTTCTGCTGGCATATGCGATGACTTTTTCTTGGCCATTCTGCTTCTGACTGAGAACTGCTCCCAAACCTTCATTACTGGCGTCGGTGTACAACAGGAACGGTTGGCTGTAATCAGGATAGGTTAAGATCTCATCACCTGTAAGGATCTCTTTCATCTTTTGGAATGCTTCAGCCTGTTCTTTACCCCAATTAAAGGGAGGGTTTCTGCTCTTTAGGGATTGTCCTACTAGGAGGTCCTGTAAAGGAGCTGCCTTCTTCGTGTAATCTTTCACGAATCTCCTGTAGTAACCCGTTAGTCCCAGGAACTGTCGCACTTCCTTAAGGTTCTTCGGCTCCGGCCACTTCTGGATGGCAGTGACTTTCTCTGGGTCCGGCGCTACTCCTTCCGAACTGACGATGTGCCCCAAGTATTGTACCTTCTGTTTGAGTAGATGGCATTTTGAGGGTTTTAATTTCATCCCGTACCTGGACAGGGACTCGAATACTTCTGCCAGGTGCTTCAGATGATCCTCATAAGTCTTGGAATACACGATGACGTCGTCTAGGTATAGCAGCACGGTTTCAAAATTGAGATGTCCCAGGCAGTTCTCCATCACTCTCTGAAATGTTCCTGGGGCACTACTGAGCCCAAACGGCATTCTGTCGAACTCACAGAGCCCCATTGGGGTGGTGAAAGCCGTTTTCTCACGATCCTCCTCAGCCACAGCCACTTGCCAGTAACCACTAGTCAGATCAAGGGTAGAAAAGTAGTTAGCCGTTTTCAGAGCAGCTAATGATTCCTCTATGCGTGGTAACGGGTATGCATCCTTGTGTGTTATGCGGTTCACCTGCCTGTAATCCACACACATTCTCATACTACCATCTTTCTTTTTAACCAGAACTAGAGGGGCTGCCCAGGGGCTACAACTATCCCTTATCACCCCGGCTTTCTTCATATCATGCAACATTTCTTTAGCCTTCTGATAATGGGCTGGGGGTATAGGCCTATACCGCTCCTTGATGGGAGGATGACTGCCTGTAGGGATATGATGTTGGACTCCCTTAATTACCCCAAAATCAAGTGGGTGCTTGCTAAACACTTGGGCATACTCTTGCACCACCCGTAATACCCTTGCTTCTGGTGAGCGGGAGTGGTGTCCGTCCCAACATGGAGTTGCTGACACCATTCCGCCACCTGGGTTGCCGGGTCATTATCCTCCGCTATTTGACAGGAGTCTAAGGACTCAGCCGGGAGAATAGAATTATTGTCGACAGCATGAAGTTTAGCAATGGTTGCATAACGGGGTAAATTTACCTCATCATCTCCCCAATTGAGAAGCCGTACCGGTACTCTTCCATTCACCACTTCTACTACTCCTCTAGCAGTCATAAGTGTAGGTCTATGTTCTGAATGGTGGGGTTCTACTACAGCTTGGTAATTCTGTCCCCTCAGACCTATGGCTGCCCTGCACCAGATAATCATTTCACTCATTGGGGGTATCACAATAGGATCCGAGTCAGTGACCCGTACATTACCAATTTCGCCGTCTGTAAGCTTCGCTTGCTGCTGACACACCAGGGCCCGGATCTCTCTTTGGATTACTCCTCTCTGCCTTGGTCGGGCAATCTCAGCGAGCTGTTGGAGCAAGAACACAACTTCTCCCAAACAATTACTGATAATGTTAGTACCCAAAATTATATTTAAACCGTTCTCCTCATTTACAGTCTTTACTACCAGAAGCCCCTGGTCTTTCAACTCCTCTCTGCCCACCTTCACATCTACACATTTTGTCCCGAGTACTTCTACAGGAAGACCATTAGAAGCTTACACGGTAAAGTCAGGGCTCGGGGGTTTAAGACTGTCCATTGACCAGTACTTAGTATATAGGGCATCAGGTATTAGGGTCACTTGGGACCCAGTGTCTAACAATGCCGGACTGCAATACCATCTAAGATGATAGACAGGTAGGGTCGCCCACCCACATACCTGCGGTTCCAGTCTAGGGGGCCTGACGGGTATTCTCCTGGGTGTTGGCCCTTGGACCCAGGTTCTGCCCGTTTAAAGGACACTGTGGAGACATATGACCTTTCCGGTTGCATCGGTAACAGATGATCTCTCGACGAGGAGGGTGTTGATCAGAGGTCGCTCCTGGGGTGGCGTTGTCCTCCTCCGGGGGGGCGACGTCTTCTTTCTTCTCCGGTGCATCCACGGGACGTCTTCTGGGCAGTCAGCTAACAAGATCTTCCCTTCTTCCTCTTTCCGCAGTTGCAGGGCACTCATCACAGCAGCCAGATTTTTAGTCAGCTGGCGCACCTCTGAGCGCAGACAATCCAATTCACTGGGAGGTGTCACCTGCGCTTTGGCTTCGGCCACTAGCGGGGAAAAGGGGGTTACTGCCGGTTCCAGAGTGACTTCAGCCTGATGATGTTGGGTTGCCACTTCAGGTTTGCCCAGGGGTCGCAGCCCTTTTATTGCCATGTCCTTTAGGGCATCAAAGGTAGCATCCGGATGATCTAAGGACCACCAGTTTACAGTTCTGCGTTCCTCTTGGGATCTCAATCCCTGTATAAATTGTTCTTTCAGCATCTTATTCTCATCGATAGCATTTAAATTATTAATCTGCTTAAGAGCTCTCAGGGCTCCTTGTAGTCGGCAAGCGTAGTCCCGGATGCTGTCACCTGGCTGTTGTGAACAGTGATAGAAGGCCATCCGGAGATCCGTTTCTGTGCGGTCTTCAAATATGGCATGCAGCTTAAGGAAGATCGCAGGTACCGACTCCTGATCAACGGTATCCCAAGTCTCCACTTCCCTCTCAGCAGCGCCAGTTAGCTGCCCTATTAGCACAGCAGCTTTTTGTCTCTCAGGCATGGAGTACATTTCTAGGATGCTGCATAACTTCCGCTTGAAGCCTGCTAATGTGCCTGGCTCACCGCTGTACTGGGGAAGCCATTTCGCCCCAGGCATATATGGGAGCGTTAGTGGCATGATCGGGACTACCGGACTGGGTGCGGGGCCTGCGCCCCCATCTGGCGCTACAATACCAAGCGGTGCGGGATTGGGGCCTCTGGCTGGGCCGCACTGTCAGCCGGTTGTTGTGACATCTTAGCGCCCCCTTGGTTAAACGGAGCCTACCGGTTTCAGACGCTGCTATTTCACAGGCACAGCAGTGGGAACAGGACCTTCGTCGCAGGCGCTCTGATGTCAGAGCGTTCACTTCCTGTTGCAGGACCTGCCGATAAGTCAGAGCCGGGGGCGTGTCCAAGACTCTGCGCGCTCTTTCAGGTACGCCCACCTTCTTCTCCAGCGCCTTAGGGCGCGAATCTGGCGGCAAATATGGCGGTATTTGGCGCCAAACAACAGCAACAGTCTTTTTCACCAAAACACTCCACAGGCACACAGGGCTCGCAATGCTGCAAGTTTCGTATCCTGTTTGTGACGCCAAAGTTTTGTGTCGACCCGCCACCACAATTGTGGATTACCAGGGCAATGGGGTACTCAGAGCCGAGCCCATGGAAGTCTATGGGGTTGTCACAAGTAGCGGTGGCTCGGTCTGTGGCCCTGGCGGTCTGGCGTATGTTGGGGGGAATATTTACAGGGGATAGATTTATATACAGTTCGTGACGCCACCTGTAGTCTCTGGTTATTTGTACCAGCGCTGCTGTAGATCTCTGAGGGGATGGTGAGGCAGCTAGATGTCGGGTCCCCTACAGGTGGGACTCTTCCCTCAGGTCGATAGTTATGGTGGGGTTGTGCAGGCATGCAATTAAATAACTCAGTCTCACACCGTCAGCGTCTTTCCATACCTTTTACTTGTAAGATGGTAAGGCAGATCCCAGGGAGGCTGATGGGGTTGATGGAGGATGAGTTTTGAGGCAACGGCTGAGCAAGGCAGGGGCCTCCTTTACTTTCCAATGATGATGAGTCCAACCAGCATAAAGCGTAGTTCACTCCTGAAACTTCAGCTATTTCAAAGCTGTACTGCCCGGTCAGTTTTGTGGTGGAGCCTTCCAGTGATGAAACTAGGTTCTTCTATGCTTGGCCTAGCTCAAAGTTCCTATTCCACCTGACCCCTGTTACGTACTGACACTTCAAGGGCTGCTTTCTGTTACCTAAGGTCCAGTAAGCCTCTGGTTCTTTTACCACTATGCGTGAAGCTATAGTGATGCTTCGGTCTCCAGTGACCGGTGACAATGTGCAGGATACTTTAATCCTAAAGCACTTCTGATTTCCTTCCACTATGCCTTTCGACTTGCTCACACTCTCAATAGCTATCTCAGTCCGTCTGCCAGTGGGGCACAGCTCTGACCAGGCTGAGGTGATCTGGCTCCCCTTTACTGGCCTCCACTTCTCTGAACTGCACACAGGTGGGATGACTCAGTACTGAGCCACCCGAGCTAGACTCTGCTCCTTCCTCCTCACAGGTCCAGGCTAGACTGCTGAATCACTACCCAATCTGAACACTCCCTGTGGGTGTGTCTAAGTGTATGTGATGTCATGAGGAGCCCTTAACCTTTACCTCTCCACTCATCCTCCTGGTATTGTGTACCAGGGCTACACATGTACAAGAATATAATTACTATAATACTGCTTCCATGTACAAGAATATAACTACTATAATACTGCCTTCTATGTACAAGAACATAACTACTAATACTGCTCCTATGTACAAGAATATAACTACTATAATACTGCTCCAATGTTCAATAATATAACTACTATAATACTGCCCCTATGTACAAGAATATATCTGCTATAATACTGCCCCTATGTACAAGAATATATACTATAATACTGCTCCTATATACAAGAATATAACTACTTCAGTACTGCTCCTATGTACAAGAATATAACTACTATAATACTGCCCCTATGTACAAGAATATAACTACTATAATACTGCTCCTATGTACAAGAATATAATTACTATAATACTGCTTCCATGTACAAGAATATAACTACTATAATACTGCCTTCTATGTACAAGAATATAACTACTATAATACTGCTCCTATGTACAAGAATATAACTACTATAATACTGCTCCTATGTACAAGAATATAACTACTATAATACTGCTCCTATGTACAAGAATATAAACTACTATAATACTGCACCTATGTACAAGAATATAACTACTATAATACTGCACCTATGTACAAGAATATAACTATTATAATACTGCCCCTATGTACAAGAATATAACTACTGTAATATTGCCCCCTATGTACAAGAATATAACTACTATAATACTGTCCCTATGTACAAGAATATAACTACTATAATACTGCCCCTATGTACAAGAATATAACTACTATAATACTGCCCCTATGTACAAGAATATAACTACTATAATACTGCTCCTATGTACAAGAATATAACTACTATAATACTGCCCCTATGTACAAGAATATAACTACTATAATACTGCCTCTATGTAAAACAATACCAGAATATGTAGTAGAATTTTCTTACATGGGTATGTGTTTGTCTAGTATTACTGTAATCTCTATGTTGTCAGCTTGGTTCCGCCTGACATTGGATAGATTTGAGGTTTGCGCTGAAGCCCTTTGCGGTGTTATGAGACATTGGCCGTCATACCAAGACAGTTGCTAATCACGGTGCACAATGCGCCTCTTGTTACTATACTGTAATTCTGTCCCTACAAGATAATTGATATTTACTTATTTGTCTGTAATTTACGGTTTACATCACTGTCTCGGAGGCGCGGTGGACGTGTTTGTGTCTATTATGAGTCCCCAATAAGTGTTGTGATGATTTTTTTTTTACTTTCCTGCTGCGAATAATTAAGATTGATTGGAGTGCTTTCTTTGTCCTTTAAAAACACACTGGTTAATTAGTATGCCTTTATGGTAATTCATGCAAATGTTAAAAGTGTTCTCTTGGTTTAGAGTGCAAAGAACAAAAAAGAGATGAAAGTGTTAGTCTAAAGTACAAATTAGTTTATTACATGGCTAAATAGCCTCCTAGGAAGCAGGTGTCCTGTGTACATGAAATAAACAGCCCTACTGTAGCCTATAAAATGTTCCGCTGTCGTGTGCGCGGTACTCAAAGGAGCTCGGAGAGGCAATTATACATGTTTATGTTTTTCTTATATTATATTATTGTTTTTCTTACATTATAAGTACAAGAAAATGTGGTGTTTGGCATTTTGCAAGCCATTTAACGAACATATAGTTATATATCTATGCATTCTACTGTGTGTGGGTAAGAAGAACCCTATAGAGTAGTTGTCTTTAATTTGTGGCTCTCCAGCTGGGACATGACTGCAGCTGCTATACCCTGAAATGTGGACTCTACAAGGTTTAATTATACAAGGAGGACTATACAAAGGTGAACTGCATATGATGGACTTTACAAAGTAGACCCTACAAGGGAGGACTTTATAAGATGAACTCGCCAAGGTTGGACTACGCTAGGTGGTCTCTACAATTGTGAAATGCACAATGTATACACTACAGGGTTGGATTTTACAAGGTTGGACTCTACAAGGTTACACTATACAAGGTGGACAATATAAGAGTAGACATTACAACAAATATATAAATATACATACAGATTAAGACATATTTTAACCGGGACATGTGTTGGGCTTACAACAGTCCTTGTCACCCCTTACATATACATTACAGAGTTGGACTCTAAAAAGTTACACTATACAAGGTGGACGCTATAAGAGTAGACTCTCAAGGTTGAACTCTACAGTGTTGGACTCTACAAGTGTGGACTCTACAAGGTTGGATTATGTTAGGTGGACTCTACAATTGTGAAACTCACAATGTATATACTACAGGATTGGACTCGCCAAGGTTGGACTCTACCAGGTTACACTATACAAGGTGGACGATATAAGAGTAGACTCTCAAGGTTGAACTTTACAGTGTTGGACTCTACAAGTGTGGACTCTACAAGGTTGGACTATGCTAGGTGAACTCTACAATTGTGAAACTCACAATGTACAGTATATACTACAGGGTTGGACTCTCCAAGGTTGGACTCTACCAGGTTACACTGTACAAGGTGGACGATATAAGAGTAGACTCTCAAGGTTGAACTTTACAGTGTTGGACTCTACAAGTGTGGACTCTACAAGGTTGGACTATGCTAGGTGGACTCTACGATTGTGAAACTCACAATGTATATACTACAGGGTTGGACTCTCCAAGGTTGGACTCTACCAGGTTACACTATACAAGGTGGATGCTATAAGAGTAGACTCTCAAGGGTTGGACTTTACAGGGTTGGACTCTACAAGTGTGGACTCTGCAAAGTTACACTATACAAGGTGGATGCTATAAGAGTAGACTCTCAAGGGTTCGACTTTACAGGGTTGGACTCTACAAGTGTGGACTCTATACAAGGTTGGATAAAGTCTACAAGGGTGGACATTGCAAAGTAGACTACAAAGGGGGAATTTTACAAGTTTATAAAATAGATGACAAGAATGGACTCTAAAAGTGTGGACTCTATAAGGTATTTCAAAAAATTGACTGTGTAAGGTAGATTCTACGAGGGTGGACTCTATGAAATAAACTCTACAAAGTGAGATTCTACAAGAGTGAACGATACAAGGATAGACTCTGCAGTACTTTAACCATTTCCCTTTTATAGATTGAGGCATTTTAAAGGGATACTGATATTTTAATATGTCTTGATAGATCATTCAATATTTGACTTATCAGGCCTTTAGATTGCCAAGTGAAAAATCAAGTTAATAGGAATTGACCTTTCTATTTTGTTTTTCTGCTTTTGTTTTAGGCTCACAACAAGTAAAGACTTTCACGTCATTGTGGTTCATCTCTGAGCCCGTAGATGTAGTCACCATGAGGGGGAGTTATGTGGTCTTAAATTGCTCTGCTGGCTCAGATCGAGGGTCACCGATCATCAAGTGGAAAAAGGATGGAGCGTACCTAAATCTAGCAATAGACGACAGAAGACAACAACAGAGCAATGGATCCTTGATAATACAGACGGTGGTACATTCACGGCATCACCGGCCCGATGAAGGCTCCTATCAGTGTGAAGCATCGTTAGATGGAGTTGGTGCAATTATTAGTCGGACAGCTAAAGTGCTGGTTGCTGGTAAGATGCTTTTTATGTATTTCTTCATTTTATTACTGTTGGTGCGAGCAGGATACATTGATGATGTCTGTGGTCTTGGACCACCAATGATTTGCAAGATGAAAGTATACTATTGATGATAACGTGCTTAGCAATCTACAAGATGTACCAAAGGGGTTTGATCCCTCTTTGCTACTCGGTTCTCCTAGAAATCAGTAATGGTCACCAATGTGGTCTTCTAAGGTGTAGCTATGACCTGTAAGAAGATCACATTCACTGACTTCTCCTCCTTGGTAACTGTTTTCCCAATAATGTTAGGATCTCCGGCAGTTCTTCTGCATTGATCTTTCATCACTATAGGGTAATGGCCGTGACATGACCACTAGAAATTTTTTGTAAGTTCAAATTCCCTGAATTTTGTTATGGATTTGATTTTCAGTAGTGTGAAAGTACTGCAAAATTTCCAATAGCTATTCTCTTTTACTCACACACTAATCGTCCTCCCTGCCAAACTGTCACACACTGTCTGTACAGGTTCATCAGTCTTTTATGACTGTCAGGGGCGCACATATAATGAGGCAAGTTGAGCCTTCTGTCTCAGGCGGCGGCTCCTCACTGAAGCTAGGGGGCGGCAGAGCGGAACTCAGAACACGTAGTGTGGTGCCGGCTCTCCTTAATCCCTGCTGAGTCTTACACTGTCAGTTACACTCCTGCGCACGGTGCTATGTGTCTGGCAGTGAGAGAAGCCGCCATGCCCCCCCATGCACCCCTTCCTCGACCTCCCAGCTCTCCACTTCAGCTTCTTACAGCAGAGCAATGACTTTGCTAGATGTCCTCCTCTGTGCACACAGGACCTGTGATGAGGTCACAGGAGGGGGAGGAGTCAGGGGTCACATGGTCAGGCTTCCTGTGTGCAGGACTCTGCTGTGCTGGTTGTCATGGTGCTGGATGAAGTAAGTTTATGTTTGGTATCAGGAGGGGTTTACAGTGTGGATGTAGCAGAGCTGTGTGTGTATGAGGTGTACGGAGCAGAGCCGTGTGTGTACAAGGTGTACGGAGCGGAGCCGTGTGTGTGAGGTGTACGGTGCGGACCCTTGTGTGTGTGAGGTGTACGTAGTGGAGCTGTGTGTGTATGAGGTGTACGGAGCGGAGCCGTGTGTGTACGAGGTGTACAGAGCGGAGCCATGTGTGTACGAGGTGTACGGAGTGGAGTCGTGTGTGTACGAGGTGTACGGAGCGGAGCCGTGTGTGTATGAGGTGTACGGAGCGGAGCCATGTGTGTACGAGGTGTACGGAGCGGAGCCGTGTGTGCGAGGTGTGCGGAGCCGTGTGTGTACGAGGTGTACGGAGCGGAGCCGTGTGTGTACGAGGTGTACGGAGAGGAGCCATGTGTGTACGAGGTGTACGGAGTGGAGTCGTGTGTGTACGAGGTGTACGGAGCGGAGCCGTGTGTGTATGAGGTGTACGGAGCGGAGTCGTGTGTGTACGAGGTGTACGGAGCGGAGCCGTGTGTGCGAGGTGTGCGGAGCCGTGTGTGTACGAGGTGTACGGAGCGGAGCCGTGTGTGTACGAGGTGTACGGAGCGGAGCCGTGTGTGTATGAGGTGTACAGAGCGCAGCCGTGTGTGTACAAAGTGTACGGAGCGGAGCCGTGTGTGTGAGGTGTACGGAGCGGACCCTTGTGTGTGTGAGGTGTACGTAGTGGAGCTGTGTGTGTATGAGGTGTACGGAGCGGAGCCGTGTGTGTACGAGGTGTACAGAGCGGAGCCATGTGTGTACGAGGTGTACGGAGCGGAGTCGTGTGTGTACGAGGTGTACGGAGCGGAGCCGTGTGTGTATGAGGTGTACGGAGCGGAGCCATGTGTGTACGAGGTGTACGGAGCGGAGCCGTGTGTGCGAGGTGTGCGGAGCCGTGTGTGTACGAGGTGTACGGAGCGGAGCCGTGTGTGTACGAGGTGTACAGAGCGGAGCCATGTGTGTACGAGGTGTACGGAGTGGAGTCGTGTGTGTACGAGGTGTACGGAGCGGAGCCGTGTGTGTATGAGGTGTACGGAGCAGAGCCATGTGTGTACGAGGTGTACGGAGCGGAGCCGTGTGTGCGAGGTGTGCGGAGCCGTGTGTGTACGAGGTGTACGGAGCGGAGCCGTGTGTGTACGAGGTGTACGGAGCGGAGCCGTGTGTGTACGAGGTGTACGGAGCGGAGCCGTGTGTGTACGAAGTGTACGGAGCGGAGCCGTGTGTGTACGAAGTGTACAAAGTGTACGCAGCGAAGCCGTGTGTGTACAAGGTGTACAGAGCGGAGCCATGTGTGTACGAGGTGTACGGAGCGGAGCCGTGTGTGTACGAGGTGTACGGAGCGGAGCCATGTGTGTACGAGGTGTACGGAGCGGAGCCGTGTGTGTACGAGGTGTACGGAGCGGAGCCGTGTGTGTACGAGGTGTACGGAGCGGAGCCGTGTGTGTACGAGGTGTACGGAACAGAGCCGTGTGTGTACGAGGTGTACGGAACAGAGCCGTGTGTGTACGAGGTGTACGGAACAGAGCCGTGTGTGTACGAGGTGTACAGAGCGGAGCCGTGTGTGTACGAGGTGTACAGAGCGGAGCCGTGTGTGTATGAGGTGTACAGAGCGGAGCCATGTGTGTACAAGGTGTACGGAGCGGAGCCGTGTGTGCGAGGTGTGCGGAGCCGTGTGTGTGCGAGGTGTACGGAGCGGAGCCGTGTGTGTGCGAGGTGTACGGAGCGGAGCCGTGTGTGTGCGAGGTGTACGGAGCGGAGCCGTGTGTGTACGAGGTGTACGGAGCGGAGCCGTGTGTGTACGAGGTGTACGGAGCGGAGCCGTGTGTGTACGAGGTGTACGGAGCGGAGCCGTGTGTACGAGGTGTACAGAGCGGAGCCATGTGTTAAGAGGTGTACAGAGCGAAGCCTTGTGTGTACGAGGTGTACGGAGTGGAGCCATGTGTGTACGAAGTGTATGAGGTGTACGCAGCGAAGCCGTGTGTACGAGGTGTACGGAGCGGAGCCATGTGTACGAGGTGTACGGAGCGAAGCCGTGTGTGTACGAGGTGTACGGATCGGAGCCGTGTGTGTACGAGGTGTATGAAGCGGAGCCGTGTGTGTACGAGGTGGATGTAGCAGTACTGTGTGTGTACGGGGCGTATGAAAAGGAGCCCTGTGTGTACGAAGTGTATGGAGCTGAGCCGCTGTCATGGGTGCATCGCCATGAAGATCGTCGCGATTGCACATTCTGACTTCTCACAGCTGAGCTGCTGTTTCTTTGTTTTTTGGTAATGAGAGAGTTAATTTTTCCTAGCTCTTTGCTAAGGCTAGGTGCAGCCTCGCCCGGCTGCTTTTGATTATGTTCTAATTAGTTTCCTTTATATTTCTGCCAGTCTGGGTGTTAGACGCCGGTGAAAGCATTCATGTAGTTTAGCAGACTGGATCGGTTCTGAGAATATTTAAGCTAAGAGCTCCTTAGTTTTTTTACTCTTACAGCTTATAGTTTTTCTCTGAGACCTTAGGTGTTCCTACTGTGTGTGAGTGTTGTATGTAAGACTTTATTTACTTTATTTCTGTCTTTGTTGTTTGTCTTTCTGTTCATTAACCGTTACCTGTTCATTCCCTTTGGTGGTATTCAGGGTCCTTCTTAGGACTAGAATACAGTTGGCAGGGATTGATAGGAGACAGGGTTTACGCTGGTGGCCTGGACCTCTGTACCTTTAACAGTACCTCCAGGTTGAGGGATTAGTTAGGACCCCAGTTTAGGGTCAGCTTAGACCCCGGTCACCCTCTAGCCGGAGACAGCGTATAACGGATTCCGTTTTGACCCTCTGGACATTCTGTCAGGTAAAATCTATGTTATCATATATCTATGCGCATGTTATATAGTATGTTGCCCTTTTGATATAGATTACTGACATCACATATATATATCTGCTAGACAGCGTGACAGCCGCTCAGCTCCGTACACACAGGGCTCCGTGCTTGAGCCGTGTGTGTACAGAGTGGAGCCGCGTGTGTACAGAGCGGAACCGCATGTGTATGAGGTGTATGGTGCAAAGCAGCATGTGTACAAGGTTTATGGAGTGGAGCCATGTGTTTACAAGGTGTACTACTTATACAGAACTTTAACAAATATAAAAATTGATGTTTCAAACATATTCCTATTTAAAAGTGTATGTATTTCACATGTGCGTCACGTTAGGCTAGTAAGAGTAAACCAGATTTATTTGTACTGATTTTACAATGGGGGGGGGGGGCGCCGTTTTGCAGTTCGCCTCAGGCAGCAGAGAGGCTAGGTTCACCCTGATGACTGTCTATCTCAATCTCGTGGTGACTTTCTCTCACTATCCAGATTCATCATAAATTGGGTGCTACATTCCCTGCTTTGGCTTTTATACAGGCTATAATAATGCATCCTGATTGGCTGCGCTATATCATGTGATATGATATTCGCAAGGCACTATGGAGACGATCACTTGAGATTATATGATCCTTCTTTGGCTCATACAATCTTCAGCAATGTGCAAAATGGCGGCAAACATTTTGGACGATTATCGCAAAGAAAAATAGCCAATTGTTCAAATTCGCCTGGTTTAGTGAATTTCTTAAAATTATACATAAACTTGATCTTCATTGAATAGCTTTGCTCATGCCTAATGCCTATCTTATACCAGTCTGGAAAAAGCCAAACAATCAGACAACATTGAGAAATCCATCTGTATCTTTATATTTGAGCAGCAGCTTCAATACCCATCCCCGGTGTAACGATTTGTAACATATCCAGTTCGGCATCTTCTGATTTAGTCTGCGTTGTAATTGAATCAGACAATATTACGGTGTAATACTACAAAAAAACATTTCATTCCTGCAAAGTTTCAATAGTAAAAAGCTGCAGTGATATAAAGCGATTTAAATTCTTAATTACCCTGATGTACAACAATGTCGGGGAACATCTCCGCATACATCTGCTGGGACTGACACAAGCACAGCTGTGTTTCAGTGATTCCAATTCTTCAGTAAGTCACATTCTCCTGGGTGTTCTTCTCAATCTTTGGCTCAGAACCTAAGAAAAGTACTTGAGTCGCAGAACGATCTGATAGATCATGCAAGGAATGGAGCTGTGTGTATCTGGAAGGGCGTAGAAGAAGGAAATCCCTATTTATCGATTATAGACAGTATAAGGTTAGTAGCTGAATAACAATTCCATAATGTTCTCTCTTACTGAGGTCACTCGAATTAGTATGATCCACCATTCTGAGCATAGAAACTGGATAGCCATTGCAATTGTTTTGCTATTAGCATGCTATTTCCAGAGATAAGTCCACTAAACGATAGCTTCCTATGTACATCTGTCAATCTAATAAATAGAACAAAAGCTCTAACCATGAAGAACAGAGGACAGAGGGGTTTGTACCCATGAGCAGGGATTTTATGTCCATGAGAAAATCAAGATAGTCTATTAATTAAAAGAACGGGGAAGGGAAGCTCCAACTATAATGAGCATAGAACATGGAAAATCCACCCATGAATAGAATAGAACAGGGAGCCAAAATAGGTTACACCCATGAACAGAACAGGGAGGTTACATCCATGATAAAAACAAGACAGTTAGTGTTTGCTGATGAAAAGAACAGAGAATGGAAGATCCAATTATAATGAGAGTAGAGCAGGTAGGATTCACCTATGAATAGAATAGACCAGAAAGCTCCACCCATGAAGAGCAGAGGCCAACAGAGAACAGAATAGGAAGGTTACATCCATGAAAAAAACAAGGCAGTTAGTGTCTAATGAAGCAAAGAACGGAGAGTGAAAGCTACATCTATAATGAGAATAGAACATGGTGGGTCCACCAATGAATTGCATAGAAGAGGGAAGCTCCACCCATGAAGAGCACAGGTCTAAGAGGTTAAACCCATGAACAGAACAGGATGGTTACATCCATGAGAAAAAAGAAGTCAGTTAGTGTATAATTATGAAAAACAGAGAAGTGAAGCTCCAACTATAATGATAGTGGAGCATCGAGGATTCACCCATAAAAAGAATAGAAGAGGGAAGCTGTACCCCTGAAGAGCACATGCCAAAAAGGTTACACCCATGAGCAGAACAGGAAGGTTACATCAGTGAGAAAAACAAGACAGTGTCTAATGATGAAAACAACAGGGAAGGGAAGCTACATCTATAATGAGAACAGAGCATGGTGGGAACACCAATGAATAGAATAGAAGAGGGAAGCTCCACCCATGAAGAGCACAGGCCAAAGAGGTTACACCCATGAGCAGAACAGGAAGGTTACATCCGTGAGAAAAACAAGACAGTTAATGTCTAATTGAGGAAAGGACAGGGAAGGGAAGCTACATCTATAGTGAGAACAGGTGAGAACAGGGCAGGAAGGGTCTACACTTGAATAAAATAGAACAGGTAAGCTACGCCCATGAATAGCACAGGCCAAAGAGATTACATCGCTGAACGGAGCAGAGAGGCTACATCCATGAGCAGAACAGGGAGGTTACATCCATGGTCAGAAACGGGAGGTTACATCCATAAACAGAACAAGACAGGAAGGTTCCGCTGATGAAAAGAACAGGACAAGGAAGTTGCATCTATGTTGAAAACAGGGCAGGGAGGATACTTGAATGAATAGACTAAAAAACGGAAGATCCATTCATGTAGCGCGCATAAGGTTCCAACATGAAGCCACTCCCGTTTTCCCTGAAATCTACACCCTTTGCCTTGTAACGTAAAAAAAATTTGTAAAACATTTAATAAATGTGCTGCGAAGCATGTAAGAGATTTTTTTTTATTTTTGGCAAACTTAGCTTAATGAAATTCCATCCTTGTTCCCACAGACCTAATGCCAGTATAGATGTAATACTTGTGACAGCTGACAGTGTGTTGCAGTTGTATTCAGTCTACGGTAGACAATCCTCTGGGACCTAAATTAAAGGGGTTGTCTACTACTTGGACAAACCTTTATGAATCCCGATATTTCCCCTTGAAAAACAATAACACTTATACTCATTTCTTGTCCCGACACTGTTCCATTTGTGTCGGCACTGGCTCTCCCGGGGATTGCATATCATTGTTATGTCACGCAATCCCCGTGGACAATCAGCGCTGGTTTCCATCTCCCTGTCTTCAGACCAATCATGACATCTGAAGGAAATGAGATAGCAGCCACAGTTCTCACTGTCTCCGGATGTCAATTAAGTCTGTAGGAGATGAGAGTGAATCCATCATTGATTGTCCGCAATGATTGCTTGACATAAAAATGTCATGCAATCCCCGGGATAGGAAGTGACGACCTGGAGGAGAAAATACGGTAGGTGTTATTATTTTACCTGGGACAACACAGGTTTATCCAAGCATTGCCCAACCTTTTTCATTCTCAGCAGCACATGACTCTCCTATCCTGATCCTTTGCTGATTATTTGCTGCAGTGTTTCAGTATATAATCCAGGCTAACTGAAATAGTAATGTTTGGAATAGCAAACTCCTGGCTATAAGAAAGAAGCAATCTGGCCAGCTTCAATGTGCCTGAGCTTCTCCATTGCTGCCGATGCAGAGCAACCTCTGTGTCCCATTGGACCCCCATCTCCATGGACCCCAGAGTGACTAGACCAGGATTCTCAGGCCTCAGCGTTCGTTTTACCATCTTACAGATTGTGAAAATGTTGTTACCAAGAAATGACATCTTTTATTCATTTACATTTTGCCGTGACGAGCTTTCTGGGGAATATACTGCATGCTTCAGAAATCTGACAATACGGGAACGCCATGACACATCTGATAATTATACGTCTCAATCCAAACAGCAAAGCCTTCAACTGAACGAATTAAGCGCCTGTAAGTGGTTGGCTTTAATAATCGCGTCGTTCTCACGTGAGGGTGGAACGTTCCTTCTCCTTCATATGTGTTTGCGAAATCGCAGGGAAAGTATCAGAAACAAGACTTAGACCCTTGACACGTGCGCATAAAAACATGTCCAATTTGACCAGCAATGCATTTTTTTTTATCAGCATTAGTGTATATGTTTTTTTCAATCCGTGTGACATCCATGTGTGCGTGTGCGGCCTCGGTGTGACAATACCGCAATAAAACGCATTCAAGAAATTACCTTATTACCAAATTTACAGGGTCATTATTAAGACTCCCATAGATTGCAGGACTGGACATTTCCCAGGAGCCCCCACGCGCCTGTTATTAGGCATTTAGCGGGAGTCGGCTTTTTAGGTGGCATAACGGAATCACTTGTCTGATTTTATCAGTCATTTCTCATTCCTCGCTCCTCCGACCTTTTCTATGTCAGATCCGTGCCGGTGACCGGAGATACACATAATAAGACGGTCCAGTTCTTTTTAGCACAAACTATTCTGACCTTTCAGAGCAACTCGGGGAATATAAAGAAGATTTGCTGGCAAAAAAAATAGAAGTTTAGGAATAAAAAAAATAATTCTTCCAAGACGCCGAGTCCAAGTTTATGTTCTTGGAAGACTTTTAATTAAAGGTCCATCTATGTCCACCACTCGAGCGTTTCAACAGGAAAGTACATTCAGTGCAGACACAGAACTCAAAAGGTAGCAAATAAACTCAGAACTCAACTTCAGTAGAGTGATGATTTTTAATCGTGTCCACAGTAATAACAGAAACGTTTCGGTCCTGAACTTGGACCTTCATCAGTCACATGGACTACTGTGAGTAGGTGGACCCAGCAAAAAGAGGGGCTATGCCGGAATATCAGGTTTAAATTCTGTTCGATATAGGTGATCAAATATGGCAGCGGTTACCTGGGGGGTCCCGGTGGAGCAAAAATGTGCCTGCGGTGGACGCGGTATCCGCCGCTAGTCCGTGCATGTCATGCACGGACTAGCGGCGGATACCGCGTCCACCGCAGGCACATTTTTGCTCCACCGGACCCCCAGGTAACCGCTGCCATATTTGATCACCTATATCGAACAGAATTTAAACCTGATATTCCGGGCATAGCCCCTCTTTTGCTGGGTCCACCTACTCACAGTAGTCCATGTGACTGATGAAGGTCCAAGTTCAGGACCGAAACGTTTCTGTTATTACTGTGGACACGATTAAAAATCATCACTCTACTGATGTTGAGTTCTGAGTTTATTTGCTATATTTATATGGTGTGGGAACCTACTCAGATACTCCTATACGGCTGTGCACATGATTATTCACTTTGCACAGAACTCAAAAGGAACCTGCAGCTCCTATTAACCCACTTTTTCCCTTTCATACTTAGGGCAGATAATGGCCTCCGCGGCTCATGTTTATGGAAAGTGGGCCGTTTGCATCCTTCGTCTTTACCGGTCTCTGTCGGATGGTTCCATCTCCGCGCACTCCTACAATCATAGATGTATTACTCTTGGAATTTATAAACTGAACCTCATAAACTTGATATTTTATGAGGTCTGTGCGCAAAATGTATCCAGCCACTTAACCCCTTCATGCCCCTTGTATAGTTGGCCCACATTGGTGATCGTTTGGAAGCCGCCCGTATACCCACCTAATCACTGACCGGAGCACGGCTGTGCCCCAGCCACACCTTCACCGCAACGACTGATCCTGGAGGTTTTCTCTCTAAGTGCTTTGTTAGGCTTGATCAATTGGAGGATCATCTGTATTCAAGCTGTTAATCTCCTGCTATCAGATACTTTTGAAGGTTGTCATTGTGATGACTCAACGTCAACCTGGCCATGTTGTGAAGGTGAATTATTCCTAAATATGCCAGAAGTATTATTTCTTTGTTCAGTAAGTCAGGGCACATGAGCCGTTTCACATGAGACTGCCTGTTGCTCTTCTTTGTATGCTAATTTGTGGAATTGCCTGCTGATTACAGATTGCATCAACCCACTATGGTGTACTGGTCTGCATCATTTGGAGGACAATTATGCAGTTTTTATTTCAACTAGTAAACAGTAAGGGAACAGCCATGATGTTCTCTCCCTAAATACTCTGGAGCACAGTGCCCTGCAATGGGAACTGTGGGGTATAAAAGGGGCCTGCTCCCGTCACTGGTGTGATTTGACAGGACTTCAGCCTAGGGACCATGGTTCCAGATGGTGGATTATAGAACTGCTCCACTGCCCAACACTAAGCCTGAAAATTTGTTTAGAAAACCCAGGTTTGGACAATCTGGTCACCTGGTCACGGACCTTGTTGTGCTCGGTCAGCTTCCTAAATGCCTTTCTCGTCTCAGTGGGTACCCGCCAAAAGCAGAGTGCTGGTAGTTGGCCGTGGATTCCCTGAAGTAGTGGAGGTTTTAATCCCTGGTGAGCCAGAGAAAGGGTGAGACTCTGTCATTTTCACCATCTTGTGCCCTTGCTGGGAATGTACTATATGCTGATAGCTTTTGGCGACCCAATAATGCCTGTCTTACTGGAGTTATCTGAGTAGTGTTCTGCCCACGGGGAAGGAGTTCTGGCATTCAGTGGGAAGAGCCCTGGCCCGTGTAGTCCTTCTAAAGACCACCAAGCCAGCAATTGAGAGCACCCATTGACTCTTGTGTTTCCACAATCATGGTGGAGTGAAGCTCTATTCCAGACTTGCTGTGGGGCATCATGTTTAGCTGCTACGCCCATGAGGAACACCATAAATCTTAAAGAGTTTTTTTTGTGAAAAACATATATTGCCTAATCACTAGGGGGTTGCCCATTGCAAGGTGTGGACATATCAATGGTACAACCTGTTCAGCCCCACATGGTCCTAAGAGGTAAGGTGGCCCATTACCGGTGGATTTGTGCACTGAGATATGGGACCTCAAAGGGACAATTTACTGTTTTTTCACAGGGACCCTCTTCTGCCTGTGTCCTCCCTGCCCATTGCACAATAGATCAGTTTCAACTCCTCATCACCCATGTTTGTGCACTGAGGTAACACAAGGTACTCGGGACTTCAATTGAAGTCATTAGTAGGAACCACAACTGTGAGGACCCCAGTGTCATACTCTTTGCTGTGCATAGGCAAAAAATATTTTGCATGAAAACCCCACTCTATATTCTTTAAACTTTCCTCATGTTCAAGGGTCATAAAAATGGAAAAGCTTAATGCCAAGTTTTCTTGATCCTTCGAAAAAATGCAGGGGCTGCCAGAAAGAAGCGTATCATTTCTTTTACTAAGGGCTCTGTGGCAGTTCAACTCACTTGGTGGTACTCGGAGGTAGAAAATAAGAATACTGTCTCTTTAACACTTCGGTTGGTTTATTATAAGGCAGCATAAACCAACAAGAAGGGGAAAGTAAACACAGCCCTTCAGGCAAAAACAGGAAAACAACAAAGAAATCAAAATGCTACAACAGAGTCCATACATTGCGGGTAACATCCCGCTCTGGAGCAACACAGGTTCAGCCACAAGACACAAACCACTGGAGAATCCTCTCTCCAGTCTTGCTGAACGAAGACTGCCTCTTGAGATAAACCGTTTAAGCCACAGACCAGGTGACTCTTCCTTCATGTGACTGAACAACATGACTGTGACATGACACAAGTCCTCTCAGCACACGGCGGTGCCGGCTCTGCAGGTGGAGATAAGGTGGACATCCTCCCACCCACTCTATGGATGTCCACATAAAAACCAGCCCATTACAGAACTTAGCTTAAACCTCACAGGACGTAGTGTCCTGGAGGAAAGTACTCTGGGTTTTATGTCACTGACGCCATTAAGCATCACTGTGATGCAGAAAGATGCCAACTGGTATCAATGCCTGTTAGGCCGGGGTCACACGACCGCTTTTGGTCCGATTATGGTAGTCACACTCTGATCAGAGTTTCATCAGAGCGTGATCAGATTTTCTCATAGGTGGAGAAAAAAAAAGTTTGCCACGGACCCAAACAGTTGAATGATGCCATCAGATTCTTGGAGGCAACTCGGGCACACTGTGAATTTTTCAGACATGTGCACGGCCCCATGGACTAACATGAGAGCAAGTGATTTCTGTGAAAATCATGAAAAGGATTCGACCAATTTTTTACGGTCGTCTGTACGAGCTGTGCCAAAGTCTCTAGTAGAGTACTGGAGGGGAGTCCATGGGGCCGTGCATATGTCTGAAAAATTCACAGTGTGCCCGAGTTGCCTCCAGGAATCTGATGGCATCATTCAACTGTTTGGGTCCGTGGCAAACTTTTTTTTTCTCCACCTATGAGAAAATCTGATCACGCTCTGATGAAACTCTGATCAGAGTGTGACTACCATAATCGGACCAAAAGCGGTCGTGTGACCCCGGCCTAACAGGCATTGATACCAGTTGGCATCTTTCTGCATCACAGTGATAATTGAATAGTAGAGTGGTATCTTCCAGAAGCCCAGATGTAAAGGGGTCTGCCTCAGAGCCATTACTATACGAAGTGCCTGAGAGGCAGTACAACCTTCACCTGGTGCCTAAGGGCTCCTGAAAGGTTACTCCGTCTTAAAGGGGAAGGCTAGACGAGATCCTTTATGAGATTTTTGCATTGGGCAGGGATCACACATGCGAGGAATACGACCGAGTCTCACATGTTAATACCCGGCACTGCCGCCGGCCTCGGCAGTGGAGCGTGCGGCCGCATAGCAATACAAGGAACCTCACTCTCCGCTCCCGAGGCCGGCGGCAGTGCCGGGAATTAACATGCGAGACTCGGTCATATTCCTCGCATGTGTGATCCCGGCCTTGAACTTGAAATGACCTCCCTATAAGCACTCTTGCAGACAACAATATTTTTGGTCCAAGTGTGATCCAACAAAACTTCAGATCGCACTTGTCGGACCAATATTAGACTATGGGACTATGCACACGTCCAAAGGAAAAATTTGCAACATGCTCGATTTGCATCCAATATTCCGGTCGCAAGTCAATGAGTTCATGGGAAAAATCGGACTTCACTCGGATGACATGTGATTGCAGTCTGATTTCCACGGACTGACAGAATGGAGAATATGGATTTTTTTTTTTCATCTTCATCACTTCCAAGAAAATGGATCAGAGTTTGATTACCATATTCATCCCGTTTCTCTCGAATGAGAAAGAATACGATGGTGTGAACCTACCCCATTCTCAAAACCCGTAAGACATATCATGTCCTCCAGCTTCCAGCAGAAAAAAAATGTTGACATTTCATTAACAATTTTAAGAGACTTTTTTTTGTACTTTACGAAATTTTGCTCTGCAACATCAGCAACTTTCTGGGTCGTGCACATTTAGGAGCTGAGACATGATTGCAGTGTGATGCTACCACCAAGTCACTAAGAGAAATGTTTGCTTTGATGCCATAAAAAATGAAACCTCAATCATTTTTGGGATTAACATTATCGTATCTTTTCATGTAGAGAAGTGGAGTAAATCATGGACCTGACGGTATGCACATATTCTACATCTGAATATTGCTGACAATGACAAGTTTCTCTTAATGTCGATGAATATTTCAGAAATAAGAGGCGGTAATGTGAGTGTAGAGGCGCTCGGATGCAGATATTTAAATAACATAACTCATGGAAGTTATTGACCGAGATCTCCATAACCTACGCTTTTTATGATTTTTTACTTTTTTTTTTTTTGTCGATGGCAGAAACTCATTTAGAAACTTTAAAAATAAAAGAAGAGAAACATAAAATTGAGTTTTTTTTTCTTTACACGCGAATAGTAGATATGAGCGAATCAATTCAAAGCGAACCGAAAATGTGCAAAATTTGACTAATTATGCGATTCGAATCTTGCGAATTGCAAAAGACATCCGCTGGCATGTTACACAGTGCAGAAGATCACATCAGACGGGGAAGGCTCACATGACTTTTGGGAAAGGCTGGGCGGGCTTCTCCATAATGCCTTCGAGTCATCACATGATATAGCTGTCACGCTGTCTAATGATATGTATACAATGTCAGTAAACTATTAATACAGGAACAACACTCTATACAACAACTAGTATAGCAACATCAGCATGTAAGTATAGAATAGATTTACCTGACACAATTCTGCTGAACTCAGGGTTAATCTTGAGGACTTGATGAGCTGAAACAGGAAAGAGGAGGACCGGGATCTAACCTGACCCTAAACTGGGGTCCTAACTAATCCCTCACCTTGGAGGTACTGATAATGGTTCAGAGGTCCAAGTCTCCAACCTAACCCTGTCTCCTATCAGACCCTGAACCCTGTAATCAGTCCTAAGAAGGATCCTGACTACCACCAAAGGGATATGGGCTGATCTCAGCTAAATACACAGATTAGACATATAAGACAGACAGGATAACACTCGCTTGCATACACACTCAAACACCAAAGGAACATAAATGGTCTGGGAAATAAACTCTAACCAAGTTGAGCTTAGAACAACTAAGGAGCTCACAACTAAAGTCTATACAGATTCATTCCTATCTGTGGTCTGCATGAAGGTTTCACTGGCAACTCCCCAAGCAGACAACCAGGAATTTAAAGGAAACCAATCAACAAATAATCAATTGCAGCCGGGAGAAACTGCACCCAGTCCCAGAACCGAGCACAGACAGAATTAACTCCCTAGCTGCCAAACACAAAGAAACAGCAGCTCAGCTGTGAGAAGTCAAAATGTGCAACCGCGACGATCTTCGTGGCAATGCACACATGACAGTACCCCCCCTTCTACGAGGGGCCTCCGGACCCTCAGGGCCAGGCCTGCCCGGGTGAGTTCTGTGGAAGGTCCGAACCAAACGATCTGCGTTAACATCAGACGCAGGGACCCACGTCCTCTCCTCTGGACCATACCCCTTCCAATGCACCAAGTACTGAAGGGACCGGCGATTCAGACGTGAGTCAATGATCTTTGATACTTGAAATTCCAAGTTACCATTGACCAACACAGGAGGAGGAGGTAGAGGTGACGGTATGACTGGTGCCACATACCTTTTAAGTAATGACTTGTGGAACACATTATGAATTTTAAACGTAGGAGGGAGGTCCAGACGAAATGCCACAGGATTAATTATGGAACTGATCCTGTACGGCCCGATGAATCTGGGACCCAGTTTCCAGGAGGGCACTTTAAGTTTTATATTCCTGGTAGACAACCATACCAGATCGTTCACATTCAGATCTGGACCAGAAACTCTCCTCCTATCAGCCATACGTTTGTAACGGTTCCCCATCGCACTCAGATTATTCAATACACCTCTCCACACAGAAGCAAGTGACGACGAGAAACGCTCCTCCTCAGGAACCCCAGAAGGGCCCCCCCCATTGAAAGTACAAAACTGGGATGGAAACCATATGCCCCAAAAAACGGGGACTTACCAGTGGACTCGCTCCGCCTGTTGTTAAGAGCGAACTCTGCCAGAGGCAAGAAAGAAGACCAGTCCTCTTGGGTCTCTGAGACAAAACACCGGAGATATGTCTCTAAGCTCTGATTCAGACGCTCTGTCTGACCATTGGTCTGCGGATGAAAAGCCGAGGAAAATGACAATTGCATCCCCCGACGTAAACAAAATGCCCTCCAAAATTTGGACACAAACTGAGACCCCCTATCTGACACCACATCAGAAGGCAACCCATGAAGTCTAACGATCTCCCTAATGAACACCTGCGCCAGAGTTTTAGCATTAGGGAGTGCAGGAAGAGCAACGAAATGTGCCATCTTACTGAACCTGTCAACAACCACCAGTATGACAGTATTCCCTGACGACGGAGGAAGGTCCGTAATAAAATCTATAGATAAATGAGTCCATGGACGCTCCGGAAGTTTCAAGGGTAAAAGGGTCCCAGACGGACGGTATGAGGGGTTTTAGAGCGAGCACACACCCCACATGACGCGACAAAAGTTATAACATCTTTATTAGCATTAGGCCACCAAAACCGGCGAGAAAGGAGATCTAAAGTAGCCTTACTCCCTGGATGTCCTGCTAGAGCAGAATTATGATGTGCCTCAATAACCTTTTGTCTCAACAGATTTGGGACAAACAGTCTCCCTGGAGGTCCTGCAGGGGCGTCCCCCTGAGCCTCTAACACCTCCTCCTCAAGCTCAGAAAATACAGCCGACACTACCACCCCCTCCTGAAGGATAGGACTCGGGTCATCCGTTTTCCCGGCCCCTGGGAAACTGCGAGACAAGGCATCAGCCTTTACATTCTTAGACCCCGGGCGATAAGTGACGACAAAATTAAACCTGGTAAAAAACAACGACCATTGAGCTTGTCTGGAATTCAGACGCTTAGCGGATTCCAAATACAACAGGTTCTTGTGATCAGTAATAACGGTAACCGGGTGGACTGCCCCCTCCAAAAAGTGACGCCATTCTTCAAAAGCTAACTTAATGGCCAAAAGTTCCCTATTGCCGATATCATAATTCCTTTCGGCGGACGACAATTTCTTAGAAAAGAAAGCGCACGGATGCCATTTACCAGGGGACGGACCCTGGGACAATATAGCACCCACCCCTACGTCAGACGCATCCACCTCCACAATGAACGGCTGAGATGCATCTGGTTGGATGAGAACGGGTGCCGAAGCAAAACATTTCTTCAAAGAGGAAAAGGCTTGGCAAGCTTTGTCCGACCATTTAGAAAAATCCGTCCCTTTTCTTGTCATGTCAGTGAGAGGTTTGACGACAGATGAGAAATTACAAATAAATTTACGGTAGTAGTTAGCAAACCCCAAAAAACGCTGCAGAGCCTTAAGATCCCCTGGCTGATCCCATTCAAGCACTGCTCTCACCTTTTCAGGGTCCATACGGAAACCGGAGGCTGACACCAAAAAAACAAAAACTGAAGTTCCTGTACGGCAAATACACACTTCTCCAGTTTGGCGTATAGTTTATTGTCTCGCAAGATCTGCAACACCTGTCTCACATGCTCCTGATGAGACACAAGATCTGGCGAGTAAATTAAAATGTCGTCCAAATATACAACCACAAACAGCCCCACAAGGTGACGAAAAATGTCATTAACAAAATGTTGGAATACTGCTGGTGCAGTAGTCAGACCAAAAGGCATGACTAGGTACTCATAATGTCCCTCCGGCGTGTTAAACGCCGTTTTCCACTCATCCCCCTCTTTTATCCTAATCAGATTATACGCCCCCCTGAGATCCAATTTAGAAAACCATTTGGCGCCAACAATTTGATTGAAGAGATCAGGAATAAGAGGGAGTGGATACGGATCTCGAACAGTAATCCGATTAAGTTCGCGGAAATCCAAGCAAGGGCGTAGGCCTCCATCTTTCTTCTTCACAAAGAAGAACCCCGCGGCTACTGGGGAAGATGAAGGTCTAATATGCCCTTTGGCCAGACTTTCAGAAATATAATCTTTCATAGCCTGCCTCTCAGGACCAGAAAGATTATACAACCTAGCTTTAGGCAACTTAGCATCAGGAAGGAGATTAATAGAGCAGTCATACACGCGATGAGGAGGCAACTCCTGACACCCCTCCTCAGAGAAAACATCCCCAAAATCCTCCAAAAAAGGAGGCAATGTACTAGGCACGACCGCACTGATGACTGTGTTCATGCAGTTGCTTTTGCAAAACTCACCCCATTGGCTTATTTCTCTGGACTGCCAATTAATCACAGGGTTATGTTTAACCAACCATGGAAGTCCCAACACAATGGGAGTAGGTAGACCCTCCAACACATAACAAGATAATTGTTCCCTATGTATTGCCCCTACCCGAAGGTCAATGTTATGAACCTCATGAACAAAGCTACCTTGGCCGAGAGGCCTGGCGTCAATGGAGAATATAGGGATCGGTTTGACCAATACACTCAGATGCATACCTTGAGCCTGAGCAAACTGAGCGTCAACCAGATTAGCCCCGGAACCACTATCAAGAAGAACAGACAATCTCTCCACTCTCGTACCAACTACCACCTCCACTGGTACAAGGAACTGAGAAGAACTGGCGGATGAAATACATACTCCCAGGTTGTCGTCCACCACACAACCTGGGATTAACAGTTTTCCGGCGACTTTTGGCTCAACAAGGCACGGGATGGACATTCTCCAACAAAATGTCCCTCTTTCCCGCAGAAAAAACATCTTCTAGTCCTGCGGCGTACCGCCAATCCCCTCCTACGAAATGATGTCCCTCCCAACTGCATAGGCTCATCCGAACAGACAAGGGGAACCTCAACATAAGGGACTTTAGTGGTAGGTGGAGAAACAACAGGGAGTGGGGTTACCTCACCCCTCTCCCGAAGCCGTCTATCAGTACGGATAGCTAAGGCCATAGCAGCCTCCAGAGAAGGAGGAGACTCATACTGAGCCAAAACGTCTTTTAATTTATCAGAAAGCCCATGACAAAACTGGCTCCTAAGAGCTGGGTCATTCCACTGAGTATCTGTGGCCCATCTACGAAACTCAGAAGCAAATTCCTCTGCCGGACGATCTCCCTGCTGTATCTTACGTAATTTAGTCTCAGCAAGAGAGACCCGATCTGGGTCATCATATACCAATCCCAGGGCAGTAAAAAATTGATCTACAGACAGTAGAGCCGGGGATCCCGGAGGAAGGGAAAATGCCCAGGATTGAGGGTCCCCTTGCAGAAGTGAGATAACAATTCCCACTCTCTGCTCCTCACTCCCTGATGATCGAGGCCGAAGCCGAAAATACAATTTACATGCCTCCCGGAAGGTGAAAAATTTGTCTCGCCCACCAGTGAACCTGTCCGGGAGAGCTACTTTAGGTTCAACTCTGGTTTGCTCCAGGGGAGACAAAACTTTGGACTTAATGTCCGTCAGCTCCATGGATAATCCCTGCAACTGCAGAGCCAGCTGGGCTACTGGATCCATGGTAACTGGAGATAATTTTTATGGCCAGTGAAAATGTCACGCTGTCTAATGATATGTATACAATGTCAGTAAACTATTAATACAGGAACAACACTCTATACAACAACTAGTATAGCAACATCAGCATGTAAGTATAGAATAGATTTACCTGACACGATATCTGCTGAACTCAGGGTTAATCTTGAGGACTTGATGAGCTGAAACAGGAAAGAGGAGGACCGGGATCTAACCTGACCCTAAACTGGGGTCCTAACTAATCCCTCACCTTGGAGGTACTGATAGTGGTTCAGAGGTCCAAGTCTCCAACCTAACCCTGTCTCCTATCAGACCCTGAACCCTGTAATCAGTCCTAAGAAGGATCCTGACTACCACCAAAGGGATATGGGCTGATCTCAGCTAAATACACAGATTAGACATATAAGACAGACAGGATAACACTCGCTTGCATACACACTCAAACACCAAAGGAACATAAATGGTCTGGGAAATAAACTCTAACCAAGTTGAGCTTAGAACAACTAAGGAGCTCACAACTAAAGTCTATACAGATTCATTCCTATCTGTGGTCTGCATGAAGGTTTCACTGGCAACTCCCCAAGCAGACAACCAGGAATTTAAAGGAAACCAATCAACAAATAATCAATTGCAGCCGGGAGAAACTGCACCCAGTCCCAGAACCGAGCACAGACAGAATTAACTCCCTAGCTGCCAAACACAAAGAAACAGCAGCTCAGCTGTGAGAAGTCAAAATGTGCAACCGCGACGATCTTCGTGGCAATGCACACATGACAATAGCGCAGCCAATCGGGAGAGACTAACATAGCCTATATAAAAGCAGAGGCAAGGAGTGCAGCAGCCATTTTAGGGTGAGTCTGGATAGCGAGAGGACGTCACATCTTTGCAATCCATAAAAAAAACAGAAGGAACTTAACATGTAGTTTGTGACAGCCCAGCAGTGAAGAACGGTTAGCTAAGGCTGTATTTGGATGCAGTCATAGGGAGATCTCTATATATTATTTTTTTTTGGAACAAGAATTTCAAAATATTCACTTATTTTTAGTAAATAAAATGCATGTGACTATGAAGGAACCACTGAATCTACATTTTTCATCATTAACATGCTAAATTACCTCTTCGGTGAGTAGGGTAAGCCAAGGCAGCAGTCTTCAAAAGATTTGACTTGTATGTATCCATGTAAGCTCATCATTACACCCATGCATGTGTCTACTCCTTGTCTGACCTAATTTCTGGTGGAGCAATGTGTAGCCTGTCAATGGCGTGAAGGGCCACTTTTGAGACCTTGACAATGCTGTATGTCTGATTGACCACCACTCTAGTAATCCATACATGAGCTGATCCCTGTAGTAAGCTAGACACTTGGAAATAAGATTCTGTTCGGGAACCTTCGTACAAAATGGCATAGTCTCAATAGAGACTCCTCGAGTGATCTCCAAAATTGTCAGAGGTTCCTTCTCCCAAAACGCTATTGTCCAAACGGTAACACTCGTGAGAAATCACCCAGATTCTGGCATGAGTTGTCAAATCTCTCCTGTGCCTCCAAAGTGTCCCATAATGGAGTGCTTAAAGGGCTGGAAAATGCTATTAACCTGCAGATAGGGGGTTAATCTGCATTTTATTAGTGTTAGGAAGGTGCCCTGCCACCGTATTGGAAGTGTGACAACCAGGAGAAAATTAACTTTATTCCTCCTAGGAGCGGCCGGCTTTCAGTCATAATAAAGTGCCAGCGTGGCTACAAGCACCGCTTACAGTACTGAGAGCAGTGTAAGCGCTTCTTGACACTTTGACTGACAAACCGATTCTGCTCTGAGGCACTGCTGTGCCAGCTGTCAGTCGAAATGCCAGGGTACTTGAATGCCAGAGCTGTGAGCGATGACTACCCGCGCCGGCACACCTGTATAACTGAAAGCCGGAGGCTCCCGGGAGGAATAAAGTTCATTCTCACTTTAAGACCTGCAACCAGGCACCTTCCTAATTTTATTAATCTGCATGTTAATCCCATATTTGCAGGTTAGTAGGGTTACCTGACCTGACAGGTTTCATTTAACAATCTTCCCTCTGACTGGGCCCCAGATCCTTAATCATCAGACTTGAAACCTACGGAAAAGAAAATAACTCAGTGATATCCCCTATTAAAACAAATTGCCAATTGGAAGACTGTTGGTTTCAGGTTCACTGCTCAAGATGAAATCTAAGAAAAACCTGAATTTGATCACATATCAACACAAGTGCGTTGATTGAAGGATATATGCCCTAGAAATGTAGGCTCCACATAATAAACCATGGCCAAAAAATGCAGCTTCTGATCAAATTCATGATGTTATACTGCACTGCTCCAGCCGCCACATGCTCCAATGAGCGTTTCGTGACGTGCTTCATCAGGGGATTAAAGTTGGTCTCACAAGAAGGAATTGTCCAAACAGAGGCCTCAATATTGCTTATGAACCTTTCTCACAAAAAGTGATTGTCCAAATGGTGAAATCATAATAGACCCCCAGATTCCAAGATGAGTTGTCAAGTTGTGTGCTTTGCTGGGCACCTGGCATCAGACTCAGCTAAGACATCAAACTTGAAACTAGAGATTAAGGAATCGTTTTCACATCGTTGGTTCAGCTGCCATGTCATTATTTTCTTGCCTACGGATGGGAACCCTGTAAACCGCCTCCTACCTACCGGAATCCCAGGTATCTCTAATAAATTGTAGGCCTGGTGCACCTTCATCATTGTGGCTTGCCGCACGTATGACATCGTACTGAGCCTAGTAATCTTTTGAGGCATGTTGACAGTAGTAAGTCGGGCTCCCATCCCGTGGACGCGGAATACCGGATTCTGTGAGTCGATTCCCTGATTTCTAACCTCAGGATTATTCCATAATAATAAAACTGGTCAATCAAAGACCTTTGAATGTAGAGGTACCCTGCTCAAGAAAAAACGTACTTACCCAAATTCGCAACGTCATATTCTACTCATTCTGCCATTTCACATGCCAAAGAGTGTTTCGCGACATGCTTCCTCAGAGCTTTAGAGTTGGTCACACTTTGAGATCAGATTACTGTTGGTAAAAAATGGACAAAAAAAACAAAAGATTTTGTAAATGGAGACCTATTGAGAGATTACCCAGATTGTTGAAGGATCCTTGTCACAGAAAGTGATTGTTCAAATAGTGACCTCATAAGGGATGAGTTGTTACATTTCTCTTTTGCCACGGAAATGTCCTATGAGGGAGGGCTTAACAAGCTCCCCTTGGCCAGGCACCTGCTCTTGGCCATCATATACAGGTCAGACATATGGACAGTTCTCTACTCACTAAGCTACAGTCTATGTCATATACATGCTTTCTTGTTGTAGCATTTAAAATCTTGAGTTTCCAGACTGAAGATCTCACAAAAGAAATCACCAGAGGAAGGCAAAGCAAGGTGAAACCTTTATAGAACTTTTTGTACAGTATGCCACAACACGATATATATATATATTATTTATATAAAACATGTTTGTATATGTTAATCATATGGTTAACCAATTTATTGTTGGCATAAGGATAAACCCACAGTCCGGATGTTGACCGTCTGACAGATATGACTGTCTGACCAGCAGAATCAATAATAAACCTCAATGTGAGATGCAGAGAGACTGCACTAGATAGAGATCAAATGATGAATTTTGATCAATTTGACCCGCAGGAAATTATGAAGCATATCTTACTCGTCTGCCTGCCGAGCACGCTGACCTTCAGACTGTGGAGCTGGAGTCTCTGCTGACATCCGCTGGTACAGGAGGTCAGACACATGGATCAATTTTAATTGTAGGACATGGTCTATGAAAGCACGAGAGTCATATTGAAGGCAATGTACAGCGGCCGGTGTACAAAGATCAGATATGACATTACTGCCACAGAAATGACAAAGCAATTTTTTGAATCATAAAATTTTAGTCTCTTCTGTCAAGCAGTAGATTTCTGTAATGTCTACATCATGAAGGAAATCAAATCTGCCTATAAACTATTATATAGTGAGCGCAGCTCTGGAGTATAATACAGGATGTAACTCAGGATCAGTAATGTAATGTATGTACACAGTGACTGCACCAGCAGAATAGTGAGTGCAGCTCTGGGGTATAATACAGGATGTAACTCAGGATCAGTAATGTAATGTATGTACACAGTGACTGTACCAGCAGAATAGTGAGTGCAGCTCTGGGGTATAATACAGTATGTAACTCAGGATCAGTAATATAATGTATGTACACAGTGACTGCACCAGCAGAATAGTGAGTGCAGCTCTGGGGTATAATACAGGATGTAACTCAGGATCAGTAATGTAATGTATGTACACAGTGACTGCACCAGCAGAATAGTGAGTGCAGCTCTGGAGTATAATACAGGATGTAACTCAGGATCAGTACAGGATCAGTAATGTAATGTATGTACACAGTGACTGCACCAGCAGAATAGTGAGTGCAGCTCTGGAGTATAATACAGGATGTAACTCAGGATCAGTAATGTAATGTATGTACACAGTGACTGCACCAGCAGAATAGTGAGTGCAGCTCTGGAGTATAATACAGGATGTAACTCAGGATCAGTACAGGATCAGTAATGTAATGTATGTACACAGTGACTGCACCAGCAGAATAGTGAGTGCAGCTCTGGGGTATAATACAGGATGTAACTCAGGATCAGTACAGGATCAGTAATGTAATGTATGTACATAGTGACTGCACCAGCAAAATAGTGAGTGCAGCTCTGGGGTATAATACAGGATGTAACTCAGGATCAGTACAGGATCAATAATGTAATGTATGTACACAGTGACTGCACCAGCAGAATAGTGAGTGCAGCTCTGGGGTATAATACAGGATGTAACTCAGGATCAGTACAGGATCAGTAATGTAATGTATGTACACAGTGACTGCACCAGCAGAATAGTGAGTGCAGCTCTGGAGTATAATACAGGATGTAACTCAGGATCAGTAATGTAATGTATGTACACAGTGACTGCACCAGCAGAATAGTGAGTGCAGCTCTGGGGTATAATACAGGATGTAACTCAGGATCAGTAATGTAATGTATGTACACTGTGACTGCACCAGCAAGAATAGTGAGTGCAGCTCTGGAGTATAATACAGGATGTAACTCAGGATCAGTAATGTAATGTATGTACACAGTGACTGCACCAGCAGAATAGTGAGTGCAGCTCTGGAGTATAATACAGGATGTAACTCAGGATCAGTACAGGATCAGTAATGTAATGTATGTACACAGTGACTGCACCAGCAGAATAGTGAGTGCAGCTCTGGGGTATAATACAGGATGTAACTCAGGATCAGTACAGGATCAGTAATGTAATGTATGTACACAGTGACTGCACCAGCAAAATAGTGAGTGCAGCTCTGGGGTATAATACAGGATGTAACTCAGGATCAGTACAGGATCAATAATGTAATGTATGTACACAGTGACTGCACCAGCAGAATAGTGAGTGCAGCTCTGGGGTATAATACAGGATGTAACTCAGGATCAGTACAGGATCAGTAATGTAATGTATGTACACAGTGACTGCACCAGCAGAATAGTGAGTGCAGCTCTGGAGTATAATACAGGATGTAACTCAGGATCAGTAATGTAATGTATGTACACAGTGACTGCACCAGCAGAATAGTGAGTGCAGCTCTGGAGTATAATACAGGAGGTAACTCAGGATCAGTACAGGATCAGTAATGTATGTACACAGTGACTGCACCAGCAGAATAGTGAGTGCAGCTCTGGTGTAACTTGGGAAGTGAGTGATGGAGCCACAAGAGGAGCTGCAGGGTTCAAGGGTTTATGTTATAGATGCAGTCATGCCTGAAAGTATTGGCACCCTTGAAAATGTTCCAGAAAATTAAGTATTCCTCACTGAAAATTATTGCAGTTTCCCATTTGTTTGTTATATACATGTTTATTCCCTTTGTGTGTATTGGAGAAACACAAAAAAAAAAAGAAAAAAAGGCAAATTAGACATAATTTCATACAAAACCCCCAAAATGGGCTGAACAAAATTGTTATCACCTTTCAAAAAATATGGGTAAACAACTTTGTTTCAAGCATGTGATGCTCATTCAAACTCACCTGTGGCAAGTAACTCATGTGGGCAACATGAAATCACACCTGAAGCCAGATAAAAAGGGATAAGCTGATTCAGTCTTTGCATTGTGTGTCTGTGTGTGACACACTACGCATGGAGAGCAGAAAGAGAAGAGAACTGTCTGAGGACTTGAGAACCAAAATTGTTGAAAAAAAACCCCAACAGTCTGAAGATTACAAGTCCGTCTCCAGAGATCTTGATGTTCCTTTGTCCATGGTGCGCAGCATAATTAAGAAGTTTACAACCCATGGCTCTGTAGCTAATATCCCCGGATGTGAATGGCAGAGAAAAATTGATGAAATAGTCTAGATGGTGAATAAGCAGTCCCAATCAAATTCCATAGAAATTTAAGCTGTCCTGCAGGCTCAGGGTGCATCAGTGTCAGCACGAACTATTCATAGACATTTGATTGAAATGAAACACTATGGCAAGAGACCCAGGAGGACCCCACTGCTGACACAGAGACATGGAACAGCTAGACTGCAGTTTTCCAAAATGTACTGTAGGGATTCGCTCTGGTAGGCCGAGGCCGGGCACGCAGTAATGAGGCAACACACAGGCATTAAGTCCAAAAATAACGGTTTACTGTCTCTTTAAGACCAGGCAACAAAACATGACAAAACATAAATGCATTCCATCTTTGCAAACTACTGGTCCCAGACTCACCCTTGCATGGGACGGGCTTGACTAAGCGGCTGCAAGCCAGCAGGGACCGCCAGGTGCCTTCCCGGGTGATCTGGACTCGCTTCCGGTGCTCACTGACACATTGTAACAGAAAGTCACTTCCAGGCTAACTCCAGCCAAACTCCTCAATAGAACCGCCTGGTTCTCAGTGTGGGACCGTCACAGGCTCCGCACACACGTGTCCTGTCCGGGTACTTATTCAGGACCCCAGTCCAACACCCCGGCCACCAAGTTCCAAGTCTCACCACGTGCTTCCAGGAATCCGATCCAACACTGACAGACCTTCCAGGAACCTTCCAGGCAGCCCTGTGCAGGACACACTCTCCACTGTCTCAGCCAGACTTCCAGAGACTAATCTGTCTCCAACACAATCTCTTGGGACAGACTACAGAGACACTTCCCAGTCTCCCACGATCTCAACTCCATGTGCCCAGCACTGCCTTTCATACCTGTAGCCACTCCCCAAGCCAAGGCATGAAGCACATGGTCTGGTCACGTGTTCATGACCTCATCACAGGTCCTTCACCACATACAATCACCAGTATGTAACATTCATTCTCCCACCACCAGTGGGCGGTGTATGTGTGGTTAGCATGTCCCACCCAGCTCACAAGCTAACCCTGTAGGTTCACCCTTAACAAGAATCAGAACTCTTATGGGACTATAAGTCCCAGAACAACTTTACTGACCTACAGCACAGAATAGCTCTGCGACACATACTTTCCGTTTAGCCCCATACCAGGGACTGGTTTCCCATCCATCTCATGCCTCCAGGCATAATTTGAGCAACTTATACAGTGCCCCCTAGGTGCCACATTAGTCATTATACCACAGTACGTAAGCCAAAATCCTGGGAAAGCGTCTTGTGGACAGATGAAACCAAGAAAGGACTTTTTGGTAAAGCACATCATTCTACTGTTCACCGAAAATGAAATGAGAAAAGAGCACAGTACTTACAGTCAAATATGGTGGAGGTTCAAAGATGTTTTGAGGTTGTTTTGCTGCTTATAGTACTGGGTGACTTGGTTTTGTGCATATCTGAAGATTACCAAAGGATTTTGGGATGCAATGTAGTGCCAAATGTCAGAAAGCTGATTTTCCTTCTAGGTCATGGGTCTTCCAGCAGGAGAATGACCACAATCATACTTCAAGAACCCCCCCAGAAATGGGTGGAAACAAAGCGCTGAAGAGTTCTGAAGTGGCTGCAATGAGTCCGGATCTAAATCCCATTGATCACATGTGGAGAGATCTTACAATTGCTGTTGGGAGAAGGCGCCTTCATATATGAGAGACCTGGAGCAGTTTGCAAAAGAAGAGTGCTCCAAAATTCCAGTTGAGAGGTGTAAGAAGCTTGTTGATGGTTATAGGAAGCGACTGATTGCAGTTATTTATTCCAAAGAGTGTGAAACCCAATATTAATTACAGTAATTTTCTGGGAGAAATACTTGATTTTTTGGACCAATTTTAAGGGTGCCAGCACTTTCGACCTTGAGTGTATATGGTAGGAGATTAAGGAAAAGGTTCATTTTGAAGCCCCAGTCCTGGGCACCAAGACAGATTGCTTTCCCCTTGACCAGCGGCGTTATGACTGCGGTCTCTGTGGTCACCTCTGCGACCTTGTCTGGCGGGTCAGGGGCCCGGCGGGGTAGGGCTGGGACCCACCGACATCAGCAAAATCTGCAACTGTATGTGCTTCCTCTGACTCACATAAAGTTAAAGTACATTGCCTCCACCACAATATTCGCTCAGAGGCGTGTATCAGAAGACCGTTGCTGATGTCGCCGTACACGTGACGGAGCGTATGGCAGTGATGTCACATGTTCCTGTTGCATGCCAGAGTCAGCTGCTGGCATCATAAGAGGACGTGCGCAGCGCAAGAGCAAGGGAATGGTGAGTATTTATTTATTTAAATATGTGGTGCATTATACTTTATAGGATGACTATGGGCTGTGCATTATACTTTATGAAGGATATGGGCTGTACTCTATACTATATGGAGTATTTTGGGGGGTGCATTATACTATATTGAGTACTATGGGGGGTGCATTATACTATATGGAGTACTGTGGGGTGCATTATACTACATAGAGTACTATGGGGTGCATTATACTATATAGAGTACTATGGGAGTGCATTATACTATATGAAGTTCTATGGGGGTGCATTATACTATATGGAGTACTATGAGGGTGCATTAAACTATATGGAGTACTATGGGGGTGCATTAAACTATATGAAGTACTATGGGGTGCATTAAACTATATGGAGTACTATGGGGGTGCATTATACTATATGGAGTACTATGGGGGTGCATTATACTATATGGAGTACTATGGGGGTGCATTATACTATATGGAGTACTATGGGGGTGCATTATACAATATGGAGTTCTATGGGGTGCATTATACTGTATGGAGGACTATGGGGGGTGCATTATACTATATGTAGTACTATGGGGGTGCATTATACTTTATGAAGGATATGGGCTGTGCATTATACTTTATGGAAGATCATGCACTGTGTATTATGCTACATGGATGACTATGGGCTGTGCAGTATATTATATGGAGAACTATGGGATGCATTATACTGAATGGAGGACTATGGGATGCATTATACTGCATGGAGGACTATGGGGGGTGCATTATACTATATGGAGTACTATGGGGGTGCATTATACTATATGGAGTTCTATGGGGGGTGCATTATACTATATGGAGTACTATGCATTATACTTTATGGAAGATCATGCACTGTGCATTATGCTACATGGATGACAATGGGCTGTGCAGTATATTATATGGAGAACTATGGGATGCATTATACTGTATGGAGGACTATGGGGAGGGGGGAGGCCCAGTCCAAATCTTGCACCGGGGCCCATCAGACTCTAGTTACACCACTACCCCTGACCTATATGCTGGTAAGTTTGTGCTTCAGACAACTGTGCAGTATTGTCGACATTTTTTGGCCAGTGTAGCAGATGGGGGTTGTATTTCTTCTCATCATCCGACTTTACCAGATGTAAGAACATTTATAAGTAATTACGCATGGAGCCATTATAACCTGTAAGCACATGATATTTGGCACAAGATATAATCAGGTACCAAGTATGATACGTGAAGCGATACAATATGTGATATGATATAATCAACCATCAGTTCTTACAATCTGTTCCATAAATATTGATAAAATGGAAAAATCAAAGCCTGGATCTGTTCTGACAGCTGCGTGGTGCGCGGTGGAAAAACTAATTAGGCCCCATTAGAACTTTCAGAAGTAAATCTCCTAAAGTCACACAATGTATGTGGAATCGTGAACTATAAACTTGTGACTCCTTACTGATGAGCGAGCTGTTTCCATAAACTGGCTCTTGTGGCTTACACTTCAGGTCACATAAAAACGGAACAATACATTGCGATTGAGGATTACCAGCAGTCCCATGTAAAACGCAGATGACAAACCGATTTTACCCTGCTTCACCTCCTAGCTCTGCTATAGCTGACACATTTAGCTCTGCTGCATCTTTTTATATCAATTTTCTGGAGACTCATAAGAAATAATTCCTGACCGAACGCTGCTTGCAATTGCCTTGTTTGATTTTTTAAAGGCTGCAGGGGAAGTAAAGGGTCTCCAGGGAACGTTTCCCAAAGCCTTGGAATAAACAAGAAAACTTATTGTGTGCACACAAAGGGAATATATGAATCTAAGAAAGGGTTTTCTGCCTAAAATGTGACAAAATATGAAATGAAGTCAACCTACCTTCCCAAAGAGGAGATGAACCGTGTCTGTTAAAGGTAATATGTCATTAGAAAATGAGCTTTTATTTACAAAGGGTTTTCAATGTATTTAAAAAAAATATGGCAATGATTTTATTTATATCAAAATGTGTATTGAAAATTAAATTAGTAGTCTTGCAGTTCTCACATTAGCCACTAGGGCTTGTTTTAGACTGTAACTTCCTGGTGTTTCAAAAATATCACTTGTACATTAGCAGCAATGAACAGACCACGCCCCTATGTTTTGTGCTGAAGCATCTAATGAGCGTGTGCAAAGGTCATTGTGAACGGAGCGGGTGATCTGTGACATTGTCTATTGGGATTAGTGGATCTCGTGTTATCAGCCGTATATAAAGGAGTTATCTGTCACTAAAATCCTGCCTCTGATGATAAAGAGGAAAGTACCATCTCTATACTGATGACATCCACTTATACGCATTGTCTCCTGACATTACTGCTGCATTACTACAGACTCTAGTGATTGTTTTACCACCGTCTCTAACATCATGTCATCCCTCTATCTAAAACTGAATCAGTCAAAAACTGAACTCTTGTGTTTCCTCCCTCCACTAACCTACCCATGCTCCATATTGCCATTTCTGTGTGTGGTTCCACCATTACTCCAAAGCAACATGTCCCCGTCTTGGGGTTATAGGTGACTCAGATCTTTCTGTGAAACCCACCATCACTCTCTCGCTCATATCACCTAGACCTCAAAGACATCTCTAGACTTAGACTTTTTCTTACCTTTGACTTGTCAAAAACTCTTTCTGTAGCTCTTATTCATTCTCGTCTGGACTATTGTAACTCTCTACTAATCGGTCTTCCTCTTACTAAACCCTCCCATCTCCAATCTGTCCTGAATGCAGCAGCCAGGATCATATTTGTTTCCAACTGCTACACTGATGCCTCCACCCTGTGCCAGTCACTACACTGGTTACCTATCCCTACAGAGTCCAATATAAACGTATTACTCTCACCCACAGAGCTCTCCACAGTTCAGCACCACACTACATCTCCTCCCTCGTCTCAGTCTGCCACCCTACCTGTGCCCTCCATTCTGCTAATGACCTAAGACTCTCCAAGTCCTTTCTCATGCTGCGCCATTTCTCTAGAATGCACTACCCAGGAAAATTTAACTCACCCTTTTTGTCTCACCTACTTCCTCATAGATTGTAATTTGTGAGCGGAAACTACACTCCTCTTAGTATCTGTTCAATTATGTGTTTACTTTGTTATGTCTTTATTGTCTGTGCAAGTCCTATTTGAAATGTAAAGTGCCGCGGAATATGTTGGCGCTATAGAAATAAAATTATTATTATTAGTATTAGTATTATTATAGAGCCTGCTGAAAACTCTTCCTGATAAGGCGAGCACATGTCACTTAATGAATTAGGTGCACTTTACTGTAGTTCACAGCTTGTCAAGACTGGAGACTGGAGCACAAAATGGCATTCTTTATGAATTAGGCCCTTCATGTCTAAAATCGCCCTAGTGGCTGCTGTGAAAATTGCAAAATGGCAAGTTAAAAGAGGGTGAAAACCTGAAAAAAAAAACCCTGTATGGCTCCTCCTGGGAACACTGAAGACTTCTCAGAGGAAGAGATGACAATAATCTGCTGGAACTGATTAGAGGGGTGACACCATGAAGAAAAGTTCCTGTGTCACTTCTCCTGGGGTCAGTGAAGGCTGAACAGAGGGAGACATGACAATCAAATGCTTTAATTCATAAGTAGGATGATAACATGAAGAAAAGTTATTTTATCCTTCCACCCTGTGGTAACTGGAGACTATGCGGAGGGAGAGATGACAATAAAAGGCTGTAATTGATAAAAGGGGTGATGATAACATGAAGAAAAGGTCCTCCGTCCTTCAACCCTTTGGTCATTTGAGAGTATAGAGAGCAGAGATGGCAATAAAAGGCTGTAATTGATAAGGGGGTAATAGCATGAAGAAAGGTTTCTCTATCTTACCTCCCTTTTCTCACTAAAGGCTGTACAAGGGGAAACATGACAACAACAGTCTGTACTTGATAAGAGGGGTGATAACATGAAGAAAAGTTCCTGTATCCTTCCACTCTTTGGTTATTAGAGGCTGTAGAGAGAAGAGATGACAATAAAAGGCTGTAATTGATAAGGGGATAACAGCATGAAGAAAGGTTTCTGTATCTTTCCACCCCTTAGTTACTACAGGTTGTAGAGGGGAGAGATGACAACCGGCTGTACTTGATAAGAGGGGTGATACTGTGAAGAATAGTTCCTCTATCCGTCCACCATTGTGGTCACGGAAGGTTGCACAAAGGAAGAGATGATAATCCTTCAATCCCATGGTCACTGGAGGCTGTACAGGGGGAAAGATGACAATAACAGTCTGTAATTGATAAGAGGGTGATAACATGAAGAAAAGTTCCTTTATCCTTTCATCCTATGGTCAGTGGAGGCTGTACAGGAGGAAAGATGACAATAACAGTCTGTAATTGATAAGAGGGTGATAACATGAAGAAAAGTTCCTTTATCCTTTCATCCTATGGTCAGTGGAGGCTGTACAGGAGGAAAGATGACAATAACAGTCTGTAATTGATAAGAGGGTGATAACATGAAGAAAAGTTCCTTTATCCTTTCATCCTATGGTCAGTGGAGGCTGTACAGGAGGAAAGATGACAATAACAGTCTGTAATTGATAAGAGGGTGATACATGAAGAAAAGTTCCTTTATCCTTTCATCCTATGGTCAGTGGAGGCTGTACAGAAGGAAAGATGACAATAACAGGCCGTAAATGATAAGAGGGTGATAACATGAAGAAAAGTTCCTATATCCTTCCACCCTTTGGTCATTAGAAGCTGTAAAGGGGTATTGATGACAATAAAAGGCTGTTATTGATAAGAGATCTAATAACATGAAGAAAAGTTCCTGTATATTTCCTGCCTTTGGTCACTGGAGGCTGTACAAGGGGAGACATGACAACAACAGTCTCTACTTAAAGGGAATCTGTCACCCTAAATTGGCGGGATATTTAAATGATGGCAGTCAGGTCAGATGGGAGGTGTTTTGGGTACTTGCCTTAACATGTTGTTCGCCGCTGTCTCCATTATTTCTGGGAATTGTAGTCGTTGCCCTCCATATAACACGCCTGCGGATTGCAATCTGCGGGCAAAGCATACTGCACGTGCGCAATTCAAGATTGCAATGCGCAGGTGCGTTATATGGAGGGCAACGACTACAATTCCCAGAAATAATGGAGACAGCGGCGAACAACATGTTAAGGCAAGTACCCAAAACACCGCCCATCTGACCTGACTGCCATCATTTAAATATCCCGCCAATTTAGGGTGACAGATTCCCTTTAATACGAAGGGTGACTGATAACATGAAGAAAAGTTCCTTTATCCTTCCATCCTATGGTCACTGGAGGCTATGCGGAGGGAGAGATGAAAGTAACAGGCTGTAATTGATAAGAGGGGTGATAACATGAAGAAAAGTTCCTGTATTTTCCATCCTGTGGTCTCTTAAGGTTGTAAAGTGGGAGAAATGAAAGATGACAACCAGGTTGTAAGTCATTTCTGGTACATTCTTGGCGGTGAAATTAATGGAACACATGGGAAACGTTATCTCTGAATGAAGTTTTCTTATAAGTCTAGGATGGAAGAATGGGTCCTTTGCTCTAGGAGCACAAACATCATCGTCGTGTGAAAGAAAACAGTCAATGTGAACAATAAAGCTGGAGTAAAGGAATCAGGGAGACAGGCTGCTGCTTACAGGTCACCATTATTCTCCTAAGAACACAGAGCCCAGCGGGATCCGCCTGATATTCCCAACCGGTCACAAAGCGAGGCCGGATCCATCAGCGACACATAGGGACAACTGACGGATAAGCCTGAACTCCAGGGAGGAAATCACATAGAGAAATCCAGGGCTCAAACAGACAGCCTAATCCGTAAGCCTATGATTTCCTGTTATCTCCCAGGCTTTTAGGGCAGCGGGAAAATGGCTCCAAATCTATTTAGACATTTAAAATGCCACCGAGAAAGAATGTGAAATATTAACACAAGCAGCAGAAGAAAGAGCCGGAAATAATGTATTTTACCCCGGGCCATGGAGGAGCCGGCAAATATTTCTACTTCTTCTCTAAACATCTGACTTTTCATTAAAAACAGTCATAGAGAGTTAGTTCCACTGCTGCTCCGACCCGCTGCCTCCGGAAGACTCCGGACAAGAGCCGCTCACATCCCGGAAACTGCGGGAACTGAGGAAAGTCTTCTGCGTCCTACTGTCTATCTACAGAAGAGCAAAGGTTAAAGTGACCCTGTGCTGTCCCCATAACCTGTCACAGAAGGTGTCAGACAGGGTCATCCCACTGCACAGACATGGACCGATATCTATTATCTATCTATCTATCTATCTATCTATCTATCTATCTATCTATCTATCTATCTATCTATCTATCATCTATTATCTATCTATCTATTATCTATGATCTATCTATCATCTATTATCTATCTATATATTATCTATCTATTATCTATCTATTATCTAGCTATCATCTATTATCCGTCCATCGATTATCTATCTATTATTTATCTATCTATCGATCTATCTATCTATCTATCTATCTATCTATCTTTCTATCTATCTATTATCTATCTATTATTTATCTATTATCTATGTATTTATCTCTGTATCTATCTATCTTTGTATCTATTATCTATCTATCATCACATCATCTATCACATCAGAAACAGCACATCCCAGTAATTATTCCCACTTTCACTTTTCAAGTAATCAATCTTTCTTTAATTTTTCTTTCTTTCTTTCTTTTTTCTTTCTTCTTTCTTTCTTTCTTTCTTTTTTTCTTCTTTCTTTCTTTCTTTATTTATTTTTCCTCCTTTCTTTCTTTCTTTCTTTCTTTCTTTCTTTCTTCTTTCTTTCTTTTTTCTTTCCTCCTTTCTTTTCTTTCTTCTTCCTTTCTTTCTCCTTTCTTTCTTTCTTTCTTTCTTTCTTTCTTTCTTTCTTTCTTTCTTTCTTTCTTTCTTTCTTTCTTTCTTTCTTCTTTCTTCCTTTCCTCCTTTCATTCTTTCTTTCTTCCTTTCTTTCCTCCTTTCCTCCTTTCTTCCTTTCTTTCCTTCTTTCTTTCTTCCTTTCTTTCTTTCCTCCTTTCTTTTTTTCTTCTTTCTTTCTTTTTCTTTCCTCCTTTCTGTCTTTCCTCCTTTCCTTCCTCCTTTCTTTCCTCCTTTCCTTCCTCCTTTCTTTCCTCCTTTCTTCCTTTCTTTCCTCCTTTCTTTCCTCCTTTCTTCCTTTCTTTCCTCCTTTGTTTCTTCCTTCCTTTCCTTTCCTTCTTTCTTTCTTTCCCATATCTTTCTTTCTCCTGTATATGACTGCTCAGATATGTCAGTGATGGGTCACCGTCTCACACTCCCTTTTCCAGTGAGTTTGTCCTTCTTACATACATGAACATCCCGAGATATATAATTTTCCCAGATTCCGTCGTTCTGTCATCGCCATGGTGACTAATGCTCTGTGCTATTAGCTATTTACATCTTCACCCACCGAACAGGCGAGATTCCACATTCCCTAATTTCCATCCCATTATTCCAGGACTCGGTAAATACAGGTGCAGCTAATATTGTGTGCAGAGAGGAAAATGAGAAAATCACGTTTTATAAGTCGCCGCACTGCTGATTAATACAGAAATGAAATCATTTCTTCCAAGTCCATCCCAGTGGGGATCCCAAATACCAGCTGTAGTCTATGGTGGACCCCAGTGTGACATTTGCCTGCAGCGCCCCGTACAGTGTCAGACAATGCTGTCTCACCATTATAACCAGGGTGATAAATGAAGAGAAGCTCCTGGATCTATAGAAGCTGTGGATTCCAATGGGCGCAAGGTGCTGCCGGGATCCACCATAGATCATGGCTGACTGCTGGAGGTCCGAGCAGGGGACACTAGAAATCAGCTGATTATCCAAAGACCCATCTAACAACAAGTAGGGACGAGCCAAAGCGGAGGACCCCCGAGAGTGCCGACAAAACCTATCACCAACATGAGATACAAAGAGGAAAACAGCCATGAAACGAGCGCACGGTGTGGAGAACAGAGCAATAACTGCAGCTTTATATCGTGCCTATAAAATCAGCCGGAATATATCCCGCCATTCAGCCTTAATGCAGCAATTACCGTCTACTTAAAAAGACGCATCGCACATTTATTTGGTAAATATAGTTTGCAACCGAATAAAAATGGTTTCCATGGTGTCAGATAAATGTATGCAGCTGAAGTCTGCCTCCGCCATCTGCGAGAGGGTCTGTGCGAGACCTCCGATGGGGATGAGCAGAGAACAGGCCTCCGAGCCGTGCAATCATCATCTTATCTCCACATGAAGGAGCCGCAGAGGATAACATGACGGCTTGACAAGAGCAACAAAAAGCCAGTGTAAAGGGCGGCCGAAAAGAGCAACAAAACGCTAGTGTAAAGGGCGGCCGAAAAGAGCAACAAAAAGCTAGTGTAAAGGGCGGCCGAAAAGAGCAACAAAAAGCTAGTGTAAAGGGCGGCCGAAAAGAGCAACAAAACGCTAGTGTAAAGGGCGGCCGAAAAGAGCAACAAAAAGCTAGTGTAAAGGGCGGCCGAAAAGAGCAACAAAAAGCTAGTGTAAAGGGCGGCCGAAAAGAGCAACAAAACGCTAGTGTAAAGGGAGGCCGAAAAGAGCAACAAAACGCTAGTGTAAAGGGAGGCCGAAAAGAGCAACAAAAGCTAGTGTAAAGGGCGGCCGAAAAGAGCAACAAAACGCTAGTGTAAAGGGAGGCCGAAAAGAGCAACAAAAAGCTAGTGTAAAGCGCGGCCGAAAAGAGCAACAAAACGCTAGTGTAAAGGGGGCCGAAAAGAGCAACAAAACGCTAGTGTAAAGCGCGGCCGAAAAGAGCAACAAAACGCTAGTGTAAAGGGAGGCCGAAAAGAGCAACAAAACGCTAGTGTAAAGGGCGGCCGAAAAGAGCAACAAAAAGCTAGTGTAAAGGGCGGCCGAAAAGAGCAACAAAACGCTAGTGTAAAGGGCGGCTGAAAAGAGCAACAAAAAAGCTTAAGTGTAAAGGGCGGCCGAAAAGAGCAACAAAACGCTAGTGTAAAGGGCGCCGAAAAGAGCAACAAATCAATATTACCTATAGAGTAGACAGTGTAAAGGGCGGCCGAAAAGAGCAACAAAACGCTAGTGTAAAGGGCGGCCGAAAAGAGCAACAAAACGCTAGTGTAAAGGGCGGCCGAAAAAAGCAACAAAACGCTAGTGTAAAGGGCGGCCGAAAAGAGCAACAAAACGCTAGTGTAAAGGGCGGCGAAAAGAGCAACAAAAAGCTAGTGTAAAGGGCGGCCGAAAAGAGCAACAAAACGCTAGTGTAAAGGGCGGCCGAAAAGAGCAACAAAACGCTAGTGTAAAGGGCAGCCGAAAAGAGCAACAAATCAATATTATCCTATAGAGGTAGACAGTGTAAAATCACAAAATAGGAACATTTATATATTCTATCTATCTTATATACCAAAATAATGGAGTATAAACAACATCATATTATAAAAATACAAAAGCTTTATTTGAACAATACAATGCCAACAATAATGGCCAACAATATAGTAAAAAGAATGGAGGAGGAAATAAACTGCAGGTATGAAACATGGGGATAGCACTACCTATATAGTAACCAGGGTATATCAGATCATTAGGGCATCAGCACAACAATAGTGCAAATGGTAAGTGCACATCATATGGTATAAATAAAGGCCCTGCAAGGCTCCAAATGATAATAAGTGGCACAAAATATACCAAATAGAAGGTCACATATTCTTACCCATATCAAATGGTTGAGATAGTGTGTCCCCAGCGGCCCCCTTATCTATTATCTATCTATCTACTATCTATTATCTATCTACTATTATCTATCTATTATCTATCATCTATTATCTATCTATCTATTATCTATCTATCTATTATTTATCTTTCTATTATCTATTACATATTTGTTATCTATCTATTATCTATCTATTATCTATCTATCCAAACAACAGGCAGCACTCCACAGACATATAGAATAGTGGATATTTATCAGATATAAGAACGCTAACCAGCTCACCGGTTTGTAGAAGCACGGATCCTCCGCTTGATCAAACGTGAAGATACATGAGAAAATGAAGGAAAAAGGGATCCAGCTTCAATAAAATCTTCATCTTTATTGATTCATAAAAACATGAATAATGGCATGCTCCTGGACAAGCTCAGGACAAGGCTACGCGTTTCGATCACAGCTGTGATAAAGATCCCTGTGATCGAAACGCGTAGCCTTGTCCTGAGCTTGTCCAGGAGCATGCCATTATTCATGTTTTTATGAATCAATAAAGATGAAGATTTTATTGAAGCTGGATCCTTTTTTCCTTCATTTTCTCAGATATTTATCAGACCCACATCTTATGGCAACGTTTCGGCTCCATGAGCCTTCCTAAAGCAGTGATATACACACAAGTGCATGTTCTTATAGGATCAGTGCTTAGCAGTAATTTCACAACCAATTAGCACATTGTTACATAAATCTTATATTTTCCATATCAGTGACATCTCCTAGGATAACATTGCACTGTTAGTTACCTCGTATCAGTAAAACTGATTATACCAGATGTAGATACATAAGCTCTTATGTCACGAACTTACATACAATCCATTGATAGTTTCTATAATGTAAGAGCATACAGCTGGGATTAGCATTATTAGTTATTCATGGAGGTACTCACATAACAGGTGAAACCACGTTGCACGTGGAGGACGCCAGGAACGCTAAATCTGATATGTACATAAGCCATCTGCGCATGTCTCATACGTCATCTCAGCTTCCAGCCTATCCGAGCACCTCTGTGTCACTGCGCTCTTTGCGCATGCGCACTGCGGTCATGTCAGTGCCGCGGCGCCATGTTGTGTGTGGCAGAGCAATGTTAAGATATAAAAACGCAATTCTAGTCCACAAAGGACATTAACAGCCTCAGAGCCACTGCGTGGGTCATATCTTTAGACCCTCTGTACCAATCTAAGTTATGTTAAACAATAGCCACAATATTATACTAGAATAAACTCCTGAGTCTAAACCAAGCACAGGAATATCTCTAAAGTAGATTAATCTACAACAGGGATCGTATACCATATGGAATAAAAGGCTTTCTGCCCACCCTGGTATATGGGACGGTTGGGGTGTCATCTCCTATTAATATATAGTATTCTGTGCTTCTCCAGTCTTTCTTTAAATATCTATCTGTCTATTATCTATCTGTCTATTATCTATCATATATCTATTGTAGCATTTCCGGGGGTTTTAGCTCTAGGATCGCTGTCTGGGTAGACAGAATGGCACGGAAACAGTTCATTCAGACAGCAATTATGGTAAAAACTGTCCGCAACCAGTTTTATTAAAGTCCACAGCACACAGATAAAACAAAGCATAAACAAAAGACCTAGGCTTGTCTAGCCACTAATTACACTTACATAGCTTTTCCCTTTCTATCAGGAACCCGGCTCTATCAGCCTAGGCCCAAAACAACACATATGATATATGTTACCAGTATGGAGTTTTCCAGATACTCCTCCTTATGTCTGAAGGTCCACCCGACGTCCAGACTTGAGACAGCTCTCCTCCTATTCAGTAGCTTATCCGCATGCATTCTCACAGAGACTGCTTCCTTGTGCCAGGACACCTCTCTGTGTCCAGGCTGAAGACAGCTCTAACACTCTTGGAAACTGTTTCTTGTGCCAGGACACCTCCCTGTGTCCAGGCTAAACTAGCTCTCTGACTGTCATGGGTGCATCGCCACGAAGATCGTCGCGATTGCACATTCTGACTTCTCACAGCTGAGCTGCTGTTTCTTTGTGTTTGGTAATGAGAGAGTTAATTTTACCTAGCTCTTTGCTAAGACTAGGTCCAGCCTCGCCCGGCTGCTTTTGATTATGTTCTAATTAGTTTCCTTTATATTCCTGCCAGTCTGGGTGTTAGACGCCGGTGAAAGCATTCATGTAGTCTAGCAGACTGAAGCGGTTCTGAGAATACTTAAGCTAAGAGCTCCTTAGTTGTTTTTACTCTTATAGCTTATAGTTTATCTCTGAGACCTTAGGTGTTCCTACTGTGTGTGAGTGTTGTATGTAAGACTTTATTTACTTTATTTCTTGTCTTTCTTGTATGTCTTTCTGTTCATTAACCGTTACCTGTTCATTCCCTTTGGTGGTATTCAGGGTCCTTCTTAGGACTAGAATACAGTTGGCAGGGATTGATAGGAGACAGGGTTTACGCTGGTGGCCTGGACCTCTGTACCTTTAACAGTACCTCCAGGTTGAGGGATTAGTTAGGACCCCAGTTTAGGGTCAGCTTAGACCCGGTCACCCTCTAGCCGGAGACAGCGTATAACGGATTCCGTTTTGACCCACTGGACATTCTGTCAGGTAAATCTATGTTATCATATATCTATGCGCATGTTATATAGTATGTTGCCCTTTTGATATAGATTACTGACATCACATATATATATCTGCTATACAGCGTGTCATTTTCACCGGCCCAACTAAAGATTCTCCCCAGCTGTCATGGATCCAGTAGCCCAGCTGGCCCGGCAGTTGCAGGGGTTGTCCATGGAATTTGCAGACATTAAGTCCAAGGTTTTGTCCCCCCCGGAGCAAACCAGATCTGAACCTAAGGTTGCTCTCCCGGATAGGTTCACTGGTGGGCGGGACAAATTTTTTACTTTCCGGGAGGCATGTAAATTGTACTTTCGGCTGCGGCCTCGGTCATCTGGGAGTGAAGAGCAGAGGGTGGGAATTGTTATATCGCTCTTACAAGGGGACCCTCAATCTTGGGCGTTCTCTATTCCTCCAGGCTCCCCAGATCTCCAGTCAGTGGATCGATTTTTTACTGCCCTGGGTCTGGTATATGATGATCCGGATCGAGTTTCCCTTGCTGAAACAAGGTTACGTAAAATACGGCAAGGAAATCGTCCAGCGGAGGAATATTCTTCTGAGTTCCGTAGATGGGCAACAGATACTCAGTGGAATGACCCAGCTCTTAGGAGCCAGTTTTGTCAAGGGTTGTCTGACAAATTAAAAGATGTGTTGGCTCAGTATGATTCTCCTCCATCACTGGAGGCTGCTATGGCCCTCGCTATTCGCATTGATAGACGACTTCGGGAAGACGCGAGGTAACTCCGCCCCCCGTGATGACTCCACCTACTACTAAAGTCCCTTTTACTGAGGTTCCCTGGTCTGTTCTGAGGAACCCATGCAGTTGGGAGGGACATCATTTTGTAGGAGGGAATCGGCGGTGCGCCGCAAGACTAGAAGGTGTTTCTTTTGCGGGAGAGAGGGACATTTTGTTGGGGGGTGTCCATCCCGGACCTCTTTGAGCCAAGGAGTTAACCTGGGTGTGTGTATTTCGTCCCCAAATCCCTCTCAGTTTCTCGTGCCTGCGGAGGTGGTGATTGGTACTAGAACTGAGAGGATTTCTGTTTTTCTTGATAGTGGGTCCGGGGCTAATCTGGTGGACGCTCGGTTTGCCCAGGTGCATGGTATGCAACTGAGTGTATTGGCCAAACCGGTCCCTATACTCTCTATTGATTCTAGACCTCTTGGTCAAGGTAGCTTGGTACAAGCTGTTCATAACATAGATCTTCGAGTAGGGGCAATACATAAAGAGCAATTGTCTTATTATGTGTTGGAGGGTCTACCTACTCCTATTGTGTTGGGACTTCCTTGGTTGGCTAAACATAACCCAGTGATTGATTGGCAATCCAGAAAGATAAGCCAGTGGGGTGAATTTTGCAAGAATAACTGCATGAGCACGGTCATCGGTGCGGTTGTGCCTAGGACTTTGCCTCCTTTTCTGGAGGACTTTGGGGAGATGTTCTCAGAGGAGGGGTGTAAAGAGTTACCTCCTCATCGCGCATATGACTGCTCAATAAAGTTGCTTCCTGATGCCTTATCTCGTACTTTCCCAGGGACCGGGAGGATGGATGATCCGGTTCCTATTCCTCAGGAGGAGTTGTAGTGTCAGCTGTATGCTCTGAGCTTGAGGGGGAGGTATTGGGGGCTCAGGGGGACGCCCCTGTGGGACTTCCAGGGAGACTGATAGTTCCAGATCGGTTAAGACTGAAGGTTACGGAGAACCATTACAAACGGATGGCTGATAGGGGGAGAGTTTCTGGTCGAGATCTGAAGGTGAACGATCTGGTGTGGTTGTCTACCAGGAATATAAAACTTAAAGTTCCCTCCTGGAGGTTGGGTCCCAGATTCATTGGGCCGTACAGGATCAGTTCCATAATTAATCCTGTGGCATTTCGTCTGGACCTCCCTCCTACGTTTAAAAATCATAATGTGTTTCACAAGTCATTACTTAAAAAGTATGTGGCACCAGTCATACCGTCACCTCTACCTCCTCCTTCAGTGGTAGTCAATGATAACGTGGAATTTCATGGGTCGAAAATCATTGACTCACGTCTCAGTCGCCGATCCCCTCAGTACTTAGTTCTTTGGAGGGGGTATGGTCCTGAGGAGAGGACGTGGGTCCCTGCGTCTGATGCTAACGCAGATCGATTGGTTCGGACCTTTCACACAACTTACCCGGACAGACCTGGTCATGAGGGTCCGGAGGCCCCTCGTAGAAGGGGGGGTACTGTCATGGGTGCATCGCCACGAAGATCGTCGCGATTGCACATTCTGACTTCTCACAGCTGAGCTGCTGTTTCTTTGTGTTTGGTAATGAGAGAGTTAATTTTACCTAGCTCTTTGCTAAGACTAGGTCCAGCCTCGCCCGGCTGCTTTTGATTATGTTCTAATTAGTTTCCTTTATATTCCTGCCAGTCTGGGTGTTAGACGCCGGTGAAAGCATTCATGTAGTCTAGCAGACTGAAGCGGTTCTGAGAATACTTAAGCTAAGAGCTCCTTAGTTGTTTTTACTCTTATAGCTTATAGTTTATCTCTGAGACCTTAGGTGTTCCTACTGTGTGTGAGTGTTGTATGTAAGACTTTATTTACTTTATTTCTTGTCTTTCTTGTATGTCTTTCTGTTCATTAACCGTTACCTGTTCATTCCTTTGGTGGTATTCAGGGTCCTTCTTAGGACTAGAATACAGTTGGCAGGGATTGATAGGAGACAGGGTTTACGCTGGTGGCCTGGACCTCTGTACCTTTAACAGTACCTCCAGGTTGAGGGATTAGTTAGGACCCCAGTTTAGGGTCAGCTTAGACCCCGGTCACCCTCTAGCCGGAGACAGCGTATAACGGATTCCGTTTTGACCCACTGGACATTCTGTCAGGTAAATCTATGTTATCATATATCTATGCGCATGTTATATAGTATGTTGCCCTTTTGATATAGATTACTGACATCACATATATATATCTGCTATACAGCGTGTCACTGACTGTGTCCGCAGACACCTATTTCTGGCTTCCCAATTAACAGCTGATTGGCTTCAGGTCTAAGCTGCAAGTGTGCAATGAATGCAAGGTGTAGTGACCTCTCTCTACCACCAGGTCTACAAAGCCACATATTTCCCTTATAGTTAGCAAAGAACCTAGGTGAAATGTACACCCCATTCACCACATATCCTCACTGTCTCACATATCCCCCCCCTCTTCTCCAGACCGGAGGGCTGGTCATCCAGACCGGAGGACTGGTCAACAAACCTAAAGAGACAGTGAACACAGCTCAAGTCATAGCCAACATCAGCTTCATCTTTACCTGAAGTATAACCATCATTAGCTTCATCTATATTTTCCATTAAGCAGGGATTCTATACCCTTACACACACACACACACACACACTGTGTGATGTCACAGTCATGTAACCAGTCAGCTTGAGGGGAAGGAACATGGACAGTCAAAACATACACATTGATCCATTAAATGGATGCCAGCCAGCGCTGCATTACCCATCCGTCCCCTCTGCATACAACTTTATCCTAGGTATTTAGACACATACCTCTTAGGTGGGTTTGTAGGTGACTGGACCCGCCCAGCTCTCCAAGTCACCTGGAAGCCTCCCAATGTATAGCACAAGTCTCAGCAGTAGATCTGCTGAACCAAAATATATCCAGGCTTCCATCACAGGGCCACCCACCTCTGCGATACATACCATCCATCCATCACATGCCTCCATTCATATCCTGAGGGCCATACCCAGTGCCCCCTCTGTTCAAATTTGTGGGGTCGAACACCTGCCACCCGACCAGAGATCCCCCTCGGTCGCCTCTGCCGGTCACCCCGTCTCAGTTGATTTTGGGCACTATGCAATATCACCTCTTTGTTAGGCCTCTCCCGCCCCCAGCGGTCAGAACGTTGGCCTTGTCCTTGTGTCGGTGTCACCTCACCCGACCTTTCTTTCCCGAACTGACTCCTACCGTCGTTGCGGCCACGAGTCCATCGTCCAGTCAAGCTTACTGGTAGCTCTGAGTCTGACTCTCTGTCTTTTCGTCCGCCACCGGGTCTCACACTCAGCCGTGAGCTAACAGAAGCGTCATCTCTACCCCTCATTGTTTTAGCACGTCTACTGCCAATCCCCAGGGAAGCCTCTCGTCTCTCCCTTTCTTGGGCTGGAAGTAGTCGCTCTCTTTGTTCCAACTGTAAAACATCCTCAGATGGCATCTTCTGTCTGGCTGTAAGGTCAGCATCAGCCTTCTTCTCAGGACTCTCAACCTCCTCTGCTACCATGCCTTCCTCATTTGCACTGGTTGCTTCATTGTCATCAGATGATTCATCATCACTCCCACTATCCCTGTCTGACCCCTCTTTCTCAGCCACATCCGGCTCACTTTCAGGGTTAGACACCTCACTTTCATTCACATCCGGCTCACCGTCAGGGTCATACAATTTATTCTCATTCTCATCCGGCTCACTTTCAGGGTTATACAACTCATTCCCATTCACATCTTGATCTGGAACCTTAGTTAACATGTTATCCTCAACATTAACTTCACCATCTGGTCCCTCAAGTATGTGACTATGTGACAACCCCAGCACTATACCTCCATATAGCTCAGGTACCAGGAGCTGACTCACGACCTCTCCCTGGACTTCAGTGTCCCTAAACAATAGGTTATTGTTCATGGCAGCATGAGGAAACCTCTCCTCAGAGCCAGGCTCTTGGGGAACCTCATTCAGAACAATTACATTTTCCTGTGCCATTTTAAGAGTGGGGTCTCGCACCGGCTCTCTCCCAAAATTGTCACAGGACACAGGCAGGTCAGGGACACTCGGTTCCGAGAACCACCATCCTCGTCTCCCAACATCACCTGCAAAGAAATTTCATCTTTATCACGGTCATCATCAGTATCATCACTATTATGATTAGCATCATCATCATTATCAATATCATCATCACTATCACACAAGATAAACGGCCCACTAACATTGTGTTCCGCCCCTCGGGACTGCGTACCCTCAGTAGGGGCTTCATCACACTGTCCATCAGAATCACCCTTCCCCCAGAGATTCTTAGACCGGGGAAAGTCATTACACAACACAACGGGGTGCACCAGGTTCTTCACTACCCCCACTTCACATGAAACCTCCCCGAGTTTAGGGACCAAGTCCACGGCAGTCTCTGGGTAGACTTTGGTGTCTCCATGGATGCACACCATACTCAAGTGCTTATCAGGGATGAAGTCCCTATCAATCAGGCTGTCACATACGGAAGTCACTGGACTCTCTGAGTCCAAGAGGGCCTGCGCTGAGCAACCATTTGTAACCACCGGGGACACCTGTGGTCCAGTCTCTTCGGTTGCGGTGGTCACCCACACAGGTTCTGCGCAGAGAGAGAGGGATCTGCCAACATCACGGCACATAGGCTCCCCCTCTAGTGGACAGTTGGCTGCAATTTCACGACATCTCCAACACTGTCCATCACACTCTTCCACCCACATGTCCCCTCGAGCCTGAACCCGTTATCAGCATACCCCATGTCCCCAACAGCTGGAACGCTCTTACCGGGAGAGTTCGACGTCCGGGAACTCTAAAGTGACGTCCTCTCAGACGGCTGTACCTCAGGAGAACATGCACGGGTGTAGCGGTTCACTGTAAGACATGCTCGGGTGTAGCGGTTCACTACCACCTTTTCAACTCCATAATCAGGCCTGCTGACTGCAGACTCCCAACTGTATCTCCAGTCATGAACTCCCCTGGCATGGGCTGTCACCGTAACACCCAGCCGGGTACGAATCTCTGCCTTCAACTTGGCATAGTCTTCGCTGTCCTGCTTGCTCAGGTCAGCATAGGCCACCTGGGGCACTCCAATCAGATAGGGTGCGACCATCATGGCCCACTCAGATAGGGGCAGATTCTCCTTCTCTGCCAGTCTCTCAAACCTAGTGAGATAAACCTCCACATCATCACGAGGTGTCATCTTTTCCAGGGACCGTCTTACCGCCTTCTTTACATTGGACAAGTCAGGTGCCTTCACAACATTACTCTGAGACGCGGTGCGGAGAGCTGCAATCTGCTCCAACAACCGGTTATTCTCCTGCTGCTGCTGCAGGAATTTCTGCCGGTGCTCCTGCATGCGCTGCTGGTGCTGCAGGCGCTGTTGCTCCATGCTCCGCTGGGCCTGTACCAGGTACTCAACGAACCCCTCCATACTGCCGGACTCATCTGTCTCAATCACAGCAGTCTTATGTTGCACAATAACTTGCGCCATTTGTTCAAACAGCGCCTCCATGCTGTCATCCATGCTGTCAGACTTCTCTGTCTTCACAACGGTAGTCTTCACTCAAGACATACACACACCCTACAGTCTTTTCCATAGAAAAATTTAGCTCTGCTGTGCAAACACCTTTTTTTTTTTTTTTTTTCTTTGCAAAGTCTATTAGGGCTACTGTCTCTTTAAGACTGCTTCCAATAGACGTTTCTGCTGACACACTTTTTTTTTTCTCTGTTGCTATTTCAATAGACTTCACCTTTAATGCTGTCTCTTGCCACTGTGCTGCATGCATACTCCAGCACTAACTGTACCAGGCCCTGCGCTGCCCCAGCATTCTCCACCAATTGTAGCATTTCCGGGGGTTTTAGCTCTAGGATCGCTGTCTGGGTAGACAGAATGGCACGGAATCAGTTCATTCAGACAGCAATTATGGTTAAAAACTGGCCGCAACCAGTTTTATTAAAGTCCACAGCACACAGATAAAACAAAGCATAAACAAAAGACCTAGGCTTGTCAAGCCACTAATTACACTTACATAGCTTTTCCCTTTCTATCAGGAACCCGGCTCTATCAGCCTAGGCCCAAAACAACACATATGATATATGTTACCAGTATGGAGTTTTCCAGATACTCCTCCTTATGTCTGAAGGTCCACCCGACGTCCAGACTTGAGAGAGATCCACTCCTATTCAGTAGTCATCATCCTGGAGGTTCACAGAGACACTCCTGTGTCCGGGGTACCTCTAACCCAGACTGAGATAGCTCCCTCCACTTCAGTAATCATCAGCATGGAGGTTCACAGAGACGCTCCTGTGTCCGGGGTACCTCCTGCACCCCGACTGAGACAGCTCCCCTCCTCTTCAGTAATCATCAGCATGGAGGTTCACAGAGACGCTCCTGTGTCCGGGGTACCTCCTGCACCCGACTGAGACAGCTCTCCTCCTATTCAGTAGCTTATCCGCATGCATTCTCACAGAGACTGCTTCCTTGTGCCAGGACACTCTCTGTGTCCAGGCTGAAGACAGCTCTAACACTCTTGGAGACTGTTTCTTGTGCCAGGACACCTCCCTGTGTCCAGGCTAAACTAGCTCTCTGACTGTGTCCGCAGACACCTATTTCTGGCTTCCCAATTAACAGCTGATTGGCTTCAGGTCTAAGCTGCAAGTGTGCAATGAATGCAAGGTGTAGTGACCTCTCTCTACCACCAGGTCTACAAAGCCACATATTTCCCTTATAGTTAGCAAAGAACCTAGGTGAAATGTACCCCCCATTCACCACATATCCTCACTGTCTCACACTATCTATCTATCTATTATCTATCTATCTATCTATCTATCTATCATCTATCTATCTATCTATCTATCTATCTATCTATTATCTATCTATTATCTATCTTTCTATCCATCCATCCTTCTAGTAATGAGTCTGCTCCTTCTTGTGTTATCTGTTAGATGTTGGCCCTTGATGTCCTCTTTCATCCCTCTCATGTCACCATCTCCCTGTGCCCCTGTGGGTGAGATGTGACCTCTGGGCAGATCTGTTAGATGTTGGCCCTTGATGTCCTCTTTCATCCCTCTCATGTCACCATCTCCCTGTGCTCCTGTGGGTGAGATGTGACCTCTGGGCAGATCTGTCGGTCAGGAGTGGCCATACCTTTTATGTCTTCTTTCCTCTTGTCATGGGCTCGGAGCGTTTTATATATTCCCCATTTCCACCTCCTGGAAGATGATCGCATAGAAGCCACCAGCGATCTGCGTACAGTGGACCTGATGGCCAAAAGGAGGACATGAATTATTTACAAGCACAAAATATTGCCCAAGTTGGTGATTACTTTTCTCCTTACTATCAGCATGGACGACGTGTAGGAACTCAGTTAATGTGCAGTAATTCCCACTTGGCTATATAGGGACTGGCATTTGTCATGCAGAAATCCATTATTATCTACTTCTGAAATACTGCCATTGCATTTGGCCCATTCTGCAGTGCTCTCTCGGCTTGTAATACCGGCCGGGGCTTCAGGAAGAGACGTCCTGCTGGAAGATTCTCTCCAATTTTGAAAAAGTCTCTGAAGAGCAAAATTAGCTGCAATGACTTCTGGCAGCCACCACTAGGGGGAGCAGGCTACTTGTTGATTTTTTATTTCTTTCCTTGACTTAAAGTTTAGCGCCTCCAGAGGGGAAATGGAGTATTACATGGTATCCACTGAAATCAATGTGCCACCATTTTAGTAATCCTTAAGGAACCACTCTCTCATTACAAGATGAGAGTCATCAAAAGGGAGCTCTGGTTATTAATGAGGCTGTCTGATTTAAAAAAAAATTGTTTCATTAAAAGGGGTCCACAAAAATTAGTTGTTCTACAACAGAGAACCTCAACAATCAGCTGTAATATGTGAGGGAATGAACAAAAAAGTGTGCAATCTCCCTGCAGCGCCACCTCTGAGAAAAATTGAGTATAACTTAGTCCTTCATAGCAAAATATGTTCTTTATGTCTTTTTTCCACTGTTTCCAGATATAAAATTCCTACAATCTCTTTTTTTATCAGAAGAGTTCCTTAAATATGATCATTTTAGTACAGAAACCACTCGATCATTTGTGATCTTTTAAAGAATTTGGCTCAAAGTGTTTAGTTTCCCTACAGCACCACCAAAGGCGGAATAGAGAATTACATGATACCCACTGAAATCAATGGACAGTCTTTACAATGCTTGGACATATCGGGTCCTCCAGAATGAGAGCAAAGAAGACTCTCTCTGTAGAATTGCTCAGCACTGGCTAATTGAAGAAGGTTTTGCATGAGTCCCAACACCCCTCTATTATTTATTAATATTTGACGGGTAAAAATTAGACAAGAACGAATCTGCCAAAATTCAAATTTGTCAGATTCATTTAAAATCAACTTGAAAATTTGATATGCTTCAAACATATTCGATACAAATCGAGTTTGATCTGATATTTGTATCAATGAGTCCGTGGAAACCATCAGACTGCACTCGGAGGACATCTGAGTGCAGTGCGCTGACACAATGGAGAAGTGTTATGTTTTGGTAGCTGAGGAGAGTAAGCAAAAATGGCAATACACCAGAGAGGCTGGAACCTATTGGATTGCAGTAACCTGAACTAACCACACAACTAGAGGTAACCGTGGAGCGTTCCTACGTTGATCCTAGACGCCTCGTCACAGCCTGAGAGATAACTACACCTAAAGGCAGAAAGATGAAAGCTATCTGCCCCGGAGCAGATCCCCAAAGAAAATAGGAAGCCCCCAAACATGTAATGGCGGTTAGACAAGAAGAAACACGGACACAGACAGAAAATAGAATGCGCAAACGCTGGGGCCCAATCTGTCTAAACAGAAAAGTACAGGAAAGGATACTCACTGCAATCCAAAAAAAACCCTAAAAAATACCAACTCTACTGATTGCAAAAACACCTGAGATCACACGATCTCTACCACCTAAATCAGTTCTCTGGTGTAACAAAACTAAGCTGCAGCCACTGAAAAAACGGGAAAAAGCAAATGAACAAACAACAGTGGCTTCAGATAAACTGAGAGGAGCACAAGCCCCCGGAGGGGACCTGGCTGACCTCCACAGAAGTGCAGGGAACAATTCAAAAAGCAAGCTCAAAAATAAAAGCAGAAAATATCTTATCTGATAGCAGAAGAAGCAGGCAAGACTCAGCAAGCTTCCAAATGAACCAGGAACCACAATTGAGACAAGAACAATTGATCACCGGCAACCATCATGGGAGGGAACCTCCCTTATATCAGACCAGTCCGTGATCCCAGATTGCTATTCCTCGCTGAAAGGTTCAGTACTGTCAGTAACCACCAGAGGGAGCCTCTGCTCAGAAACCATTTTTAGCACATTCATAACAGAGAAGATGGAGATTTGTTTTCTCCATCTTCTCACTTGAGAGTATCAAAGTTTGATCAGAATGTGATTTTTTTGCATTTAATCATCCGATTCGCTTAGATGAGAGAATCTACGGTCGTTGGCACCCGCCCTTAGTATATTCCATTATTTTGTCAATATCATGGAACTTTTCATAAGATCATTACCCGGCCGTCATAAATAACACATGGCGCATTATTTTTTTTCCCATGCCATTTTTATATAATTATGCCTGTCCTCAATTAAATATGATCATATTTTCCCTGCGATGATTTTTTATTAGAAGTAGAAACTTGTTGAGGTGTTGAGATATTGGAGTCACTGGACCAATATATGGACTTTCTACGGGAACAGACCTGAGACATTACCGTGATACATGTCTCTAAATGGAGACTTCCCGTGTCAGATGTCCTCGGGAAAGGCATTTAGGACGGTATTTTAAGATTCCGTTTTAAATCTGCTAATGATATTCTTTTTTAATCCTCGCTATAAATCAGTTTTACTTAATACCAGTCACACGTCCTCTTTCCTTCTGATGAATCTGCAATATTCCAAATCTCATTAAGAGGTAATTGGATTCTTCTTGTAGTAGGATTGAGAAAAAAACACTTACAGAGTGAGATAAATTCAAACTAAAAATTTTTTTTTCCAGGCTTCAATTATAATCACCATCTCCGATTCCTCATTTCATTCTATATTTTGCTGACTTGTATTTAATGGAATCGTCAGCACATTTCACACTACTAAACCGCTAATGACGCTGGATAGATCACATAAAAACAAGAGTAAACTTACCTATGATGGCACATAGGGCTGGAAACGTGAACTTT
>JARQOD010000001.1:982694933-982716239 GCA_033576555.1 Oophaga sylvatica | reverse complement strand
TTTTATCGTCTTTTGTCTTGTTGAGGTTTCCACATATCGCTGCTTCTCAATGACAATTGAATATTCTAAGGATGTAACGGTTTATTTTTCACTTTGCGAGAACCAAGCAGTCACATAATAATCAAGTGAAATATTCGCCTTATGTAACTGTTAAAGAGAAGTTATCAAGATATTTAAATGTTTTGATTTTTTTTTTTAAATTAAGTATGCCGGCTCTTAAAAATGGGACTTGTAGCAAAAGAAAAGAAAAAGTGTGTAGATATGCATCAATGGAGATCACAAAGAAATTCCATATTTAAAAAAAAGGCATAAAATATTGAAGGAATTGTCCAGGATTGGAAAAAAATGAGTGCCTTTTTCATATAACAGCGCAGTGCAAAGAAGTGTGGACAGGAGCGGCAATGTTTTTGGAAGGAATCTGCCATGTTTTCCTAGACAAGTCCTTTGATGGAGTTTTTCAAGGTCCCGCACCTTTAGCATTAAAGGTCTGAGCTGCAGTGTCAGCCACAGTCACATGCATATGTATGTTGTCGTGCCCTTTGCTTCTGCACATAGAACCATCCATCATTCGTAGCCTTTCCTGCCAGGATAACTTCTTTTACATGGACCTATTGGCACGACGGACATCGTTAATGGGTGTAAAAACTTTTTCCACTACTAGTATTGCTTCACTGCCTTTAAGCTAAAAAAGTTTCCAAACTACACCTCAACCCTGTGCTGTCCGCTCCTGCAGTCATGTGTTACTGTCTTCCATCTGCCCCATCTTCTACTGTCTGCAGGCTAGAAAGAAGAAGAGAGTAAAGAAACGCATGACTGCAAGGTCAGGCTACACAAGGTTTGTTTGTAGTCTGTTACCATGGAAACATAAAATCTGCACCGGAGCTGTATGCCCGTAAACAAAAGAGTTTAAATCAAAACTATTTGCAACAATGTTTCATTTTTTAAAAAAAGTTTAACGGGAGCAATATAGAATATTGATTGGAAGAATTAACTTGATTTATATGAAGATTACCCCTAGAGTAAGTCAACAGTGGAGGAGATTTACTAAGCTAAATGCCCTAAAATTTGGCTTAATTGGCACCAAAACATGCGTCACATGCTTTGTATCACATATATTATTGCGTTTTAGACATTTTTTAGTTTGCTTGGCAACAGTTATGGCTTAACTGAAAGTGGATGTAATTTCACACGAAAAGAGTGGGGCTTGGGATGCAATGTCGTGCACCAAAATTGCCCCCAAAAATGTTGATCCAAATTTCTGGCCAGAGGAACCATCACCCCTGTGATAAATATGACGCATTTTAAGACCGTTTAGTCTAAAATTTAGACAGCAAATTGGATAAAGCGCTTCTTTAATAGGATCATTTCTTTATTTTGAAATGAGAAATAATCCACAGCTGAAAGACCTACGCGTTTCGAACTTTACCAGCTTTTACTAATAGTATGATATAATCTAAAGTTCACATCCGAGTGAAGTGTCACTGGAGGCGCTGCTGATAGATTTGAGGAACAGATCATATCCTTGAAAACTTTATTTGAACAGGTTCACAAAGTCGACGCGTTTCGAGGTCAATACAGGACCTCTTCATCAGGACAAAAACCTAATCTAAAGTTCGAAACTTTTTTCAACTCTATCTTTTATCTGTCTCATTTTTCCCATTTTGTGTGGATTTGACCTAATGATTTTAACTAAAACGCAATGGAGTTATTATTCTTATCCAAAACTAGAAAAAAAAAAGCATCACATAAAGTAAAAGCTGGGTTGGAATAATTTATCCGCACATTATCAACACTGCAAAGCGGCAACAGCCTCGAAGTACGAACGGATCATTAATTACATGATGGAGCAGCGTTGAACCTGGAATTATAAAAATAGTAAATGAATACTTTATCTTACGCCTAATGAAGTCGGCGCTTGAGGAGAGAAAACACAAAATAGCCTTTAAGTAATAATTAAAAGACTCGTTTCGATGGGATCCACAATGGATGTAATTATTACGCTCGGCCACCTACCCAGGACGCTGAGCTCCGCCGACGCACTGCTGTTCTCGCTTTTGTAGGAAACCAGACAGGTATATGTGCCCGTGTCATCATCCGTCACGTTAGTAATCAGCAAATTGCTGCTTCCAAGGAGAGAATATTTTCTTGTTCTGGAATATATTAAAAAATATATATATATTGTAGAGGAGAATGGAGGTCACATTACATAAGATAGAAGGGGCGAAACACTTGAAAATATGCATTTGTGAAATAGAAGAGTTGGGTTTGACTAATATCCTTAGGTGGGTTATGATGGAAGTTAAATAGTATCTCCAGTAGGTGGCACTAGAGAGACCATACCTTCTTTTTTTTAGTGGAGAACTGATATGGAGCATTGCCTGGATCTCCTTAATGAGAACCAGTGCTCCCATATTTTTGAGCAGCATGAAGGCACAAAGCGACCTTGGGAAATTATGGAAAATGTCCTTCCTATGGTCTAAAGAGATCTTTTTGAGGGTCATAAGGTCACAGCTGAGATATGGCATGAAAGGAGGGTTCATTGCTGCTCTATCTCAGTTAGACCCATCACATTATGATAGATAAAGAGACAGTTAAAGAGAGATGAGTACACAAGCATATAGTACAGACCAAAAGTTTGGATACACCTTCTCATTTAAGGATTTTTCTGTATTTTCATGACTATGAAAATTGTAAATTCACACTGAAGGCATCAAAACTATGAATTAACACATGTGGAATTATATACTTACCAAGAAAGTGTGAAACAACTGAAAATATGTCTTATATTCTAGGTTCTTCAAAGTTGCCACCTTTTGCTTTGATTACTGCTTTGCACACTCTTGGCATTCTCTTGATGAGCTTCAAGAGGTAGTCACCGGAAATGGTCTTCCAACATCTTGAAGGAGTTCCCAGAGATGCTTAGCACTTGTTGGCCCTTTTGCCTTCACTCTGCGGTCCAGCTCACCCCAAACCATCTCGATTGGGTTCAGGTCTGGTGACTGTGGAGGCCAGGTCATCTGGCGTAGCACCACATCACTCTCCTTCTTGGTCAAATAGCCCTTACACAGCCTGGAGGTGTGTTTGGGGTCATTATCCTGTTGAAAAATAAATGATGGTCCAACTAAACGCAAACCGGATGGAATAGCATGCCACTGCAAGATGCTGTGGTAGCCATGCTGGTTCAGTATGCCTTCAATTTTGAATAAATCCCCAACAGTATCACCAGCAAAGCACCCCCACACCATCACACCACCTCCTCCATGCTTCACGGTGGGAACCAGGCATGTAGAGTCCATCCGTTCACCTTTTCTGCGTCGCACAAAGACACGGTGGTTGGAACCAAAGATCTCAAATTTGGACTCATCAGACCAAAGCACAGATTTCTACTGGTCTAATGTCCATTCCTTGTGTTCTTTAGCCCAAACAAGTCTCTTCTGCTTGTTGCCTGTCCTTAGCAGTGGTTTCCTAGCAGCTATTTTACCATGAAGGCCTGCTGCACAAAGTCTCCTCTTAACAGTTGTTGTAGAGATGTGTCTGCTGCTAGAACTCTGTGTGGCATTGACCTGGTCTCTAATCTGAGCTGCTTTATACCAGCGATTTCTAAGGCTGGTGACTCGGATAAACATCCTCAGAAGCAGAGGTGACTCTTGGTCTTCCTTTCCTGGGGCGGTCCTCATGTGAGCCAGTTTCTTTGTAGCGCTTGATGGTTTTTGCAACTGCACTTGGGGACACTTTCAAAGTTTTCCCATTTTTTCTGACTGATTGACCTTCATTTCTTAAAGTAATGATGGCCACTCGTTTTTCTTTACTTAGCTGCTTTTTTCTTGCCATAATACAAATTCTACCAGTCTATTCAGTAGGACTATCAGCTGTGTATCCACCAGACTTCTGCACAACACAATTGATGGTCCCAACCCCATTTATAAGGCCAGAAATCCCACTTATTAAACCTGACAGGGCACACCTGGGAAGTAAAAAACATTTCCGGTGACTACCTCTTGAAGCTCATCAAGAGAATGCCAAGAGTGTGCAAAGCAGTCATCAAAGCAAAAGGTGGCTACTTTGAAGAACCTAGAATATAAGACATAATTTCAGTTGTTACACACTTTTTTGTTAAGTATATAATTCCACATGTGTTAATTCATAGTTTTGATGCCTTCAGTGTGAATTTACAATTTTCATAGTCATGAAAATACAGAAAAATCTTTAAATAAGAAGGTGTGTCCAAACTTTTGATCTCTACTGTACATGAGCAAAGGAAAAGAGCAGCAATAATGCTTAGGAAAGTTTGCAGGCTTGTAGGATGAGAAGATGACCAGAATACCAAGTTGGTAACTGCAGGCTTGTAGAATGAGAAGATGACCAGAAGACCAAGGTGGTAACGGCAGGCTTGTAGGATGAGAAGATGACCAGAAGACCAAGGTGGTAATTGCAGGCTTGTAGGATGAGAAGATGACCAGAAGACCAAGGTGGTAATTGCAGGCTTGTAGGATGAGAAGATGACCAGAAGACCAAGGTGGTAATTGCAGGCTTGTAGGATGAGAAGATGACCAGAAGACCAAGGTGGTAATTGCAGGCTTGTAGGATGAGAAGATGACCAGAAGACCAAGGTGGTAATTGCAGGCTTGTAGGATGAGAAGATGACCAGAAGACCAAGGTGGTAATTGCAGGCTTGTAGGATGAGAAGATGACCAGAAGACCAAGGTGGTAATTGCAGGTTTGAAGGATGAAAAGATGACCAGAAGACCAAGGTGGTAATTTCATGAAATATCAAACTTGCTTCTTTCTGGTGTTGGATGAACAGATATTTTCAAGTCTTCAATGGAAAAGTCAATTTAGACAAAATTATTTTCCAAAATAATTTTTTTTTAGCAGAATGTTTACGCTAACCTGTTTGTGTGTTGAAAACTCACACACGTATTCCGTAAGATTGCATTTACTTGATTGTTCTGTACCGGGTTTCTTCAAGCCCTTAATGCCTCGCAGTCCTGTAATTTCCCACTCTCTAGTCAGTGAAGTGTATGATGCATCTTGAAAAACACAATACTCTTTGCCAATGGAACAATCCAGCACAATCGGAATTAATGATATCTCGGCTCGCAGGTGTTACATGTTATCTCTTGCTCTTTCCACTATGTTGTCATTACATCTGAAAGCTGCATATTCTATGAATTTGTAATGATTGTAAAATAACACACAGCCATTCCCAGTCCTCATAAAAGAAAACTTAGAAAGCGGAATTATACCGTGAAGTAAAATGTGATGTATTTAATACAATTCTTCCAATAACAATGAGAGAGGGGAAATAAAATTCAGCTGTAGAGAAATATTTATATTACCAAAATACAAAAATGCCACCAGTCACAGCTGACATAGCAAATACATATTGTATACATACAGCGGGTGAAATAAGTATTGAACACGTCACCAATTTTCTAAGTAAATCTATTTCCAAAGGTGCTGTTGACATGAAATTCTCACCAGATGTCGGTAGCAACCCTTCCAATCCACACAGGCAAAGGAATAACCACAGATGTCCATAAATTAAGCTCCATATAATAATAAGAAAAGATACAGGGAAAAAGTATTGAACACGCTTATTCAAATTTAATTAATGCCTCGTACAAAAGCCTTTGTTGGCGATGATGTTTCAAGACACTTCCTGTATGGAGAAACTAGTCACAGGCATTGCTCAAGTGTGATTTTGGCCCATTCTTCCACACAAACGCTCTTCACATCCTAAAGGTCTCGTGGGCTCCTTCTATGAACTCTAAGCTTTAGTTCCTTCCATACATTTTCTATTGGATTCAGGTCCGGTGGTAATTTTCTTTCTCTGAAACCAATTGAGAGTTGAGAGTTCCCTAGGCTGGGTTAGGGATCATTGTCTTGCTGAAATGTCCACCCTCGTTTCATCTTCATCATACAGGCAGATGGCAGGAGATTTTTTATCAAAAATGTCTCAGTACATTTGTCCTTTCATCCTTTCTTCAATTACATGAAGTTTGCCAGTGCCATATGGTGAAAAACAGCCCCACACCATGATGTTCCCACCTCCAAACTTCACTGTTGGTATGGTGTTTTTGGGTGCTATGCAGTGCCTTTTGGTCTCCAAACATGGTGTGTATTATGGCATCCAAATAGTTAAATTTTGCTCTCATCTGACCAGACTATGTTCTCGCAGTATTTCACAGGCTTGTCTAAAAGTTGTTGTGCAAACTATAAATGTTCTTGAACATGCTTGTTTGTTTAACAATTTTGTCTTGCGTGGTGAGCGTGCACACAGGCCATAGGGATGTGTGGTGAGCGTGCATACAGGCCATGGGGGATGTGTGGTGAGCGTGCGTAACAGCCATGGAGGTGGAGTGCATTACTTTCTTTGAAACAAATGTAACTGCAGATTCCAGGTCTTCTTGTAGCTCTCCACAGGTGGCCCTTGGCTTTTGGACAACTCTTCTGATAATTCTTTTCATTCCTGGAATCTTTTGGGGAGCACCTGGTCATGGATGGTTTATAGTGAAATGATGTCATTCAAATTTCCAGATTACTTCCCCAATCGTGCTCACTGGAACCTTCAGTAGTTCAGAAATTCTTCTGTAACCAATACCATCAGTTTGTTTTGCAACAATAAGGTTGTGAAGGTCTTGAGACAGCTCACTAGTTTTACCCATCATGAGATGTTTCTTGAGAGGCAACTTGGTAATGAGACACCTCTTTATAGGTCATCAGGTGAACCAGCTGATGTTATCTTTCAGAAAGTGTCAGGATTGCTTTCTAATTACTGATAGATTTTGTCTGATGTCATGAATTTCCATGGCTTTTTGCACTTCTCTTACTTCATGTGTTCAATACATTTCCCTGTGTCATTTCTCATGTGGATTGTATAGCTTGTTGCCGACATCTGGTGAGAATTTCATGTCAATAGCACCTTTGGAAATTATATTTAACATTGAAATTGGGTCATCAAATGGGCAGGTTGAATTATGAGAATTACAGGATTGATAGACATGTTAATGATGTGCAAAATAAAAAAATATGAAAAAAACAACTTTCCAGTGGGTATGAAAATGTGCCTCGATGTCCCACTATAAGCCCCAGTATCTCCACTTCTGCTAACTTTTCTATATCGATGATATGTTTGCAGGGGGCAGGCTGAATTCGATGCATTATACAGATGCAACAGAAGGGGGCTGGCTTAGCTAATTTAATGAGCTCTCAGCCAGCCCCCTTCAAGCTCATCACTGACATTGAGAGTTGAGTGATTCAAAGATGTCACCTTTGAAGATCTTATAAGCAATAAAATAACCCCCCTGACACCAAACCCATGAACTGTGCCTCTGCATCGGTTTAAAAAAGGGGATCGGGGGTCTCTCAATGTGAATAACTATAAAGGGAATATTAAGAAAGGGAGATGAGTGATGCTACGGGTGACCGGTAACTGCATCACTTGTAGAACAAAATTTAGTTGGATAATTCTAGATTTCTTCAGAAACTCGTGCTACTCGCCTCGTGGGGATGACTTCTTCTCCCCGCATCCAGAAGACAGTTGGAGTTGGATATCCAGACACTGCGCACTCCAGAACGGCATCTTGTCCTTCAATGGTTATAATGTTGGAGGGTCTTTGCAGGAAGATTTGTTGTCGATGCAACCCGGATTCTGCAAATAAAGGAGAACATTTGTTTTGACATTTTTGAACTGAGAATCAAAATGCAAAAGGTTTGAAAATTGTAAAATGTGGGGAAATGTAATCTGCCGTCCCTATCAGTGAAATTACAGAAACCTGATGGAATCATTTGGCAAATTTATCTCTGCTTAAAAAAAAAAAGCAGAGAAAAAAATTAATCGGCGCCTCCAATGTGGTGAAAAAAAATACTGTATAAGGAATTTTTTTAAAGCCTTTTTAGCAAGCTATTCTAGGATAGCTAAGACAGATAGATAGATAGACAGTAGATAGATCAGAATAGACAGATAGATAAAGTGAATTGATTGCTGCAAATCTAATTTCCTGGGAAAATTCAATGAATTTGTTAAATTTGAATTTCCAACAATTTGTTCAACTCTATCAAGGACATATAATATATGGTGTAAATCCAATATCTGCACAGTGCTCCAGAATATGTTGCGGTTGGATAAGTAATTGCAAAGAAATATAGATTAATAATAATATTAATAATAATAAGTAAAATGATAGCAGTAACAGAATGTGGTGTGAATCCTTGAGTGAATATTAACTTTATGTCCCATAATTAATAAATAAAAGAAGAAAAATATTTCAAGATCCTAAAATATTATCTACAAAAAAAACTATTTTCTATTCCAAATTACTGTAGAGAACCTTAAAATGAACTGGAAACTTTTCACCACCCACTTAAATTGAGGGTAAGGTTCATCTCAGGCTGAGCTTGCCATTTCATACAGACAGTCAATAAAACCAATTGTTCATTTGTTAACGATCTGTCTACCGGGCCGGGGGTCTCTCGTTCTAGCGTGTAAAATAACAGACGCTCGGCACGTCAATAAAATTAAGCAATTTTCTTTCATTAAAACCATATTGTCCTTGTTGAACTTTGAAGCTTCTGTGATCTGAGAGAATGTGAAATGAATGTCGGACTTTGCGCTGGGTGGATGGAGTCGGACTTTGCGCTGGGTGGATGGAGTCGGACTTTGCGCTGGGTGGATGGAGTCGGACTTTGCGCTGGGTGGATGGAGTCGGACTTTGCGCTGGGTGGATAGAGTCGGACTTTGCGCTGGGTGGATGGAGTCGGATTTTGCGCTGGGTGGATGGAGTCAGACTTTGAGCTGGGTGGATGGAGTTGGACTTTGTACTGGGTGGATGGAGTCGGACTTTGCGCTGGGTGGATGGAGTCAGACTTTGCGCTGGGTCAATGGGGTCGAACTTTGAGCTGGGTGGATGGAGTCGGACTTTGCGCTGGGTGGATGAAGTCGGACTTTGCGCTGGGTGGATGGAGTCGGACTTTGCGCTGGGTGGATGGAGTCGGATTTTGCGCTGGATGGATGGAGTCGGGCTTTGTACTGGGTGGATGGAGTCAGACTTTGAGCTGGGTGGATGGAGTCGGACTTTGTACTGGGTGGATGGAGTCGGACTTTGCGCTGGGTGGATGGAGTCAGACTTTGCGCTGGGTCAATGGGGTCGAACTTTGAGCTGGGTGGATGGAGTCGGACTTTGCGCTGGGTGGATGAAGTCGGACTTTGTGCTGGGTGGATGGAGTCGGACTTTGCGCTGGGTGGATGGAGTCGGATTTTGCGCTGGATGGATGGAGTCGGGCTTTGCGATGGGTGGATGGAGTCGGACTTTGAGCTGGGTGGATGGAGTCGGAGTTTGCGCTACATGGATGGAGTCGGACTTTGCGCTAGATGGATGGAGTCGGACTTTGCGCTGGATGGATGGAGTCGGACTTTGTACTGGATGGATGGAGTCGGACTTTGCGCTGGGTGGATGGAGTCGGACTTTGCGCTGGATGGAGTCAGAGTTTACGCTGGATGGATGGAGTCGGTCTTTGCGCTGGATGGATGGAGTCATATTTTATGCTGGATGGAAGAAGACGTACTTTACGCTGGATGGATGGAGTCGGACTTTGCGCAGGAAGGATGGAGTCGGACTTTGTACTGGGTGGATGAAGTCGGACTTTGAACTGGATGGATGGAGTCGGACTTTACGCTGGATGGATGGAGTCGTACTTTACGTTGGATGGATGGAGTCGGACTTTGCGCAGGAAGGATGGAGTCGGACTTTGTACAGGGTGGATGGAGTCGAACTTTGCACTGGATGGATGGAGTCAGACTTTGCGCAGGAAGGATGGAGTTGGACTTTGCGCTGGATGGAGTCGTACTTTATGCTGGATGGATAGAGTCGTACTTTGCGCTGGGTGGATGGAGTCGGACTTTGCGCTATGTGGATGGAGTTGGACTTTATACTGGCTGGATGGAGTCGGACTTTGTACTGGATTTATGGAGTTGGCCTTTGCGCTGGATGGATGGAGTTGGACTTTACGCAGGATGGATGGAATTGGACTTTGCGGTGGATGGATGAGTCGGACTTTATACTGGATGGATGGAGTCCAGCTCCACTCAACAAGAACCCAATAAGAACAATGTCTTCATTTATTGAGCTCTATAGGGACAAAATAAAGTTGTGGGGTTCCGAGGATTGGTGAAATATGGTTCTTTTTTTTGCGGAATAAGACTAATATTATGTTTCTTTCGGTTTGTCTGCAGGAGAACATCTAGTTATTAATATGGCGCCATTTTTGGTTGCGAGAGTCTACTCACTACTAGAGGAAACGGCCCGATATTTTATAGGCAGGACATAAGAATTCAACATTTTAAATCTACTTTCTCCCTGAAACGCGTGGTGAATATTCAGCCTCGTGATCTGATGCGATTGAGCTTGCTGTTTTGTTCTGGTAGTTGAAAATCGCGCTCGTTATAAGAAACGGAAGGAAAAATTACTTAACGACTTCTGCCAAACACATTGGTACACAGATGGTACCAGAACTGTCACGGCGCCCTCCCTGCTCCAGCATATTGTGAGCAGTTGCTGAATGGAGCCATGTCGTCTTTCTCCTCTCTGAACAGGTGTTTATTCGGTGATGAATATTTTACGCCATTTTTTTATACTATTTAAACAATTTTTTGTCACTTTTTAGTAAAACTAAAAAATGAAAAAAACAAATGAGTATAATATTTATGATTGTAAAATAAAATTTATACCTATTTTATCACTCATAGCTAAACCATATAGGGGCTCTGGTAGGCATCCAGTCCCAAAAAAGTCTTATTGTCCCATAGGAAAAGACTTTGATGACTTTTGATAACGGGCCACCCTATTACCAATGAGGAATCTATTGGAGATCTTTAGCTAAATCCAATGAGCACTTTGGGTGGTCATCTCAGGGGGGCAAAATTAGGTAGAATTGGTCACCTCTCCACATATGTCTACTTTAGCAAATAAGTGTATTCTCCATGAAATAATAGAAATGTTAGAATTCCGTGGAATGATATCACCCAGTTGTCAATTAATTATTTTTCACATTTCTCGAATAAAAAACAGGGGAATGGCATAAACTAAGGTAAAAAAAATATCTAAAATTCTTATTTTTGGGAAAGATTGAAAGTATTTTCTGAAACAGACGTATCAGGAGACATGAAAGGTCCTCTTACAGGTGCTTTGGAACTAAGCTAACTATATAGGGGGAGAAGTGACAGTCACTATCGAACCCTCTTTTCCAAGAGGATACATTATCTATACATGATGCTACTGTATAAGTCAATGGTTAAATTATATATGGGCTCTGGCTGGTACTTGAAGGAACTCATTGGCTGTGACCTTTTTGTCTGTTCAGGCTTTGAAATATTACACTTGAGTCTTGAATCTTTGGAGGACCCAAAGGGTCTCATTGACCCATAATAAGAAACAAGTTGTAAGGTTCTATGTATATATTCCTGAAACTCAGTTTGTTCGTCGGCCATTTTACTTTCTGTCTTGCTGCAGCTATCTTGCCCTCAGTCAAAATGGAGTTTCCAGCTTGCATGTTCCAGCCCTGATTCTCTCCTTTGCGTCTTAAGCAGCCACAGCTGAGCAATCAGTGCTTCAGAATCTAGCCTGCAGTGAACCTGTGACTTGACTCCTGTAAGCCTTGGACCTTGTACTCCAGCTATTCCTACTGAGGAACTCTGAAGCACTTGTGGACTCTGAACCCTGCTCTTTGAAAGACCCACATTTGCATGGACTTACGGTAACAGAGAAGAAGATCCTGAATCTGTATTGGAGAGTGATTGCTGAGCTTGGATTACTCTGGCCTGCTGTGTCTCCTGTTTCTGTGTCTGCAAACTGTGTGACTATTTCTGCCAACTTGTATGAAGTAATACAGGACTTTTCTATATCAAACCTGTGACTCCTGTGTTTTCATCGCACCCAAGCACAAGACGCTATATGAACTGTACTACATACATTACAAGATTCTGAAGCCAAAACGTTAGTGTCTGCTGGGTCTGGAAGGCTGTGTCTGCTGTAACTTGGATATCAGATGTCTGGTTGAAACTTTCTGTGATGATAGTGGTTGTGACTTCTCACAACCATTCCAGGTGAGCAGTTCCCTTAATTTTTTTTTCTCTCTGCAGTGTTGCCACAGGTGAACACTATTGTTTTTTTTTCTCTCCTCTTCTTCCAGTAATCCTGTCTTAAAAGATCTGGAAAATGGAGGCCCGCATTAAGGAACTTTGCGGAGTGACTGATAATATCCTTGCAGATTTGCAGAATATAAAGACCCGTTTTACAAATCTACAGGACCTCAATAATCACAATTTGCAAGTGGTTGGACAGACTACCCAGGATTTGCGAGCCAGGATTGAGGTTCTAGAGGGGCGAGTCCAGGCTCCTGCCGTAGCCCCGAGTGCTGGGATTCCCAAGTTGCCCCCTTTTCGTTTTGGCGGTGAACGTGAGAAATTCAGGGGATTTATTAATCAATGCAATCTTTTTTTTTCTGCACATGCTTCACAATTTCCCACTGAACGATCTAAGGTGCTTACTATAATTATGTTGCTTACCAACAAGGCTTTAATGTGGGCAAACCCTCTGATTGAGACTGAGGATGATTGTTTGAATCACCTTGATGATTTTATTTCAGCCATGGGGCAGGTGTTTGATGACCCCAATCGAGGTGCAACAGCTGAAGCAGCCATGTTAGCTTTGCGCCAAGGTAAGCACTCTGTAGCTGAATATGCCTTGGATTTCAGGAGATGGGCCCTTGATACTACCTGGGACAGTTCCGCCAAAAAATCTATTTTTCGAAAGGGGTTATCTCCACTGATTAAGGATGAACTTGCTCGTGCCGACCCTCCCACTGCGTTAGGTGACTTTATTAACTACTGCATCCGTATTGATACTCGTCTGACTGAACGCAGGCAAGAGAGATGGTTCGAAAGCAATCGTACTAACCTTTTCCTACCTTCCTCTCCAGCTAAGGAACCTTTGAGTAGGATTACACGGGAACCTGAACCTGAACCCATGCAGGTAGACTCTTTACAACGACGGGTTAGTGATGCACGCAAGGAACATCGTTTTAAGGAGAATCTATGTTTCTATTGTGGTAAGTCAGGGCACTTCATTATAAACTGCCCCAGCCGTTCTCGTAAGACTACTGCAGCACTCATTCATTGTGAGTGTTGCGAGAGGGCATCTGTCAGGTCCGAGCCTCAGGCTCCAGAGAGATCTGCAGCAACAGATCTTGATTTTCGGACTTAAACTCCGTTACCTCTGAGGACGTTGACTGTGTAAACGCTGCCATTTTTCAAGTTTCCTCAGCGGTGTCCCAGCTGAGTTGTAAGAAAAACAATTCTCATTGCTTTCTTTCCATCAAACTCTGGGTTGACTCAGCTTGGGTGTCTAGCTCTGCTATGATCGACTCAGGGGCAAGTGGAAATTTTATGGATGTCTCCTTTGCTCTGAAACAGGGACTACGTTCAGTGAAGAAGGCTACTCCAGTACAGATGGAAACTGTGGATGGCTCCCTGCTGACCTCTGGACCAGTGGATCAGGAAACAGAGCCTTTGAGGGTTTTTATGGGTAAAGATCATCAAGAGAAACTGTCCTTTATGCTTATCTCTTCTCCCCACTTTCCCATTATTCTAGGGCTACCATGGCTGCAGGCTCAGAATCCTACCATTAACTGGGAGACCAAGGAATTACACTTTCCAGAGAAACAGATGAGTCCAAAAGTTTCAGCTTGCTCTGTTCCTAAAGGAATCATGTCAGTCCCTGAACTACCAGCTGTATACCAGGACTATGTGGATTTATGTGACAAGAAGAACGCTGACCAGCTTCCTCCTCACCGTCCATATGATTGTCCAATTGAATTATTGCCTGGAGCAGAGATACCTTTTGGTAAGATCTACCCCCTGGCGGGGCCCGAGCTAAAGGCTTTAAAGGATTACATAGATGAAAATCTAGCCAAGGGCTTCATACGCCCCTCTTCATCTCCTGCAGGTGCACCCATCTTCTTTGTAAAGAAGAAAGATGGATCTCTGAGACCATGCGTAGACTATAGGGAACTCAATAAGGTTACTATTAGAAACCGTTATCCATTGCCTTTAATCCCTGAGTTATTGGAGAGAGTGCGACATGCCAAAAATTTTTCTAAACTAGATCTTCGTGGGGCCTATAACTTAGTCCGTATTAGACCTGGGGATGAATGGAAGACTGCATTCAGGTCACGCTATGGACACTTTGAATATCTAGTTATGCCTTTTGGTCTGAGTACCGCCCCAGCCACTTTCCAACACTTGGTGAATGACATCTTCAGGGATCTCCTAGATACATTCGTGGTAATTTATTTGGATGATATTCTAATTTTTTCTAACTCCACAGAGGAACATCATGGACATGTGAGAATGGTCTTGGAACGTCTAAGACAAAATCATCTTTACATCAAACTTGAAAAGTGTGAATTCCATAGGACCGAAATTCAATTTCTGGGGTATGTACTGTCTACACAAGGAATTAGTATGGATGGAAGCAAAACCCAAGCCATCAAGGATTGGCCAAGTCCTAGAAATGTGAAGGAGGTACAACGCTTCATCGGGTTTGCCAACTTCTATAGACGTTTCATTAGAAATTTCTCTGAGGTAGGTGTCACCTATCACTCAACTTACCCGGAAAGAGTCTAGGTTTTCCTGGACTCCCCAAGCCCAGGAAGCATTTTCCCGTCTAAAAGATAAATTTACCACTGCACCTATCCTAGTACATCCCAACCCCGAGCTTGCCTTCATAATAGAGGTGGATGCTTCAGACTGTGCCGTTGGAGCTATACTCTCTCAGAGAACAGGTGAGAAGAATGTCTTGCATCCCTGTGCCTTCTTTTCCCAGCAGTTGTCTTCGGCTGAGAGGAACTACGATGTGGGCAATAGAGAGTTGTTGGCCATTATTGCCGCCTTCAAAGAATGGAGACACCTTCTTCAGGGAGCTGCACAGCAAATAGTCGTCCTGACAGACCATCGTAACCTTGAGTTTATCAGGTCGGCTAAGTGCCTGACTCCTCGCCAGGCTCGCTGGAATCTTTTCTTAAACCAATTTAATTTTATCATCTCTTATAGACCAGGATCGCGCAATGGAAAGGCTGATGCACTCTCTAGGATTTACTCAGCAGAGACACGTCCAATTACTCCTCCTAAGACTATTCTTCCTGACTCTAGATTCCTAGGAGTAATTCATAATCAAGACCTACTTAAGGACATCAAGGAAGCATACCATGCGGATTCCTTTTTGGCACAACCCCCAAGGGACGTAAGTCTTGTCTTTAAGAATGGTGTGTGGATTCAGGGACAACGTCTGTATATTCCTGAAACAGTCAGATTAAGAGTATTGCAACTCATTCACGATTCCAAGATAGCTGGGCATAGAGGAATTCTAAAGACACAGGAATTTCTTTCTCGTTTCTTTTGGTGGCCCACTTGCAGGAAGGATGTTTTGAATTATGTCACTTCATGTGAGGTCTGTGCAAGATGCAAAACACCTCGCTCCTCACCAACTGGTCTGTTACAGCCTCTTCCCACCCCGTCCCGCCCGTGGGGATCCATTTCTATGGACTTCATTGTGGAGTTACCAACCTCTCAGGGGAAGAACACCATTCTAGTGGTGGTTGACCGTCTAACAAAGGCAGCTCATTTTATCCCTTGTGTCGGCTTACCCACTGCAAAACAGACATCAGATTTGATGATTAAAGATGTGTTTCGCTTACATGGAGTACCGGATGAGGTTATTTCGGATCGAGGGGTGCAATTCACTTCTAGGTTTTGGCAAAATTTCTGTGCAGCATTGGACATTAAAGTAAACCTTTCTTCTGCTTTTCATCCCCAGACTAATGGACAGACCGAACGAACCAATCAAACCCTGGAGCAGTATCTCCGCTGCTTTATCTGCCACCTACAGGATGATTGGGTGGATCTACTTCCATTAGCTGAGTTCTCGTATAACAACTCTCAGAGTGCCTCCACTAAACAGTCTCCTTTTTACTCTAATCTAGGTTATCATCCTAACATTCTACCACGATTTCCCATAGAAACGCCTTTACCAGCAGTGGCTGAAAGAATCACGTCTTTACAGAAGAATATGGATCTTCTAAAGGAAAATCTGGAATCGGCTCAAGAAAGGTACAAGAAAGCAGCAGATAAATTTCGTAAACCTGCACCAGCTTTCAAGGTAGGAGACTTGGTCTGGCTGTCAACCAGAAATCTTAAGTTAAGGATTCCATCGTCTAAGTTGGGACATAAGTACATTGGACCCTATAAAATCAGTAAAATTATAAGTGCCGTTGCTTGTCGTCTTCAACTGCCCAGAACTATGAGAATCCACCCGGTCTTTCATGTATCCCTACTAAAGGCTGCGACACCCAATACGTTTCCTGGACGTTCCTCTCCTTGCCCTGACCCAGTGCTAGTCGATGGTCAGGAAGAATTTGTGGTGGAAAGGATTTTAGATTCCAGGTTGTATAGAAATCAGTTACAATATCTGATTAAATGGAAGGGCTACCCAGTGGAGGACAACTCATGGGAACCGGTCAATAACGTTAATGCTCCTCGCTTGCTCCGTCAGTTTCATCAGAGGTACCCACACAAGCCTGGTCTGAGGTCATCCGGAGGTTGTCCTTAAGGGGGAGTAATGTAAGGTTCTATGTATATATTCCTGAAACTCAGTTTGTTCGTCGGCCATTTTACTTTCTGTCTTGCTGCAGCTATCTTGCCCTCAGTCAAAATGGAGTTTCCAGCTTGCATGTTCCAGCCCTGATTCTCTCCTTTGCTTCTTAAGCAGCCACAGCTGAGCAATCAGTGCTTCAGAATCTAGCCTGCAGTGAACCTGTGACTTGACTCCTGTAAGCCTTGGACCTTGTACTCCAGCTATTCCTACTGAGGAACTCTGAAGCACTTGTGGACTCTGAACCCTGCTCTTTGAAAGACCCACATTTGCATGGACTTACGGTAACAGAGAAGAAGATCCTGAATCTGTATTGGAGAGTGATTGCTGAGCTTGGATTACTCTGGCCTGCTGTGTCTCCTGTTTCTGTGTCTGCAAACTGTGTGACTATTTCTGCCAACTTGTATGAAGTAATACAGGACTTTTCTATATCAAACCTGTGACTCCTGTGTTTTCATCGCACCCAAGCACAAGACGCTATATGAACTGTACTACATACATTACACAAGTTTTCAGTTTGAGAAATTGATGAAACTTACGGTAATTTTATGGCTTGAACCATTACGGCATATTGGATTGTCCTCTTGGGGTGTACATGTAGGAATTACAGGAGGTACAGAGATTGTAGTTGTACTCTGACCATGGCCATCTTACATGCTAAAAAAGTTCCTGTGTCCAATACAAAGAGACCAGTTCTATAAATGATGCATGATAGTTGGCAGTCAAGTCACAGTTTTGGGGAAATGGCTAAAACGTATGGGAATTTTATGACTGTAACCATTAGGACACATTGGTTGCCCTATTTGGTGGACTCTTTGGATGAACAAAGAGGAAGTATAAGAGGTACAGAAATTGTAGTCGCACTCAGGCTGAAGCTTAAGGCGCTCAATAGGTCCTCATTCCCGACCAGTTCTATAAATGATGCTTGACAGTTGGGGAAATGGCCAAAACTCATGAGAATTTGATTGACACTTATAGAAATTCTATGGTTAAAACAAATGAGACTTGGGTTTATTATAGTGGGTGAAAAAGTTATAGTTATACTCAAGCTCTTGTTCCTTTGCCCCATATGAAGAGACCATTAATGCAAATGATGCATGAAAATTGGGGGTCAATTCACGGATTTGGGGAAACGGCTGTAACTTATGGGAATTTAATGGCTCAAATCATTAGGGCACATTGGCTTGTCTTCTTTGTGAACTCCCCTTCAATGTACAAAGAGGAATTATAGGAGGTAATGAAATTATATTCGTACTCGGACTGGTGCTCTTGCCCTACTTGTAGAAGTCCTCTTGCCCTGCGTGAAGAAACCAGTTTTAGAAACGATGCTTGACAGTTGGCGTTCAAGTCACAGATTTAAGGAAATGGTTGCAACTTTTGGGAATTCTATGGCTAGAACCATTACGGCACAATGGTTTATCGTCTTCAGTGGATTTTCTATCTGTCTACAAAGAGGAATTATGGGAGGTACAGAAAGTCCTACATACTTGAACTGGAGCTTAAGAGGCCCAAAATATCCTCCTGCATCATGGTAAGAAAGTAGTTCAATAAACGGCACTTGACATTTGGAGAAATTGCCAAAGCTTATGAGGATTTGATTGGCATTTATAGAAATTCTATGGCTGGAACCATGGGGTTCCAGGACTTATTTTAGTGGATGGAGAAGATAGATTTATAACGAAGCTCTGGAGCTTGAGAGGGTCCAAAATGATCTATTCACCCCATATGAAAAGACCAGAACTATAAATGAGCCATTTTAGTTTTTGGACAAGTCACAGATTTGGAGAAATAACTGAAGTTTATGCAGGACCTGTTCGTAACGTTTAGAAAGCATATGGTGGAAACCGATGGTACTCTAGAGTTCGAGAGGGTCCAAAATGATTCCTATTCTCATATGAGGAGAGCAGGTCGATAAATGATGTGTGATAGCTGTTGGCCCTTTAAAAATTTTGCATTGGGGGGCCCAAAAGGGGTCTTAGGGTTGTATTTATGTTTGATTTCACCCTGATGTAAATTGCAGATTCACTGCGGCGTCCATTCCATCCCGACATTTTCATCAGCGCTAATCACACGTTGTAATATTAATGATATATTTGTATGTCATCCAGAAAGTTATCCGCCGAGTGCGAGAATCTACAATTCTGAGATTGTGACATTTTAATGGAAGCCCAGAGCCTGACCTCGGACGGGGGTTACCGTCTACTGTAAGTGGCGCGTCGGGAGAAAAACAACGGCACCGGTGCATTTACTTAAAGTAGTGTCGAGGAGGTCAAACACATCAGGAGAAATTGGAGTAAACTTGTGAAGGCTACTTTTAAGAGGTGTGCTGTACGTACCGGGTGATGGAACGAGTCTTGGAACAAGATAACTGCTCTGGAGACGAGCAAATGTCACTCGTCAAATATCACTCTACATTTTACTGAGAAGTTTCTTGTTTTTATGGGGTAATCGCACTGCCTTCTTGCTAGAGATACAGCATGTTGTATGTTCGGGGTGAAGGAATACTTGACTTCTGGTGGGCTCTTTTAATGGAAAGCTTGAGCCGTCCATCAGAGATAAGCGGATATACAGTAGGTGCTAATGTGACGGCGGCGGGGCGCTATGTCCATGGTGAATGACATGGGGCACGCAACGCAAATAGTACAGAGCGCCAAGGCGAACTGCTTTACTAAAGTAGGGTCACAACCATCGTTGTGGAGGTGGCCACATCCATATATTCTGAAAATTTCCCAACTTATTCCTTTAACTGTTGGCTTATAATTGATAAAAGCATATATCACCCATGGCTTTGATGCTTAAAAAGCATAAACTATGCTTCACTACAGTTAAAAAAAAGCTATTCCGAATTATACCAGCTAGAATGATGCCATAAAGACACCCTTTGTCAGCACAACCTACACCAAAGTGGCCTCAATAAATCTGCCCCTTTAGGTAAAGCAAATTCATTTTTATATCCAATACAGGCTCTTCAGGGGTGGAGCATGCATACAGGTACCTCCCCCGCAGAACCTATAATAGACAAAACACCAAGTGTGGACAGACCGTACATAAAACTTGTAAAATTGTGTAGGGACCCTGTAGGCAAGAGAGTCCAGGGCTTACCATTAAAGTGGCAGCTGGAAAGGAAGAGTACCATGTACTTTTTTGAACGGAGGGTTCTGTGCTTTCGCCTTAATACTTCTGTATCAATTTTCTCAGAGTCTTTCTTTAAAAGGATTCTCCATTTTGGAAATTCCCTTCATGTTAGAAGGATCACTTAATAAAAAGCAAGTTACAGTGATCAATTGTAATAAGTGAGAAAGCTTAGAGATAAGTATTTAATTTCCCTACAACACCCCCACAGGGGAAATGAGGAATTACATTAATGGGATGTCTGTATAGTAAAAAACAGTCCTTCAAAACAAGAGACAATCTTTTATCCTGAATCATTCTGGTCAGCAGATGAGGATGCTGAAAGAGGCTTTGAAGCATTGGGGATAATTTTTTTTTCTTAAAGGGGTTGACCAGCATTGAGGCTCAAATATGCTGACTCTCTACTGCATGCTGTCAGGACTCTGCTGCTGGCACTGAGAGCGCGCAGTCATTTAACTACAAGTATTCAATTTGCATACTTCCGGCCACATTCCAACTAGATGTGACCGGCCTCAATCAATTCACTTGTTCAAAGTGAGGCCAGACACGTCTAGTCAGCATGTGACTGCATGTATGCAAAATCGCATACTTCCGGTCACATGCCGCTTACTCTCGAAGCTGTCAGCGGAGAGTCCTGACAGCTCTCACACTGCGCGCTGTGAGGATTCAAAAGTCTGCAATCACATAGAGTGACGGCAGACTTGGACAGCCCCTTTAAATGCATTTATTTTGGGGTTAAAAAAAATCATTTTTGTAATTAAAATTTCTGTTTTACTTTTACAGTCTCTTTATGTGGTTTGTGTTCATGAATCATTTGAGAAAAAGAGAGGTGAAAGAGTTACAAACTCTCCTGTCAGATCATCAGAACGAGCTCACTGACAGATACTCTGTTAACTCATTCTGCAGCCAGAAACAGACATTTCTGCAAATGATCTATGAAAAGCCAAAATGTGCAATTTTTTTTAATGAAACCCAATTGCAAAAATTATTTTTAGCCTAAAATAAATGCATGCAAATAAATTAATGTTCGGAATTGGAATTCCTTAATAGTGTATAAATGTAGATTTTTCGACCCCCTTTGTAGAAGAATCTCTGGGATTAGGATACTTTCAGGTCTTCCCATATGGATCACTGCCCCTAGTGTTGGCTTTTGGCACTACACCGCGCATTTTTTCTCATTCATTTTATCAGGTCGACATGAATTCTCACCCCTCTTGTCTTTTATCACCCGTCGCAGGTAAACACTCTAAAACATATTCCTTTTTTCTCCTCTGCTATTTATCTACCATCCCATAAATAAAATATATTCTTTCTTCTATTGTGACACAGCTGAAACTTCTGCAGCTCCGCGCCCATACATCACGTCGACGCTACGAGATTGCACATTAGGTTACTGTAAAATCTGGTTCTGCTGGGAAAAATGCCAGATCTGTAAAAATTAGACCCAAAGAGGATTCTTTTCTATGAA
>JARQOD010000001.1:982666231-982694833 GCA_033576555.1 Oophaga sylvatica | reverse complement strand
GGCCACTTAAGCTCATTATAACAAGCAGCATACAATAACAGGAGACCTCACACCATTAGCCACATCATTTCCGCACAATTAAACTACACGCAAATCAATTTTTTTTTTTTAAATTGCCGAACCTGGTGAATTTGAATTTCAGAAGGTTGAATCATCTCTAATACAAGTGCTCGGAGTATTAGGACTGCAGCTGTGGCTCAGTGGTTATCACTGTACTATATATAGGGCAGCACGGTGGCTCAGTGGTTAGCACTGCAGCCTTGCAGCACTGGGGTTCCTGGTTTCAAATCCAACCAAGGTCAACATCTGCAAGGAGTTTGTATGTTCTCCCTGTGTTTGTTTTCCAGTTTCCTCCCACACTCCAAAGACATACAGATTGGGGATGTAGATTGTGAGCCCCAATGGGGACAGTGATGATGTCTGTGAAGCGCTGTGGAATATGATGGCACAATATAAGCAAACCATAATGAACAATAATAACTGGTGCATGGGAACAAAATACTTACCTTTCCATGAGCGCTGGTAACCCTCGCTATGCCTGCACATATGACCATACTATACAAGTTCTATCTAAAAGGAACATACTGTATAATATAGTGCACAAGTAACAGTGCCAAAAATTGGCCAAATAACACTTTATACATTGCCACCGGCACCATACATTTCAAATCTTATAGACTATCTGGTGTCTAAATAACAATGAGTTAATTGCGACCTGTGCGACCAATCCAGGTGAATTTTGTGTTTCCTTGTGAAGTGGGTGTCACGCTTACGCCCTGGCAGATGGGCGTGAGCCAAGGGAGTTGTGGCCTCACTCTGCCACAAACCAGACTACCCTGGAAGTGGCGTGACTAAGACAGCTGCCTCGGTCTTCAATGGAGCCTCTGATGGTGAGGTCAGGCTTGTGTGGCAGGCAGCTGCCAGGTGCCACTCCAGGGTGGTGTCTGGCTGTGGCTGCTGATGACACTTGGGGAGACGGTGGCATGGCTGAGACACAGGGCAGGCTGGCACAGATGAGACACAGGGCAGGCATGCACGGATGAGACACAGGGCAGGCTGGCACGGATGAGACACAGGGCAGGCTGGCACGGATTAGACACAGGGCAGGCATGCACGGATGAGACACAGGGCAGGCTGGCACGGATGAGACACAGGGCAGGCTGGCACGGATGAGATGTGGAGCCCAGCTGCGTCGGGATTCATATCTCCAAGAAGGGTGCGCAGAAGGAATTCACCACTAGAGGTCTCAATATACATTCACACACCTTCACCCATCCCTAAGACCACCAGAGGGAGCTCCTATAGTGATATAAAAGGAGGGTGAAGACAGGAAAGAGAGCTCAATCAGTCAGTCTGAAGGCTGCAGTCTGCAGTAAGGTGAAGTTCAGTCAGATTAGAGAGACTGCAGAGCATTTCAGTTCAGCAAAGTGGAGGCTAGTAAAGTGGAACTGAATCCATTTCAGTCTAGTCAGAGCTGAAACAAGCGAGTAGTCTGCAGACAGAGCAGACGAGTGGAGTTTGCAGCGAGGGACTCCAGAGCTCAAGTTGAGAGCCAGGAGCGTGCCGACGCTCAGAGAGCGGCGAAGAGGCGGCCCACCAACTGCCAGTGTGTGTAATCGTGTGAGGCCCTGAGTAGACCAAGGGCAAGTGGAAAGAGAAGTAAAAGAGGCGGAAGAGCCTTTCCGGGCTCACCTCAACGAGTATTACCGGACGCCGGGGTCCGAGTCTATAGGGATCTGCAAGACCCATAGGAGAACACCGGAGTTCCTGGAGGACTACAAGTCCCAGGAGTACCACAGAGCTGATACATAACCGGGCCAGAAGGACGGAGTTCAGACGAGCAGGGCCCTGCAAGCAGGACAATGTACTTCAAGAAAAGGCCCAATCACAAGGTCAGCCAGGTGCAGGACAGAGACTAAGTTAGGCCCAGCTTCATGCAGGCCAGGACTTTGTTACAGTGAGGCAAGGAACAGGAGGCCACACACCTACTCAGTGGGAGAATCTGGATGTGCACCCTTCACCCTACAGTGCTCCGGGGAGTGCTTGCAACATCTTCAGTAAAGGTACCAAAGTGACTTGTGTGTGTGTTCCTCTTCATACCCCTAACTGCCGAGTCCCCGTCAGTCCTGCATCCCTACACATCTAGCTGCCCTGAAGGACTCAGCCTCACCTGTGGGAGGTCTAACACCTATAGCTGCACAACACCAACCCTTCACTGGATCTGCACCGCAGCGCTGGTCACCCTGACCAGGTACCACAGGTGGCATCACGAATCCCCATACCAACATTCAATTCCCCTGTAAATATCCCACATTTATGGGTGAGCTCCCAGTGCCACGGACCGAGCTGTGTTGCCGTGACATCCCCTTTAGAAGGTATTAGGCTCGGATCCGAGTACCCCACTGCTCTGGGAGGGCGGCTCAGAGACACAGGGCAGGCTGGCACGGATGAGACACAGGGCAGGCAGGCACAGATGAGACACAGGGCAGGCTGGCACGGATGAGACAGGGCAGGCAGGCCCTGTTTACACAGCAAATGCAGATACTGGAACTGACTGGAAGGAATGGTGTATGGAGGAACAGGTGAGACCTGTTCACACAGGAGGAGAACCGCAAGGCTGCGGAGAAGGGCTGTAGAGCCGCAAGAGATACTGCAGAGGCAGGAGCAAAGCAGAGCGAAACCGCAAGATATACGGAGAGGAGCTGCAGCAAGAGATTGCTGCAGCAGCAGGAGCAAAGCAAAAAGGAACCGCAAGATCTGTGGAGAGGAGCTGCAGCTGCAGGAATGAAGCAGAGCGGAACCACAAGATATGCGGAGAGGAGCTGCAGCAAGAGATTGCTGCAGCGGCAGGAGCGAAGCAGAGCAGAACCGCAAGATATACGAGAGGGGAGCTGCAACAAGAGATTGCTGCAGCGGCAGGAGCGAGGCAGAGTGGAACGGCAAGATATGCGGAGAGGAGCTGCAGCAAGAGATTGCTGCAGCTGCAGTAGTGAAGCAGAGCAGAACCACAAGATATGCGGAGAGGAGCTGCAGCAAGAGATCACTGCAGCAGGAGCAAAGCAGAGCAGAACCGCAGGAGAGCGGACAAGAGGCAGAGAGAGATACAGAGAGACCACAAGGCAAGACACAGCAGGGAAGAAACCACAGACAAGGAGACTAAGAGATCAGAGGTAGGACAGAGTTCAGACATGTTACAGTGGGCTTCCTCAGGGGATGTACCCTACTTGGTTCTACAAATTTCACACCTCTCAGGTCAACCATGCAACCAAAAATCTGAATTTGGTCTGAAGAGAATGACAATTTTTTTAGCTGCCCCATAATCTCAAGGAATATCCCGCTAAGTGGTTCTTGGGATTACAGAACAGATGTAAAATGTAATTGTAATAAGTTTGGGGATCAGTATATATCACATTCTAGGACCTGTTTGCTCCAAATGGCCTACCGACTGGTTGATTGAAAGAAGAAGCCATTAGCTGTCATAGACCTAGTACTTAAGCCAAACAGTGAGGCTAGCATCAAAAAGATTTTGGAAGACTGTGGACTAGCTTGGTCCTCCAGAAGGTTGAGGTTTCGCTAAAGAAGGACTCTGAGAAACATTGCACTGGACGCCCTCTTGTATATACAGGGGATGTATGAAATGAGGTTTTTCTGAAGAGGCAATGACTCATGATTTGCTCTTATTCTTTTTTTTATAGAACGATTCTGTCCTAGACATGTATTTGAAGTGAGAAATTTGGAAAATTTGACAACATTTTTTGAATCTTCAGAATAAAAAGTCCTAAGCAATGCAGATAGAATATATGTCTTGGATAACGTAAAGGAAACATAAAGATGAAATTTTAAGAAATGTACAAAGAAAATAATATAAAAATTGTTAAAAAAAATTATGGGCCTGATTACGCAAAAAACATAAAAAATTAAAAAATAAAAAATTGAATTAAGATCTATAAGTGCTAGATTAACTGGGAGTCTATCATCTAATTTTAAAGGTAATTACTAATTAAGAAAATTTAGACAAAAATGAGTTGTTTACTCAAGTAAATAAAAAGTTTTGGAATTTTTTTTTTTCTTTCGTGTATCTTCTCCTTATTTTTGTTGCAATGTGAATACAGGAACTAAATGACTGAGTCATAGATGTTTTTTTTTCTGGTTAAATTGTTTAGTGTTCAGTTCCTAGCAGCAGTTGTCCATCATTTTCGGCACAATTTGTTGGCAACAGTTTAGTTTAAAAATAGAAAGGTAATTTATATTTTTTTTAATGTTTTTTCATTTTTCCAAAATTACTACGCCTGTAAGAAATTACATAATGGACCTAGAATTTGGGAAGTAAAGTAACACACTTATTGCAGAGTGCCACGTCAAGACGGACTATAGTTAGTTTAGACATTCGCAATTTTTTGTAAGTAGGAATAGAAATTTAACGAGAACTATAGCTTTTGACATTTCTCACAAAGTTTCTGAATTAAACTTTTTTTTGATGGTTCAAATTCTGTTCTTAAGATGTCCTTTTCTTTTTCTTGTTCCATACAGAAAAGCCTGCGGATCAATGTTCTGTGCCCACCAAAATTCAATTCACCTGTTCGAGCGGATTTTCATGGGATATTTGATTTGCAGAGAAGTTTTTCTCCCCAATTTAATGTGTGGGGACTCTCAGATGTAGGATGTGGAAAAAAATCTCTATACTCACCCTAACTTTACCACCGCATCTTCTGATCACCCTCTCGGGTCTGCGTATGCTTACGTAAGGTCACAACACACAGAACAGGCAGCGATCAAAAGGTGCAACAAGGACTTGACAGGTGATGGTGGGACTGGAAAGGCTTATGGTAAGGTGAATATAAGTATTTTTTAACATTTTTTTTATTTCTTGTGGGCCCTAAACGGTACAGAAAGCTGGCAGCTAGGAGCTCACATTTTGCTGAATTTGCTAGGAGGTAAATTTTTAAAAAGTAAGCATTTTGGAGAAAGCTAATTTTTGCTAAATTCAAGTAGAATTCAGTAACACTCGAATATATTCTCTCATCTCTAATTAGAAATATTGTCCAGGAGCCATTCTTATGTAAGGTCCATAACCCGATATTTTAAGGTGAAGATCGTAGATGATTGAATCATTTCGTAAGGAATCAAATCAATCATGGATTTCCTGAAAATTTCATTTTCTGGTAAATCCAAATTTTTGAGGTTGAGGAATTCAGCTAACTGGTGGTCAGTCAGCAACCATTTTGCAGAATTCTTTTGAGGGCTGGGAAGGGTTTAAAAAATAATATAAGATTACACTGACTTATAATAGACCTACCCCTCACCTGTCCTGTGGCTTGAAGTTGCCCAACTGGTCCCATGCTTACTCCCTCCGGACTTTGGATCTTCCAATGATAAGAAGACTATTTCAATATTTCGGATCCTACGACACTTGGGCCTATGTGATCACGTGCAGTGCGATTAATGTCATTGATGTAGGGACGTCCGTTATGCTTTGGACTCTGGAGAGACCCGGGGCACAATAAACGGCCATCGAGGCGCTTTCAATGTAGACTGAATTGTATTTCTACCGAATGAAATCTGCTGACTGATTCGGGACTGTTATGATTTGGTAGCTGAGGAGAGCAGGCAAAAAGGAAATACACCAGAGCAGTTGGAAACTATGAGATTGCAGTACCCTGACTAACGACCACAACTAGAGGCAGCCGTGGAGCGTTCCTACGTTGGTCCTAGACGCCTCGTCACAGCCTGAGAAACTAACTACACCTAAAGATAGAAAGAGGAAAGCTATCTGCCCCAGAGCAGATTCCCAAAGAACATAGAAAGCCCCAAACATGTAATGGCGGTTAGACAAGAAGAAATACTGACACAGACAGAAAATAGTAAGAGCAAACGTTGGGGCCCAAACTTACTAAATAGAAAAGGATAGGAAGGGCACTTACTGCAATCCCAAAAAACCCTGAAAAGCACCAACTCTACTAATTTCAAAAACACCTGAGATCACACGACCTCTACCACCTAAATTAGTTCTCTGGTGTAACCAAAAACAAAACAGCAGCCACTGAGAAAACTGGAAAAAGCAAATAAACCAACATCAGTGGCTGAACTGAACTGAGAGGCAAAAGCCCCCACAGAAGTGTAGGACAAAATGCAAAAATCAAGCACAAAAACAAAAAGAAGAAAATGTCTTATCTGTTAGCAGGAGATTCAGACACAACACAGCAGGCTTCCAAGGAAACAGGAATCAAGGATTGAGACCAGAACAATTGATCACCGGCAACCCTGATGGGAAGGTGACTCCCTTATATAAGACCAGTCAGTAACACCTGATTCCCAATCCTCACAATCTTCACTGGACAGTTCAGTACCGTTTGTAACCACCAGAGGGAGCTTCTGCTCAGAACTCATTTCCAGCCTATTCACAACAGTACCCCCCCCTTGAGGAGGGGTCACCGAACCCTCATTTGAGCAACCAGGTCGGTCAGGATGAGTTCTATGATACGCACGGATGAGTCTCCCAGCATGGATGTCCGAAGCAAACACCCAAGAATTGTCTTCCTGACCATAACCTCTCCATTTAACCAAATACTGGAGTTTCCGTCTAGAAAAACGAGAATTCAATATTTTCTCAACCACATACTCCAGATTGCCCTCAACCAAAACAGGGTCAGGAGGCACAGTAGTAGGAACCACTGGCTCAACAAACCTCTTCAACAAGGACTTGTGGAACACGTTATGGATCTTAAATGTCCCTGGAAGAAGCAAACGAAAAGAAACAGGGTTAAGAATCTCCATGATCTTATAAGGTCCAATGAACCTAGGCTTAAATTTAGGAGATGCCACTCTCATAGGAATATTTCTTGAGGACAACCAGACCAAGTCCCCCACTTTAAACCGAGGACCATCAGTCCTATGCCGGTTAGCAAACCGCTGGGCCCTCTCCTGAGAGAGGGACAACCTCTCCACTACCTGGTCCCAAATCTGTTGCATACGCTCCACAACAGAGTCAACACCCGGGCAGACAGAAGCCTCCGTCTGTCCAGAAGAAAATCGAGGGTGAAACCCAGAATTACAGAAAAATAGAGACATCAAAGTGGCAGAGCTAGCCCTATTATTAAGAGCAAACTCAGCCAAAGGCAAAAAAGAGACCCAGTCATCCTCATCAGCAGACACAAAGCATCTTAGATAAGTCTCCAATGTCTGGTTTGTTCTCTCAGTTTGACCATTGGTCTGAGGATGAAACGCCGAGGAGAAAGACAATTGAACACCAATTTTAGAACAAAAGGTCCTCCAAAATCTGGAAACAAACTGGACTCCTCTGTCAGACACAATGTTCTCAGGAATGCCGTGTAAACGAACCACGTGCTGAAGGAACAAAGGCACCAATTCAGAGGAGGAAGGCAACTTAGGTAATGGCACAAGATGTATCATCTTGGAAAACCTATCGCAAATCACCCAGATGACGGTCATTCTCTGAGAAACAGGGAGGTCGGAAATGAAATCCATAGAGATATAGGTCCATGGTCTCTTGGGCACCGGTAATGGCATCAACAAACCACTAGAACGAGAGCAAGGCTTGGAGCGAGAGCAAGTCCCGCAGGACTGCACAAACTCCCTGACATCACGAGACAAGGTAGGCCACCAAAAGGACCGACCAACCAAGTCCCTGGTACCAAAAATTCCGGGATGACCGGCCAACGCGGAACAATGAATCTCAGTGTAATGTATGTAGTACAGTTCATATAGCGTCTTGTGCTTGGGTGCGATGAAATACATGAGACACAGGTTTGATATAGAAGGTCTTGTATTACTTCATACAAGTGGCAAAAATAGTCACACAGTTTGCGATACAGAAGCAGGAGACACAGAAGGCCAGAGTAACTTAAGCTCAGCAATCACTCTCCACAACAGGTTCAGGATCTTCTTCTCTGTTACCGTAAGTCCATGCAAACGTGGATCTTTCAAAGAGCAGGGTTCCAGAGTCCACAAGTGTTCAGAGTTCCTCAGTAGGAATAGCTGGAGTACATAGTCCAAGGCTTCCAGGAGTCAGGTCACAGGTTCACTGCAGGCTAGATCAGAAGCATTGATTGCTCAGCTGTGGCTGCTTAAGAAGCAAGAGGGAAGAATCAGGCGAGAACATGAAAGCTGAAAACTCCATATTGACTGAGGGCAAGATAGCTGCAGCAAGACAGAAAGCAAAATGGCTGACGGAAAAACTGAGTTTCAAGAACATATACAAAGAACCTTACACTCAGACATTACACTCTTTTCCACTGGTCCGGACAAACAATTTCCCAACAGGGCAGCGCTCGGCTTATCTTCTGGCACCCCTCCAGAGCCAGTCTCAAATTGGGCGAGATGGCGGAAAGAACTACACCCTCTTTCAAATAACAGAAGGATCAGATAACTCAGGAGAGTCCGCCAGGAAACTCCTCGAGAGGGCATCCGCCTTAACATTTTTAGTGCCAGGAAGAAATGAAACCACAAAATTAAAACGTGTGAAAAACAAGGCCCACCTGGCCTGTCTAGGATTAAGTCGCTTGGCAGATTCCAGATAAACTAGATTCTTATGGTCAGTAAGGACCACCACCTGATGTTTGGCTCCCTCCAGCCAATGTCTCCACTCTTCAAAAGCCCACTTCATGGCTAATAACTCCCGATTACCCACGTCATAATTACGTTCAGTGGGAGAAAATTTTCGAGAGAAAAAGGCACAAGAGTTACTTTTAGAGGTCTCTGGATCTCTTTGGGACAAAACGGCACCTGCCCCAATTTCAGAGGCATCAACCTCCACCTGAAATGGTAGAGAAACATCAGGCTGCCGTAGAACAGGAGCAGAAGTGAATCTCTGCTTAAGTTCCTGAAATGCAGAGACTGCCTCAGGAGGCCAATTCACCACATCAGAACCCTTCTTGGTCAAATCAGTTAATGGTTTAACAATAACAGAGAAATTACCAATAAATTTACGATAAAAATTGGCAAAACCCAAGAATCTTTGAAGAGCCTTTAAAGAAGTAGGTTGGACCCAATCACAGATAGCCTGAACTTTGACCGGGTCCATTTCAATAACAGATGGGGACAAAATGAAACCCAGAAATGAGATCCTCTGAACGCCAAAAAGACACTTTGATCCCTTCACATACAGAGCATTCTCTCTCAAAATCTGGAACACAGTCCGAACATGTTTTACATGAGAGTCCCAGTCATTGGAAAAAATCAAGATATCATCCAAATAAACAATCAGAAATTTATCCACAAAATCCTGAAAATGTCATTCATGAAGGACTGGAAGACAGAAGGAGCATTAGTGAGCCCAAAAGGCATCACAAGGTACTCAAAATGCCCTCTGGGGTATTAAATGCCGTCTTCCATTCATCCCCGTGCTTAATGCGAATAAGGTTATATGCCCCCCTGAGGTCAAGCTTGGTAAACCAAGTAGCGTTTTTCACCCTGGAAAACAGATCAGAGATCAAGGGTAACGGATATTGATATTTCACAGTAATATTGTTCAAGAGACGATAATCAATACACGGCCTCAATGAACCATCCTTTTTGGCCACAAAGAAAAAACCGGCACCTAAGGGTGAAGAGGATGGTCTGATATGACCCTTCTCCAATGACTCCTTGATATAAGACCGCATAGCGTCATGTTCAGGTACAGACAAGTTAAAAAGGCGACCTTTAGGGAATTTACTACCAGGCACTAATTCAATAGCGCAGTCATAGCTCCTATGGGGAGGTAAGGATGCAGATTTACTTTCGCTAAACACATCAGAAAAATCAATCAAAAAGTCAGGAACATCCAGAGCCTGGGGGGAGGCAGAAAAAACAGGAGTGTTGGTATTAACACATTGACAGCCCCAACTGGTAACAGACACAGATTTCCAATCCAAAACAGGATTATGAGACTGTAACCAAGGGAAACCCAGTACGATAATGTCATGCAGATTATACAGAACCAAAAAATTTGCAACTCTCCTGATGATCAGGTTCTACCCTCATTATCACCTGAGTAGAGAACTGAGGTTTATTCTCAGCCAAAGGGGTAGAATCGATCCCCAGTAGGGGAATAGACTTCCGTAGGGGTATCAAGGGAAACCCACAACGTTTAGCAAAATCAAAATCCATCAGGTTAATAGCTGCTCCAGAATCAACAAAAGCCTGAGCAGAAAATGAGGACAGAGAGCATATCAGGGTAACAGTTAACAAAAACTTAGTCTGAACACTACCCAAGACAACTGAGCGAGCAAAACGTCTTCCCCGCTTAGGGCAGACAGAAATAGCATGAGAGGCATCACCACAGTAGAAACATAACCCATTGCGCTTTCGAAATTCATGACGCTGTGCCCCAGAAACCACTCTATCACACTGCATGGATTCAGAAGCAGGTTCACAAGGCAACATTATTACACGCATACCTTTCCGCTCACGCAAACGTCTGTCAATTTGAATCGCTAATGACATAGAATCATTGAAACCAGAGGGAACAGGGAATCCCACCATAACATCCTTTACTTATCTGACAGTCCCTTCCGAAAAAGAGCTGCCAAAGCGTCGTCATTACATTTGGTCAGGACTGCCCACCTACGGAATCTCTGACAGTATAACTCAGCGTCCTCAAGCCCCTGACTTAATGCCAACAAAGTTTTTTCAGCTTGATCAGTGACATTAGGCTCATCGTACAATAACCCCAAAGCCTGAAAAAACGCATCAATGTCACTCAAAACAGGATCCCCAGGTGTCAGGGAAAAAGCCCAATCCTGAGGGTCGCCGCGCAGGAGAGAGATGACAATTTGAACCTGCTGCGCTGCGTTCCCTGAGGACTTAGATTTTAAGGCAAAAAACAATTTACAGTTTTTTTGAAATTCAGAAACTTAGCTCGATCCCCTAAAAACAAATCTGGCATGGGAATCCTAGGTTCCACAACAGGCAACCTAGCAAGATAGGTAGCAATACTCCGAACTTCAGTGGCAAGCTGATCCACACGGCCAGACAACTGTGCAAACTCCATTGAGAGAAAAAAAAATCCTCCTCAGCACCCAGAGATACAGAGGGAAAAAAAAATGCAACAAACAGAAAAAAAAAAAAATCTCTGACAACTCTGACAACTTTTTTCTTTCACAATATTTTTCCCTTCTGTGAGTACCATATAATTTTCAGTTTAGGCCGGTGATACTGTTATGATTTGGTAGCTGAGGAGAGCAGGCAAAAAGGAAATACACCAGAGCAGTTGGAAACTATGAGATTGCAGTACCCTGACTAACCACCACAACTAGAGGCAGCCGTGGAGCGTTCCTACGTTGGTCCTAGATGCCTCGTCACAGCCTGAGAAACTAACTACACCTAAAGATAGAAAGAGGAAAGCTATCTGCCCCAGAGCAGATCCCAAAGAACATAGAAAGCCCCCAAACATGTAATGGCGGTTAGACAAGAAGAAATACTGACACAGACAGAAAATAGTAAGAGCAAACGTTGGGGCCCAAACTTACTAAATAGAAAAGGATAGGAAGGGCACTTACTGCAATCCCAAAAAACCCTGAAAAGCACCAACTCTACTAATTTCAAAAACACCTGAGATCACACGACCTCTACCATCTAAATTAGTTCTCTGGTGTAACCAAAAACAAAACAGAAGCCACTGAGAAAACTGGAAAAAGCAAATGTACAAACATCAGTGGCTGAACTGAACTGAGAGGCAAAAGCCCCCAGAGGGGACCCTGAAGGCCCCCACAGAAGTGCAGGACAAAATGCAAAAATCAAGCACAAAAACAAAAGAAGAAAATGTCTTATCTGTTAGCAGGAGATTCAGACACAACACAGCAGGCTTCCAAGGAAACAGGAATCAAGGATTGAGACCAGAACAATTGATCACCGGCAACCCTGATGGGAAAGTGACTCCCTTATATAAGACCAGTCAGTAACACCTGATTCCCAATCCTCACAATCTTCACTGGACAGTCCAGTACCGTTTGTAACCACCAGAGGGAGCTTCTGCTCAGAACTCATTTCCAGCCTATTCACAACACGGGACATTGACTCTACTTTAGTGAAGATTGCATTGTTCCGTAGACTTCACCACCGGTTTAGCCTTTGCCAAATCCAATAGTGCCATAAAGGGTTCAAACTCTTGTCCCAAGTACTAACTATGACACTAACAGGGGTTCAGGATTAAATTAGTTGTGTTTCTAGCACAGTACAGTAGGTGCCATCAAACAACCCTTGGATTACCAAGCTCCGGGTAGCCCGCCACCTCGCACTCTGTATAATGGATCATTAAAACTCAGAAATAGTGTCTTTCCCTAGATGACAGAGTCTCGCTGCATTCCTTACATTGTTAATGCCGACACCTTCCCTTGGTTCGATAATAACTGAGAAACCAATGAAGACAATTAAGCAGTGAGTCCTGACTTCTGTTATTATTGTACTATCCCCAAGTTCAGATCTGAAAATTGTTGTGAACAAAACTGTCTGATCCATGTTAACTATTTCCAGATTTTCCCCTGCTGCAGCTGCTCTCGCTTTGCTGCCTCGTAAAAACACAGATTTCTCCAGAAATGAAATCTTTTCAATTGACTTTCATACATTCCCAACCCCCGAGGGAAACTTGTTTTCCAGCCGGTGCCTCCATGTATTATTCCATACCTGGAAATCAATTCTAATATGAAAATGGTGAACACACACACAACTCGGATTTTGCCCAGAGCGTAGATGACGGCCAATCGGGACTCCCATCTCCCCCTACAGAAGATATAATTATGAAGTAATTAAAGTTCACTTAATATAAATGCTTATCATTAAGGAGACAGACCTCAGGGTTCTTACATGTACGGATATTAAATATTCAGAGCTTTTAGTCACACTAACAATCCTAAGGGGAAGCCTGCTTTCAAATGTTTTGCTTGTTGTGAAGCGAGGTTAGTCATCGTTAAGACAGAACCTTTCAGTCCTGGTTATATGATCTGCAGTAATCCTTTCTTCGGTGATGTAAGGACATGTGAAAAATTAATAAAGCATATGAATGGGCCATAAAAAAATACAATCTTTTATACCAAATATCCAGAGCAGGAACCCATAATCCAATTAATCCCAATGTTTGAACTGGACAATCAAAGTACCAGGAGATCCACCACTCAAAGTCCAGCAGAAGACAACCTGCTTTGGAGGAACTTCACAACAATTACTTACCACTATGAATTATTATTGGATGATTTATACATTGATTCATACATTCTTACATACATAGTAGTCAGTTCACAGCTGACATCATCTACAGTGATTCTGATTAACCCCATATACAGTTTAGCTGTTCCAGTTGGTTTTTTCCTGACGTTTTCTTAGTTGCAATTTTCAGCAAAAGCGGTGGTCCATAAACAGCTTGTAACACAGCAAAGGGATCTCATTGTTCAATGTTATCAGTTATCAGGAGAAGGGTACAAAAACTTTTCCAAGACATTAGATATACCATTGAGAACTGTGAAGAGTAATACAGAAGTGGCTTAAATTTGGCACAACAGTGATATTACCTAGAAGAAAAAAATGAATGACATGAGAACAAAAAAATTGGTCAGGAAGGCTTCCACGAGGCCTACAGTAACATGAAAGGTGCTGTAGTAAATTTCTGAAGTATTGGTTGTTTATACTTCATGAGACAACAATCTTTCATATTCTTCATATGTCTGACCTGTGGTGTAGGGTGGCAAGACGGAAGCCTTTTTGTTATAAAGAAAAACATTCACGTTCAGCTATGTGTCACCAAAAAACTATATAAAGTCTACCAAAGCAAGTGGGAAAATGTGTTCTGGTCTGCTGAGAGAAATGCTGATAAACATTTGGCCATAATTCCAAAAGATATGTTTGGCGCAAAGCCAACACCGTGCATCACCAAAAGAAACACCATACCCACAATGAAGCACAGTGGAGACAACATTATGCTTTGGGGATGTTTTTTAACAGCTGGAACTGGGCCTTAGTCAAAGTGGAGGGAATTACGAACAATTCTAAATATCAGTTAATTTTTCAACAAAACCTTCAGGCCTCTGATTAAAAGCTGAAGATGAAGAGCAAATTCACCTCTCAGCAAGACAACAACCCTAATCGACCTTAAAATTAGCAAAATAATGTGTTCACTAGAAGGAGATCAGAGTTTTGGCATGGCCCAGCTAGATCCCAGACCTGAATTCTAGTGACAATCTGTGGGTGACCAGACGAGACCTCTGTACACAGGAAATGACTTCGCAATCTGACAAGAGTGGGAAAAGATTGCCAATTCAAGATGTGCCATGTTGATAAACTTCTACCTAAAAAAATTTAATTCTGTCATAATTCCAAAGGGGACTTCAGCAAAGTGTTAGGTTTAGGACGTGCATATTTCTGCAACAACATTATTTTAGTTATTTTTCTTTCTCCACAAAAAGATTGCAGTTTATTTTTCAATTGATTTGTACAGATTATGGACGACATTAAAGGTGGAAAAATTTCTGAAATGATTTTTCTTAGTATGTCAGACGTTAGTCATTGCTCATGGACAATCTGTGAGGTTTGGGTAGCCAAGAAGTCTGGGGTCAAATACCAAGAGGGCTCCTCATGTACATAGGAGTAAGACAGAGGCATAGTCAGGTCAAAATCCGAGGTCAGAATTCCAAGAAAGCAGTGGAACAAGACAAAAGGGAAAGGCAAATGGATGGTTATAGATGAGGACCAAAGTCGAGCAACAAAGCTCAAATACAGGAACACAGAGAACGTAGCAAGGACACACCGTTTGACCAAAGCTACAACTGGCACTTATTGGAGGCAGAGAACCAGCAAAATAGCCAGGTAATCACTCGAAAAGCTGAGACATGGACAATGCTACAGCACATCCTTGCCTTGATTGGATGGCTGAAATCTGTCCTAAATATATAATTTATTTCATAAATGCTTCTATAGCACCGAATTTAGATTCATGAAGATTTTCTTTCTTCTCTAAAATCAAAGAAAAAGCTAAAAAAGCTTTTACCGATTATCCTGTTCTCGGGTCAAGAGGTTGATGGAAGAGGAATAAGTCTATTTAAGAAACAAAGCGAGCACTTAATGCGAAAATGATGATTTTTTTTCTAACGCACAATGAAACTGTTATAGCTATTCTTAAATCTTTACTTGCAAAAATGAATGAAGTGTTTTTCCTCGGTTCATTATGTGATTTTAAGGTCTGCAGTTTTAAAAGGAAAGAAAAAGTTCCATATTTTTTACTATGAATAATAATCCATTTTGACCTACCACCATCATCGGTCACTACTACGCATTCAGTATTGGTCATTACCCTTAAAGGGTTGTCAAGGGTTAGAAAATCATGGTTGTCTCCTTTTAAAAGCAGTGCCACCCTAGTTTACAGATGGAGACACAATGGTTTTTTGAGGCCACGTGAACACATTGAGTATTTGGTCAATATTTTCCATCAGTATCTGTAAGGCAAAACCAGGAGTGGGTGAAAAATACAGAAGTGGTGACGAGTTTCTATTATACTTTCAATCTGATTGTTCCATTGGCTTTCAAATACTGATATAAAATACTGACCAAATTATGAACATGTGAATGTGGTCTAATAGATCAAACTCCTATGGTCAAGTACAAAAGTTACACCCATGAAAATTATTGATCACTAAGATTCCAACCATGAAGAGAACAGGGCACCTAAGCTCTATCCATGAAGAGGACAGGGCACAGAAGCTCCACCCATGAAGAGGACAGGGCACATAAGCTCCACCCATGAAAAGAACAGTGCACATAAGCTCCACCCATGAAGAGAACAGGGCACATAAGCTCCACCCATGAAGAGGATGGCATAGAAGCTTCACCGATGAAGAGAACAGGGCACAGAAGCTCCACCCATGAAGAGGACAGGGTATAGAAGCTCCACCCATGAAAAGAACAGGGCACATAAGCTCCACCCATGAAGAGAACAGGGCACATAAGCTATACCCATGAAAAGGACAGGGCATAGAAGCTCTACCAAGGAAGAGAACAGGACACAGAATCTCCACCCATGAAGAGGACAGGGCATAGATGCTCCACCAATGAAGAGGACAGGACACAGAAGCTCCATCCATGAAGAGGACAGGGCACAGAAGCTCCACCAATGAAGCGACATGACACAGAAGCTTCACTCATGAAGCGGACATGGCACAGAAGCTTCAACCATGAAGAGAACAGGTAACAAAAGCTCATTCAATGAAGAGCACTGATTACTAAGGCTCCAGCCATGAAGTGAACATGACACAGAATCTCCACTTACGAAGAGTAGTTATCACTTATGTTCCAGCCATGAAGAAAGCTGGGCACAGAAGCACCTCCCTAGAGGAGTACTTATCATTAAAGCTTCAGCCTTGAAGTGAGTAGGACAGAGAAACACCTCCAATGTTTTTCCTCGGTTCATAATGTGTTTTTAAGGTCCACAGTTTTAAAAGGAAAGAAAAAGTTCCATATTTTTTACTATGAATAATAATCCATTTTGACCTACCACCATCATCGGTCACTACTACGCATTCAGTATTGGTCATTACCATTAAAGGGTTGTCAAGGGTTAGAAAATCATGGTTGTCTCCTTTTAAAAGCAGTGCCACCCTAGTTTACAGATGGAGACACAATGGTTTTTTGAGGCCACGTGAACACATTGAGTATTTGGTCAATATTTTCCATCAGTATCTGTAAGCCAAAACCAGGAGTGGGTGAACAATACAGAAGTGGTGACGAGTTTCTATTATACTTTCAATCTGATTGTTCCATTGGCTTTCAAATACTGATATAAAATACTGACCAAATTATGAACATGTGAATGTGGCCTAATAGATCAAACTCCTATGGTCAAGTACAAAAGTTACACCCATGAAAATTATTGATCACTAAGATTCCATCCATGTAGAGAACAGGGCACCTAAGCTCTACCCATGAAGAGGATAGGGTATAGAAGCTCCACCAATAAAGAGAACAGGGCACATAAGCTCCACCCATGAAGAGCACAGGGCATAGAAGCTCTACCGATGAAGAGAACAGAACGCAGAAGCTTCACCCATGAAGAGGACAGCGCATAGACGCTCCACCGATGAAGAGGACAGGACACAGAAGCTCCATCCATGAAGAGGACAGGGCACAGAAGCTCCACCAATGAAGCGGACATGACACAGAAGCTTCACTCATGAAGCGGACATGGCACAGAAGCTTCAACCATGAAGAGAACAGGTAACAAAAGCTCATTCAATGAAGAGCACTGATTACTAAGGCTCCAGCCATGAAGTGAACATGACACAGAATCTCCACTTACGAAGAGTAGTTATCACTTATGTTCCAGCCATGAAGAAAGCTGGGCACAGAAGCACCTCCCTAGAGGAGTACTTATCATTAAAGCTTCAGCCTTGAAGTGAGTAGGACATAGAAACACCTCCAATCAAGATTCCTGATTTCCAAGGCTCCAGCCATGAAGAGAATAGGGTACAGAAGCACCAGCCTAAAGGAGTATTAATCACTAAAGCTCCTGACATGAAGAGAACAGGGCAAAGAAGCACCTCCCTAGAGGAGTACTGATTATTAAAGCTCTAGCCATGAATGCAACATAACATATCAGCTCCATTCATGTAGAGTACAGATCACTAAGGCTTCGCCCATGAAGAAAGCAGGGCACAGAAGCTCCTCCATCAGCATTACTGATCACTAAAGCACCACCCATAGAGAAAACAGTGTACAGAAACTCCATCCATGAAGAGAACAGGACACAGAAACTTTATCCATAAAGAGAACAGGACACAGAAGCACCTCCCATGAAGAGTACTGATCACTAAGACTCCACTAGTGACGTGAACAGGGCACAGAAGCTCCTTCAATAAAGAGTATTGACCACTAAGACTCCAGTCATGAAGAGAACATGACACAGAAGTTCTTACCATGAAGAGAACTAATCACTAAGGCTCCAGCCTTGAAAAGAATAGGGCATAGAAACACCTCCAATAAAGATGACAGATTTCTAAAGCTGCACTAGAGGAATACGGATCACTAAAGCTCCAGCCAAGAATACAACAGTGCATATGAACTCCACCCATGAAGAGTACTGACCCCAAAGCCTTTATCCATGAAAACAACAGGGCATAGAAGCTCCTGCAATCAGCATTACTGATCACTAATGCACCACCCATGAAGAGAACAGGGCATAGAAGCTCCTCCAATCAGCATTACTGATCACTAAAGCACCACCCATGAAGAGAATAGGGCATAGAAGCTCCTCCAATCAGCATTACTGATCACTAAAGCACCACCCATGAAGAGAACAGGGCATAGAAGCTCCTCCAATCAGCATTACTGATCACTAAAGCACCACCCATGAAGAAAACAGGGCATAGAAGCTCCTCCAATCAGCATTACTGATCACTAAAGCACCACCCATGAAGAGAACAGGGCATAGAAGCTCCTCCAATCAGCATTACTGATCACTAAAGCACCACCCATGAAGAGAACAGGGCATAGAAGCTCCTCCAATCAGCATTACTGATCACTAAAGCACCACCCATGAAGAGAACAGGCAGGGCCGGCGTCAGCACCCGGCACACCGGGCAAGTGCCGAGGCCCTGAGCAGGTGGGGGGGCCCACTCGCCGTCTGGCACCCCCCCTCCTTTAGCGGAGGAGAGCGGTGTCAGCGCCGCCACTGGGCCCCCCCCCGCTTGCTCAGGGCCCGGCATCAGATGGCACAATACTTACCTCTCCCGTGCCTCCGCAGCCGCAGCTCCGGGCTCCAGGGGGCGCCGGCGCTTCCTCTCACAGCAGGCCGCTGAATGACGTCATCATTCAGCGGCCGGCTGTGACAGAGAGCGCGGACGCTGGACGGGTAAGACGTGTGTGTGTGTCTCTCGGTGTGTGTGTCTGTGTGTATGTAGTGCGGTGCTTTGTGTGTGTGTGTGTGTGTATGTATGTGAGAGAGTGCTTGTGTGCTGTCTGTGTGTGATGATGGGCAGGCATTGCTGATAATGGGGAGGCATTGATGATGATGGGGAGAAGATGATGATAATGGGCAGGCATTGATAATGGGCAGGCATTGATGATGGGGAGAAGATGATGATTGGCAGGCATTGATGATAATGGGGAGGCCATGATGATAATGGGCAGGCATTGATGATGGGGAGGAGATGATGATGATGGGCAGGCATTGATGATGATGGGGAGGAGATGATGATGATGATGGGCAGGCATTGATGATAATGGGGAGGCCATGATGATGATGGGGAGACAATGATGATGATAAGGAGGCAATGATGATGATGAGGAGGAAATCATGATGATAATGGGGAGTCTTTCCACAGCGCCCTTTCCTGAGCCGTAACAGTGCAGAACGCAGTACAGCGCAGAGGAGAGCTCCATATTTTGTATGGAGCATTATATGGGGATCCAGTATCCTGTATGGAGCATTATATGGGGACAGTTCCCGTATGAGCTTATTGGGTCCAGTATTCTGTATGGAGCATTATTTTGGGTCCAGTATTCTGTATGGAGCATTATATGAGGGGTGACATCCTGCATGGGGTATTATATGGGTGATGAGGGGGAGACTGTGGTGCCCATAATATTGTATGGAGGACTGTACTGTCCAGTCTGTTCTGTGCGCTGTGAGGATTTGGCGGTTTTTGAGCTATTGTACAATTTACAATAGGCATCAGTCATGTAATGGAAGAAGAGAAGTATTTGGCATTGTACTATACCCATATTTCTCTGCAGTATCTGTGCATCATGAATCGTGGTCTGTGTTAAAGGGGCCCACTGAGGCTCTTTCGCCCGGGGCCCATAAAAACCTGGAGCCGGCCCTGAGAACAGGTCACAGCAATTCCACCCATGAAGATTACTAATCACTCAGTCTCCAGTCAGAGCAGAGCAGTAATGTCCCATCAGTAAAGAAGAGTAATGAAGACAAAAAGTAATTCTGTTTTTGGATATATTTAGAATATATGCTTAAGTTCGGAAACAGAATGCAAATAAGACAGATTATAGAGTTGACAACAGGATTCCAAACAATTATTTACCGTAAAAAATAAATAAAACATTTACATACGGTACTTAAAAATAAGTAGGTGTTAGCAATGCAGGCAAAAGTTCTTGCAGCAAAATAAAAAAAAACAACTTTCCAGTATTGCTAAATCCATTACAATTTGATTACAGGAATAATGGAGCTATACTATTGCTATAAAACATACTGGAGCTCTAAAGAAACCCGGATGAATTCTGTAACAGTCCACAAGGCCAATCACAGAACCGGCACAGCTCTTATATATTCAGAAGCCATAAATCCTGGAAGAAAAGAGACTAACCTGTTAAATAAATGAAAATACAATGAACTAAATGCTTAAATAAATAACTGAATAAACGCTTAAAGTGACTTTATTCTATATACAAAAAGCATAATAAAACTAAAGTAATTATTTATATATTTAGTATTTTTAATTACTAATTTTTAATTTATTTAATTATTTTTTGCTTTCATTGTTTCATGTGTACTGTATGTATTAATGCACATGTATTATTACAGAAGCTAATAATTTATAGTCATAGTGTATTTAATGTATATATTCAACTGACATTTTTAGAGGGATAGGTGATAACTTATTAATTGGTGGTGGTCCAACCACTGGGACCCACATCGGTCGGCAGAATTGAATTCTTTTATCACAGTGATAGAAGGGAGCGGCAATTCGCATACTGGAGCACCACTCCATCCATTCCTTATGGGTCTGCCCTATCTGTCTTCGCATTTCCGTCAGCCCTAGAGCGAATAAATATAGCGGGATTTGGGCGTCCACGTTACTGTTCCATCCTATAAAGGAGATATTCGAGCTTGCCGAAGTCACTCGATTAGCACCGAGCATCCTAAGATAACACCTTATCCAAGCACGTCAGCTCATCACTAGTTACCACCTATTATGTGAGAACCTCCTCAACTTTCAAAAGTGTATTGTATCTGTATTTATAATATCATTCTTTTAGAAATTCTATATTTTTACGACTTAATAAATACATTTTATTAAGGTTTCTTTTTCTCTAAAACATTCAAAAAGGCTGCTCCGTCCGAATCGCAAAATTTGTGCACATTTTTTATTCATTTTCTTCAGGCTTTATCCTAAACTTTCATCTTATGTTTTTTTTTTCCTATTTGTCTTGATTTTTTTTCTTTCTTTGTCACACATATACTGTACATATATATATATATTATTTTTTTTTTCTCATCTGCCTCAATTTCAATCTCTTTTAATACATTCGCAGCCTATTACCGCTCTCCCTCTATCTTTGTTTTTGCACATTGTTCAATTTAAATGACTGTTGATGTAATCTTGTTTTTTTCCCCTTGGGGTTGATGTACTGCTTCTTCGGAAAGGAAAAAAGTATTCAAACGGTAGAAGTCATCTTTTGTTGATGTGATCGTCGGGGCAGCCATCATTTCGGATCGCTGGAGCCTTCAAGCTTGACTCCTTTTGCATTATCCAAATTAAATAGAACCGTAGTAGTAAAAATTTGTGAAGCAGAAGAAACCGTGGAGTGGGGAATTCTTGACCTACAAGTGCCACCTCATCTCTCTGTGTCTGAAGTGTAAGTAATTGTATACTGTAAAGCCTACCTGCATGTGAGGGATTCAATACACCATAATTAAAGTGATCCGAAAATTACCAATTGTTTAAAGCAGGTTTTTCGGGGTTTTTTTTCCCCATGTGACAATGCGGATTAAAATTAAAATAGAAATCTTGCAATTTTTCACGCTGGCCTTTTCTAGACTCGGTCTCTGACTTCCTGTTGTTTTCAGAAATTCACATGCACATTAGCAGCAAAGAACAGACTCCACCCTAGCTTTTGTATCCAAGCATCTAATGAGTGTGTGCAAAGATCATTGTGAAAGAAAGGCGGAGCTGTGACATCACTTATTGTGATTAGTGGATCCTGTGTTATCCATTATTGTAATCCTGTCTCTGCTGATAAGGAAACTTCTGAAAAGTCTAACTTACAGAATAGGAAGTATGAATTTCGAATAAAAAATAAAAATTGCAAGATTTCTAATTTAGCTTTGTGATAAAGATATAAAGATCATAATATATATATATTATAAAAAAATAAAATAATATAAATAATATATATAAATTGCTTATATACCGTATATGTATATATATATACACACATATTGTGATTTATATAAATATATAAATCACAAAAATTATTGTATATGGTATTTAATACAGAGTCTCTGCTTCAGGGTTTTTACAAGGAACCTGTGGCCGTAGACCCATGGAAAACAGACTGGAAGGAAACATGGCCCAATACCATCCTGTAATACGTTTCAAAAATAAAAGCCCAGGCAGGTTTTCTAAATCATGCCTTGGACAAATAGCTTGCCAAGACAACACTTACTTTTATTTTGCATTGCAATCACAGTATGCCTGCATTCCAGCGGCCTCAATACACCTCTGATCAGAAAATCAACTTTAGTTTAATGTGTTACACCACACACACATATATATATATATATATTATATATATATTTATATTACACTGCTCAAAAAAAAAAGGGAACACTCAAATAACACTTCTAGATCAATGAATGAAATATTCTCATTGAATCTTTGTTCGTACAAGTTGAATGTGCTGACAACAAAATCACCACACAAAATCATCAATGGAAATCTAATTTTTGACCAATGGAGGCCTGATTTGAGAGACCCCCAAATGAAAGTGGAAACAAGTCAAAATGATGCTCAGTATTGTGTGTGGCTCCAGGTGCCTGTATGACCTCCCTAAAATGCCTAGGGCATGCTCCGATGAGGCGGCAGATGGTCTCCTGAGTAATCTCTCCCAGACTGGACTAAAAGCATCCGCCAAACTCATGGACAGTCTGTTGGTGCAAACGGACGTGGTGGATGAAATGAGACATGATGTCCCAGATGTGCTCAATCGGATTCAGGTCTGGGGAAACGGGCGGGCAGTCCATAGCTTCAATGCCTTCATCACTGTTCCCTCATGGTGGAGCTTCTCTGTTCTCATATCTCCCAAAACCTGTTGGGTTTCAATAGTGACCCAACAATTAGTCTGTAAGGACATAATATTCTGGGGTCTCTGAGACAGAAGGTGATTTTATTTTTTCTAAAAATGGAAATATTGGGTCGTTATTTGTAGCAAAACGGGTAGTGCTAAACGGCTACCATTATGTTTCATGGTGTGTTGGCATCTATAAAAAGGTCATATGGTGCTTTCTCATGAAACTTGAATAATGATTTGATAAAAGGGAACTGATATATTTATAACCAATCACTTGGCTAGGTTGTTAATATCAGATCGATGGGGTATGACACCCAGCACCCCCACCAATCAGCTTTTTGCAGCTCATGGGCTGGCCAAACAGCACAGTTCTGTATACTGCATAGTGGCTGTTCAGGGGTACTGCAGCTCAGAATCTATTGAAGTTAGTGGGAGCTGAGCTACAGTATCTAAGAATGGATACTACTGTGCTTTTTGGCTTCATGCACTGTTTATATCCAGCAGACATCAGACCTGTAAACAGCTAATGAGGGTGATGGATGTCAGACCCCCAATGATCTGAAATCAATGACCTATCCAAAAGTCTAAGTAGTGGACAACTTGCTTTAAGTAAAATTAAACTTCTAAGTAAATTATACTTCTGCCTCAACTGATAATAAAAAAAATAATAATAAAGTGAAAACAAGAAAAAATAAATAAATCCTGATAATTGAAGAATTATTCTGTTTATTTTTGGAATATCCCGAAGAGCGTCAACACGGAGCCTCTCTCGCTGGCAGACTATTGTGTATTCAGATTAATAGGATACAGTAAATCAATAAAATGCTTGAATACAAAATATAAAAAAATTGCAAATAAGGATCCAAATCCGAGCGGGCAAATTTATCACGGTAACAAAGGGAAATAAAGCACTTTTCTTTTTAATGCGTTGAGATTAAGATAACTGGTGGAAACAAAAGCTAATCAGTTTTGCTTCTGGTTGCCCTAAAGGGCAATGAGATGCAAAGTAGGGAGTGCAGGACAGAGAAATGAGATTTCAATTCCAGAAAGCTAATGCAACAGTCACATCTCAAAGACTTTTAAGTATCATTATATTAATTGGTTATAGGGAAAATACTGGACACAAGAGAACGTACAATTTAGAACTGTCTATCACATTGTCAGCTGTCAAGACAGTGAAATGAACAGAAGTGCACCAGCGGTCTCGCGACCTTCGTGGGTTTGCTTGGTAAATCTTAAAGTGGTTGTTTGGAAAAGTCCCTGGACATACAGTTGTTGCCAAAAGTTCCGAGACTAATACAAATTTTGTTTTTCAACAAATTACAAATTTGCTGCTTAGCTTTCATAGTGCTAATTTGCTCTAGATTGAGTGATCAGATGAATTTGCAAACAATTGCCCGGTGATTCCTTAAGATAAAGAATTATAAAAATTAACTTGATCACAAAACCCCCATTTCCCCAAAAATGTAAACCCTGCCTCAAAAACTACTGTACCTGTTTACTTTCAATAATCTTCGTATTAGCTCAGGAAAAAGTGTTAACAAGGACAAGGCAGCTGATATAATTCTTGAAATCATTGTCTTCTTCAGTTAAACATGGTTACCTCTTTTCATTATTTGTTTGCATGAAAAGAGATTTACAAGCAAGGGAATTGCTGCTAGTAAGACTGCCCATAAATTAACCATTTATTGGATCATAAAGAACTACAAAGAAACAGGTCAATGGCTGTGAAAAAAAAGTCTTCAGGTCAACCAAGAAAGTCAACCAGTGCAAAGTCCATCTTATAAAGAGGATTTAGGTATGGATGAGTCCTACGTCATGCCATGAGTAAAGCATCCTGAGACCATTCATGTGTGGCTTGGCTTTTTTTATCCATGAATTGAGCTCACTCGCAATTTTGCCTAAGAAAATAGCCATGAATAATGGAAGGAATCTAAACCTACTCCAAGAGCAACGTCTCCCAACCATCGAGGAGCAATTTGGAGATGAATATTGCTTTTTCTAGAATTATGGAGAGCAGGTCACAAGTGGGAACTTTTATCTCCTTTACAAAATGGAGCATCAATTCGGATTCCAGAAAGCCGCTCCATAAGGAATGGATGGAGCAGTCGATGAGCATGCGCATTGCCGCTTCATTCTAATGGGGACCAAAGTGCCATGTTCTCCTGAACATTGTGCATCCCAGCAGTCGTACCACCACAAATCATTAATAGTTTGGCAAAGAAGTGTTCTGGCACTATGTGAATAACAACCTACTAATTAGTCCTTGTGTGGAGAAATATCAGTCCGAGTCACACAGGAGGAGCTGGATGGAAGGACCGGTTGAAGTGCCGTTCGGCGAGAAACAGCGGTCCTCCTCGATATGTTCTGTCTCCGCCTGCTACCCGTTATATTAATGAAACAAAGAAGAATTTTATGGAGCGGTGAGTGCGACCCTTTTCATTCTATGCCACCACATTACCCACAAGAGGGGTTAAAGAGGTGTCCACTACTTTAGCATTGATGACCTATCCTTAGGACCGGCAGGAAGTGCTCACTTGCGGAGCTTTCTGTCTTCTGGTAGTGGCCGACACAGGGTACTGTGCCTATTCACATCAATAGGAGGCGGATGAGTAGTACCCTGTGGTGGCCACTCTCAGAAGATGGCCAGCTTCTCAATTTAGTATTTGATCACCAGGGATGCCGCTTGTCAGACCCTGGACGATCAGACATTGATAATCTATCCTAAGGATAGGTCGTCAGTGCTAAAATAGTGGACAACCTCTTTATGTAGCCAGGCTGAAGTCTGTGCCGCTTGAAAAGCAGTGTACTATATAGCGGATAGAACTTTATGTGGCCTCTTTAGTAAAGATAGCCACATGTTTTTAGATAGTGGTTGCCCAGAGAAGAAATTGCAGGCAGTCATACACATTATACAGCCGTCGGTCGACAGGTTTCTCGCCCCACTTCCCCATACACAGGAAAGCCCAGCTCTGAGCCACCGTCAGACTTTTTTGTCATCGGCTTATCCCTATGTACAATGAAAGGATTGCTGGATGAAATACAACATGACGATTCCTTCTCTCCTCCCATTTGTCAGTTGAGAATTGGGAGTCTCTCAGTCTCACGACAGACTATTGGCCAATCCCGCTGATAATGGTGAGTTTACATGACTTTATTCTAATATATATGTGAGCCTTGAAAGAGTTTTCCACTTTCAAAAAACCCTTGCTCACCCCGGATATACAGTTTGTTTCACAGAAACCTATTATGTTCACCCTCCCCTGGTCCAGTATTAAGTCTCCACCACTGGTTCAAATATTTGTTATTGTTCGAAGTGTTGACATTACGTTGACAATGCTGCGACCAATCAGTGAGCTCAGCGGCTTGTGCCGTCAACTCAAGCAGAGCCATTAGAGCTCAGTTATTGGCTGAAGCACTGGTGGATCGACCTGGGGAGAGTAAGCAAAGCACTATTTCTTAGGGTTTTTCCACACACGGAAAACCCCTTTTAGTGGTCACCAAAGAACCTGAACCTATGTCTCTACCATTTAACTTTTCTCACTATCTTGTTTCAGGTGAAAGTGATTCTAAAGTTCTGAATTTCAATGAAGATTTTTATCTCAAAGCAAAGTCACAACTCTTAGTGATAGATCCTGTCTTCTTTTCTGATGAAGTCCCCCGAGGAGTTTAATTATTTCAATTATTCCAGCATTCTATTTTTTTTCGCTTATCTATACTGTCTGGAAGGATTTACAAGACTTATCTCTAAGGAATCATTAGGGTCTAATGAAGTCTGTGTCAGTAATTCGGTACGGCTCTTTGAAGGTTCTACATTAGTCTCCGAGATGGACCTCTCCTGCGTAGTGTGATGCAGATTTCAGCCGGCGCGTCGACACAAAAATAGCTTGTTATTCGGCGTGTGAAGCTAATGCTCTGTAATCATTCAAGCCCCTACAAACGTTTCATCCTCATAGGCTCCTCTGGAAGATATGTTAGAACCTTAATTATCCTATATATCAAAGAAATGTCGAGCGAGGAAGATTCAAACTGTGTACAGCTCCAATAATCCTAATATCTCTAAACATTTAGCTCCACGACTCTTCCCGATATCTTACTTTCCTTTTTAGAAAAGGGGCTTTATGGGCACAGAATGCTTTAAAAACTAAGTGAATTCGCTTGGGTGGAAACAGAGAACCGAAAAATGATGAGCACAGTCGGACTTCTGGCGATAAGTCTTGTCTACCATGATTCTCCCTCCCGGCTACATTGAGAAGAACCACTTCATACTTTTTATCTGCTCACAATGCAATGCACGTTCAGGGCTGAATTTTTAGAAGGGAAAAAGGGACAATCGGTTTAAGGGCCTCCACCACCATCTTTGAGCGTCGATGAGCAGTATTTGTGACGCGCTTCCGGCGCAATCACGTTAAATGCTGACAGCAGCATATATAAGGTTAACAGCAGCGGGTGGAACACGATTCCATCTGTGGCTGTTAGGGCCACATGGCAGCTGTTCAAATCAGTTGACGTGTACTGGAAAAGATGTGGGCTTAGTGCCAATGACCACATTAAAGGGGGAGACCCGACATGGGCCGTACATGTACGGCGCATGTCGCGAAGGGGTAAAAATAGTAAACTCAAGTGTTACTCAACTTTCCTGGGTCTGGTGCTGCATCTCTGCAACTTCACTGCTCTCTGTTGACAGGCTGTTACTACTACAGAGCACGTGACCACTGCAGCCAATCATTTGGATCTTCAACAACAAATTGCCCAGAAGGTACAAATAAACCATATCTATAAGGGATGTATTAAAACATGATTTATATTCAATGTAAACTTAAAGGGTCTATCAAATTTAAAATTTACTAAAGTGATCCTGTATCACTTATATGTTTAACCAGATCATTAGATTAGTAAATTCTTCCTATTCTGCTTGTTTTTTAACTGATACTAAGGTATTCCTAACCACCATGGCTGCAGTTTGTGGTTCAACAGAGGCTTATCAAAGAGCGTAATATCTATAATATATGCAGGATTCACTGAAGCAGCTAAAAAGAGTTAATAGCCACCCTAACAAGTTTCACCTTGAAGGGCTTCCTCAGGGGGCTGGGGCTAAAGGTAGCCCATATCTAGCCCCAGCCCCCTGAAAAAGCCTGTCAAAGCTTCAGTGTTTTATCAGCACGAGATTATCACTACAGAACTAGGTGTCAGGTATCACTCCTGGTCCAACCACTCCTCAACCACTGATTTGAAGCTTTCTGTCAATATATAGTGTACCCAGAAAGCGGACAGTGAGTGGTGTGAGCGGAATTATACAGAGAAAGTGGCCAATCAGTGGTGTGGGTGGGGTTATACGCAGAAAGCGGCCAATCAGTGGTGTGGGTGGGGTTATATGCAGAAAGCGGCCAATCAGTGGTGTGGGCGGGGTTATACAGGGCTTAGCATTCCAAACGCTTCTAGATCTGCAGCAGAAAAAAATGTGATTGTATCACAACTGTTGCACTCAGAAAACTAAGACACATCACTGGAATCAGGATATCTGCCCCTACATCATTATGCTGTCAGATTACTTAGCATAAACTTAATGACAGATTCCCTTTAAGCTTTCAACAGTTT
>JARQOD010000001.1:982642453-982666131 GCA_033576555.1 Oophaga sylvatica | reverse complement strand
TTGGTGGATGAAATGAGACATGATGTCCCAGATGTGCTCAATCGGATTCAGGTCTGGGGAACGGGCGGGCCAGTCCATAGCTTCAATGCCTTCATCACTGTTCCCCTCATGGGTGGAGCTTCTCTGTTCTCATATCTCCCAAAACCTGTTTGGGTTTCAATAGTGACCACAATAGTCTGTAAGGACATAATATTCTGGGGTCTCTGAGACAGAAGGTGATTTTATTTTTTCTAAAAATGGAAATATTGGGTCGTTATTTGTAGCAAAACGGGTAGTGCTAAACGGCTACCATTATGTTTCATGGTGTGTTGGCATCTATAAAAAGGTCATATGGTGCTTTCTCATGAAACTTGAATAATGATTTGATAAAAGGGAACTGATATATTTATAACCAATCACTTGGCTAGGTTGTTAATATCAGATCGATGGGGTATGACACCCAGCACCCCCACCAATCAGCTTTTTGCAGCTCATGGGCTGGCCAAACAGCACAGTTCTGTATACTGCATAGTGGCTGTTCAGGGGTACTGCAGCTCAGAATCTATTGAAGTTAGTGGGAGCTGAGCTACAGTATCTAAGAATGGATACTACTGTGCTTCTTTGGCTTCATGCACTGTTTATATCCAGCAGACATCAGACCTGTAAACAGCTAATGAGGGTGATGGATGTCAGACCCCCAATGATCTGAAATCAATGACCTATCCAAAAGTCTAAGTAGTGGACAACTTGCTTTAAGTAAAATTAAACTTCTAAGTAAATTATACTTCTGCCTCAACTGATAATAAAAAAAATAATAATAAAGTGAAAACAAGAAAAAATAAATAAATCCTGATAATTGAAGAATTATTCTGTTTATTTTTGGAATATCCCGAAGAGCGTCAACACGGAGCCTCTCTCGCTGGCAGACTATTGTGTATTCAGATTAATAGGATACAGTAAATCAATAAAATGCTTGAATACAAAATATAAAAAAATTGCAAATAAGGATCCAAATCCGAGCGGGCAAATTTATCACGGTAACAAAGGGAAATAAAGCACTTTTCTTTTTAATGCGTTGAGATTAAGATAACTGGTGGAAACAAAAGCTAATCAGTTTTGCTTCTGGTTGCCCTAAAGGGCAATGAGATGCAAAGTAGGGAATGCAGGACAGAGAAATGAGATTTCAATTCCAGAAAGCTAATGCAACAGTCACATCTCAAAGACTTTTAAGTATCATTATATTAATTGGTTATAGGGAAAATACTGGACACAAGAGAACGTACAATTTAGAACTGTCTATCACATTGTCAGCTGTCAAGACAGTGAAATGAACAGAAGTGCACCAGCGGTCTCGCGACCTTCGTGGGTTTGCTTGGTAAATCTTAAAGTGGTTGTTTGGAAAAGTCCCTGGACATACAGTTGTTGCCAAAAGTTCCGAGACTAATACAAATTTTGTTTTTCAACAAATTACAAATTTGCTGCTTAGCTTTCATAGTGCTAATTTGCTCTAGATTGAGTGATCAGATGAATTTGCAAACAATTGCCCGGTGATTCCTTAAGATAAAGAATTATAAAAATTAATTGATCACAAAACCCCCATTTCCCCAAAAATGTAAACCCTGCCTCAAAACTACTGTACCTGTTTACTTTCAATAATCTTCGTATTAGCTCAGGAAAAAGTGTTAACAAGGACAAGGCAGCTGATATAATTCTTGAAATCATTGTCTTCTTCAGTTAAACATGGTTACCTCTTTTCATTATTTGTTTGCATGAAAAGAGATTTACAAGCAAGGGAATTGCTGCTAGTAAGACTGCCCATAAATTAACCATTTATTGGATCATAAAGAACTACAAAGAAACAGGTCAATGGCTGTGAAAAAAAAGTCTTCAGGTCAACCAAGAAAGTCAACCAGTGCAAAGTCCATCTTATAAAGAGGATTTAGGTATGGATGAGTCCTACGTCATGCCATGAGTAAAGCATCCTGAGACCATTCATGTGTGGCTTGGCTTTTTTTATCCATGAATTGAGCTCACTCGCAATTTTGCCTAAGAAAATAGCCATGAATAATGGAAGGAATCTAAACCTACTCCAAGAGCAACGTCTCCCAACCATCGAGGAGCAATTTGGAGATGAATATTGCTTTTTCTAGAATTATGGAGAGCAGGTCACAAGTGGGAACTTTTATCTCCTTTACAAAATGGAGCATCAATTCGGATTCCAGAAAGCCGCTCCATAAGGAATGGATGGAGCAGTCGATGAGCATGCGCATTGCCGCTTCATTCTAATGGGGACCAAAGTGCCATGTTCTCCTGAACATTGTGCATCCCAGCAGTCGTACCACCACAAATCATTAATAGTTTGGCAAAGAAGTGTTCTGGCACTATGTGAATAACAACCTACTAATTAGTCCTTGTGTGGAGAAATATCAGTCCGAGTCACACAGGAGGAGCTGGATGGAAGGACCGGTTGAAGTGCCGTTCGGCGAGAAACAGCGGTCCTCCTCGATATGTTCTGTCTCCGCCTGCTACCCGTTATATTAATGAAACAAAGAAGAATTTTATGGAGCGGTGAGTGCGACCCTTTTCATTCTATGCCACCACATTACCCACAAGAGGGTTAAAGAGGTGTCCACTACTTTAGCATTGATGACCTATCCTTAGGACCGGCAGGAAGTGCTCACTTGCGGAGCTTTCTGTCTTCTGGTAGTGGCCGACACAGGGTACTGTGCCTATTCACATCAATAGGAGGCGGATGAGTAGTACCCTGTGGTGGCCACTCTCAGAAGATGGCCAGCTTCTCAATTTAGTATTTGATCACCAGGGATGCCGCTTGTCAGACCCTGGACGATCAGACATTGATAATCTATCCTAAGGATAGGTCGTCAGTGCTAAAATAGTGGACAACCTCTTTATGTAGCCAGGCTGAAGTCTGTGCCGCTTGAAAAGCAGTGTACTATATAGCGGATAGAACTTTATGTGGCCTCTTTAGTAAAGATAGCCACATGTTTTTAGATAGTGGTTGCCCAGAGAAGAAATTGCAGGCAGTCATACACATTATACAGCCGTCGGTCGACAGGTTTCTCGCCCCACTTCCCCATACACAGGAAAGCCCAGCTCTGAGCCACCGTCAGACTTTTTTGTCATCGGCTTATCCCTATGTACAATGAAAGGATTGCTGGATGAAATACAACATGACGATTCCTTCTCTCCTCCCATTTGTCAGTTGAGAATTGGGAGTCTCTCAGTCTCACGACAGACTATTGGCCAATCCCGCTGATAATGGTGAGTTTACATGACTTTATTCTAATATATATGTGAGCCTTGAAAGAGTTTTCCACTTTCAAAAAACCCCTTGCTCACCCCGGATATACAGTTTGTTTCACAGAAACCTATTATGTTCACCCTCCCCTGGTCCAGTATTAAGTCTCCACCACTGGTTCAAATATTTGTTATTGTTCGAAGTGTTGACATTACGTTGACAATGCTGCGACCAATCAGTGAGCTCAGCGGCTTGTGCCGTCAACTCAAGCAGAGCCATTAGAGCTCAGTTATTGGCTGAAGCACTGGTGGATCGACCTGGGGAGAGTAAGCAAAGCACTATTTCTTAGGGTTTTTCCCACACCGGAAAACCCTTTTAGTGGTCACCAAAGAACCTGAACCTATGTCTCTACCATTTAACTTTTCTCACTATCTTGTTTCAGGTGAAAGTGATTCTAAAGTTCTGAATTTCAATGAAGATTTTTATCTCAAAGCAAAGTCACAACTCTTAGTGATAGATCCTGTCTTCTTTTCTGATGAAGTCCCCCGAGGAGTTTAATTATTTCAATTATTCCAGCATTCTATTTTTTTTCGCTTATCTATACTGTCTGGAAGGATTTACAAGACTTATCTCTAAGGAATCATTAGGGTCTAATGAAGTCTGTGTCAGTAATTCGGTACGGCTCTTTGAAGGTTCTACATTAGTCTCCGAGATGGACCTCTCCTGCGTAGTGTGATGCAGATTTCAGCCGGCGCGTCGACACAAAAATAGCTTGTTATTCGGCGTGTGAAGCTAATGCTCTGTAATCATTCAAGCCCCTACAAACGTTTCATCCTCATAGGCTCCTCTGGAAGATATGTTAGAACCTTAATTATCCTATATATCAAAGAAATGTCGAGCGAGGAAGATTCAAACTGTGTACAGCTCCAATAATCCTAATATCTCTAAACATTTAGCTCCACGACTCTTCCCGATATCTTACTTTCCTTTTTAGAAAAGGGGCTTTATGGGCACAGAATGCTTTAAAAACTAAGTGAATTCGCTTGGGTGGAAACAGAGAACCGAAAAATGATGAGCACAGTCGGACTTCTGGCGATAAGTCTTGTCTACCATGATTCTCCCTCCCGGCTACATTGAGAAGAACCACTTCATACTTTTTATCTGCTCACAATGCAATGCACGTTCAGGGCTGAATTTTTAGAAGGGAAAAAGGGACAATCGGTTTAAGGGCCTCCACCACCATCTTTGAGCGTCGATGAGCAGTATTTGTGACGCGCTTCCGGCGCAATCACGTTAAATGCTGACAGCAGCATATATAAGGTTAACAGCAGCGGGTGGAACACGATTCCATCTGTGGCTGTTAGGGCCACATGGCAGCTGTTCAAATCAGTTGACGTGTACTGGAAAAGATGTGGGCTTAGTGCCAATGACCACATTAAAGGGGGAGACCCGACATGGGCCGTACATGTACGGCGCATGTCGCGAAGGGGTAAAAATAGTAAACTCAAGTGTTACTCAACTTTCCTGGGTCTGGTGCTGCATCTCTGCAACTTCACTGCTCTCTGTTGACAGGCTGTTACTACTACAGAGCACGTGACCACTGCAGCCAATCATTTGGATCTTCAACAACAAATTGCCCAGAAGGTACAAATAAACCATATCTATAAGGGATGTATTAAAACATGATTTATATTCAATGTAAACTTAAAGGGTCTATCAAATTTAAAATTTACTAAAGTGATCCTGTATCACTTATATGTTTAACCAGATCATTAGATTAGTAAATTCTTCCTATTCTGCTTGTTTTTTAACTGATACTAAGGTATTCCTAACCACCATGGCTGCAGTTTGTGGTTCAACAGAGGCTTATCAAAGAGCGTAATATCTATAATATATGCAGGATTCACTGAAGCAGCTAAAAAGAGTTAATAGCCACCCTAACAAGTTTCACCTTGAAGGGCTTCCTCAGGGGGCTGGGGCTAAAGGTAGCCCATATCTAGCCCCAGCCCCCTGAAAAAGCCTGTCAAAGCTTCAGTGTTTTATCAGCACGAGATTATCACTACAGAACTAGGTGTCAGGTATCACTCCTGGTCCAACCACTCCTCAACCACTGATTTGAAGCTTTCTGTCAATATATAGTGTACCCAGAAAGCGGACAGTGAGTGGTGTGAGCGGAATTATACAGAGAAAGTGGCCAATCAGTGGTGTGGGTGGGGTTATACGCAGAAAGCGGCCAATCAGTGGTGTGGGTGGGGTTATATGCAGAAAGCGGCCAATCAGTGGTGTGGGCGGGGTTATACAGGGCTTAGCATTCCAAACGCTTCTAGATCTGCAGCAGAAAAAAATGTGATTGTATCACAACTGTTGCACTCAGAAAACTAAGACACATCACTGGAATCAGGATATCTGCCCCTACATCATTATGCTGTCAGATTACTTAGCATAAACTTAATGACAGATTCCCTTTAAGCTTTCAACAGTTTACAATTCTTCAATGCATCATTAGATTTTTTCAAATTTATTTTCTTAGAAAACTCCATCTTCATCATTACGGTATATCTTTTTCAAGAATATAATATCTAGGTGAACAATCTTAAGAAGTTGAATTTACTGTCATATTATTAATTGTTCACTTTTTGGTTCATATTGTAAAATCAACTTTGTAGATTTTTGGATGAATTTTTCATCAATTCCAACATTCTTCAAACTACGAAAGATCTATCAATTGGAATAAAGCAAGGTCTGGCAATTCACGGCTGTTGACAATATGGGGTATATAACCCAAACCAATAACGCTAGCGTATTATTATCAGTATGACTACATTTTTCTTAAAGGGATTCTCCAGTAATAAAAAAAAATAATTGAAAAGAACAAAAAAAAATAACTAAAGGTAATGTGCTTCCTACTGCACATGCTCACCGGCTTCTGTCCTAACATTCTAGGACAGGTTCCTCTTTGTGAAACAAGGCGGCGGCCATTTTAATTCCATAGTGATTACCTCTCTAGACAAAACGATTGTGATTTGCCAATTAAATGCATTTAGGAATTTATTTATTATGACATTTCCTTTAGTAATTTAGCTTTTTTAAAAAATTCCCAGAGAACCTCTTTAAGACGAAGTAAAACTCGCAGCTGACCAAAAAAAAGATAAGAGTAAAGCGAAGCCGAAATAAATCTGCATATTTTATTTCATGATTAGATGAAGAAGATGACAAATATGGATTCGCTCTTCATAGGTGGTCAATCAGCGACCGTTGCTGAATTATCAAGACTTCAAATGAAATTGCCCTTAAGAAATATTCATGAGAATCTTTTTATGGAAATTGATGCTTTACGTTGCTCATGGTGTTAACCTTCGGCTTTGCAAGTGGATTTTTGATAGCGTATAAAAAAAAAATTAGAAAACCTGCAATGAGTTTACGTTTAGGATTTAAAGGGGTTTTCGAAATTAGACAAACTATAAGATGATGCTCATACATCAGCGCTGGTCTTGGCAAACAGTTGGCGGCTGATCATAAGCATGGAAATGAATGATAGATATGGAGGAGAAGGAGAATCGTATTTATCTACTGGTACTTAACCAGAGCCGTAGATAGATTTTTTTTTTTCACCCGTTGCAAAGATATCTTCTTAAATATAAATACCAATGTCTTAGGCTGTGGTTCCACGGTCCGGAACCACAGCGCTTTGGACGGAGCGGAAATTCCGCACTGCCCAAAGCCCCGCCCCCTTTCTGACACGCGCTCTTTCCGGATGTGTTCCGGACACCTCCGGAACATATCCGGAAAGAACGCAGGGCTACATAGCCCTGTGTTATTTCCGTTGCGGCGACGCAGCGTCGCCGCAAGACGCTAGGACATGCTGCGGTCTAAAAAGATGCGCCGCATGTCCGGAAACGCAGGTCTTCCGCCTGCGTATTTTTACGCATAGTGGAGGCAGGATTTCTTGAAATCCCCTCCACTATGCTGTAACATCTGGACGCTGCGTGTTTGGCGCTGCGCCAACGCACAGCGCCAAACACGCAGCAAATCCGGAGTGTTTCCTTATCGTGGAAACATACCCTAACGTTGTCCTTTCTTCTGACCTTCTCAGGGTGTACAACTCCCATACTATGGCTTGAAAAATTATTTGTTCCCAGTAAAATTTTTCAGATTTTTTCAAATTACACCCACAAACTTAAAGAAGCACTCCCGTTAAGTTTTTGGCGTCAGCGCCGTTCTTCTCTGCTTCTGAGTGACGTCACCGCTCTGCAGACTGCCTGTGTCACGCTGAGCTCTGCGTGAACTGGAAGTAATCTCTACAATGTAAGCCTATGCAGCCTCAGAACGAGTAACTCGCTGCTCATGCATAAATTGAGCCGGCTAGTCGAAACTGAAGTGAAGTCACTTAGAAGAAAAGAGGAAAAGCCCTGGACTCCGGACAGAGCAGCAGTAGGTGAGAGTATTAATACATTCATAGTACATTACATACACAGAATTTTGATGAATTAAATCAGTGGGAGTGGTTATGTAAATGTATTTTATTGGGATTTTATGTGATATACCTACACAAAGTATCAAGTATTTGGGAAGTGTAAAGCAAATGATACAAGGTTTTCTTAATATTTTAAGAAAACTATTGATCTGAAAATTGTGAAGTACATTTATATTCGGCCTCCTGTAGTCTGAATCCCCTAAATAAAATCTTGAGTGACCAGTTGCCTCCAGTCACATAATTAATAAATTGAGTTATTTATTCTCAGTATATCTACAGCTGTTCTGGGAAGGCCTCAGAGGTTTGCTTGAGAACATTAGGGATCAAATGGCATCATAAAACCAGGGAACACACCAGACAGGTTAGGGATAAAGTTATGAAGTAGAGTAAAGCAGGGTTAGGTTTATAATAATAGCCTAAGATCTGAACATCTCACTGGATGGAAGGTGTATGGCACCATTGCAAACCTACCAAGACAAGGCCATCCACCTAAACTGATATCCCAAGCAAGGAAAGTACTAATTAGAGAAGAAGCCAAGAGGCACATGGTCATTGTGGAGTAGTTGCAGAGATCCCCAGTTCAGGTGAGAGAATCTGTTCACAGGGCAACTATTAGTCATATACTCTACAAACCTGGCCTTTATGGAAGAGTGTCAAGAAGAAAGACATTTTTTTAAAGCAAGCTACTGTACAAGGAGTCCCATTTGCAGTTTGCTAAAAGCCATGTAGGGGACACAGCAAGCATATGAAAGAATGGGCTCTGGTGAGATGAAACCAAAGTAGAACTTTTTGGGCTAAAGGCAAAATGCTGTGTGGCGGAAAACAAACACTGCGCATCACCTAGAAAATACCATCACCACCATCCAACATGGTGGTGGCAGCATCATTCTGGGGGGAGGCTTTTCTACAGCTGGGACAGGGATGCTAGTCAGAGTTGGACACAATATAATTTACGTCATCAGAGTTTTCTATGATGAGTAGGAGAACCTCAATGTACAGCCCAGGTCAAAAGTCTGGACATATCCTTTTTTTTAATGGTTTCTTAGTTCTTATTGAAATGTGCACATTGTATAGTCAGACTGTAGGCAGCAAAACCATAAAGGAACACACACGGAAACCTTAGATTTCTGAAATTATCCCCCTGTTACTCTGATGACATCTTTACACATCTTTGGCATTCTCTCAATCACCTTTATCAGGTGTCACCTGAAATGGCTTTCACCAGTTTTGAAGGTGTTCCCAGAGCTGCTGAGCACTTGTTGGCTCCTTTGCCTTCACTCTGCTTTTAACTAATTCCAACCATCCCAATTGGATTGAGGTCAAGTGATTGTAGAGGCTATGTTATCTTTCACAACCTCCATCCCTCTCTTTCTTGGTCATGTAGTCCTTACATAGACCGGAGGTGTTTTGGGTCATTGTCCTGTTACAGCACAAACAATAGTATCATTAAATGTCAACCAGATGTGATGGCGGTTGCTGCAGAATGCTGTGGTAGCCATTCTGGGTAAGTGTGCGTTGTATTTTAAATAAATCACCAAGTGTATCACCAGCAAATCAACCCAACAGTATCACACCTCCATGCTTCACTGTGAGCACCACACATGTGGAAAAATCCCCCCTCCTTTTCTGAGTCTCAAAAAACTTGGTGGATGGTACCAAAAAGCTCAAATTTGTCTGTACCATTGTACAAATTTCTATTGATCTAAGTCTGTGTCTTGTTTGGCCGAAGTTCCAATTTGTCATTTTCAGTAGTGGATCCTTTCCAGCAATTTGACCAGAAGACCTTCTTCTAGCAATCTCCCTTGAACAGTTGATGTTGAGATTTGTCTGGTAAATGATGCCTGAGCATCCTTTGTAAGGGCTGTTATCTGAGGTGCTGTCAATGTGCAATTTTTGAAGCTGGCAACTCTGATGAACTTATCATCTGCAGCAAAGGTCATTCTTAGTCTTTCTTTTCTTTCGTCATCCACATGAGAGAGCCAGTTTCTTGATAGCAATTTATGGTATTGTTGGCTACACTTGATGGTACTTTTGAGGTCCTATCAATTATCCAGACTGACTGACCTTCATTTAATGATGGACTGTCCTTTCTCATTACCTAGTTGAGTGGTTCTTGTCATATTGTGGCTTAGAACAGTTGTGGAATAGGACTCAGCACTGTATGGAGCTGTGTACCTACACTGGCTCTGCAAAACACACCTGTTGGTCACAAACACTTTATGAAAACTGGTAAAACCACAAATGAACTCTCGATGAGGCATACCTATTTATTGGAAGCCAATCTAGATGACTACTTGATGAATATTCATGAAAGATGCCAAAAGGAGGTAAAGCTGTCATCAGAGTAAAAAGGGGGTACTTTGAGGAATCTAAGGTATAAGACATATTCTGGTTTGATTCACACATTTTTTTACTCTTTGCTACCATATGCGATCCTTCGTGGCATTGCCGCCTTCGGTCTGAATTTACAATGTGCAAATTCCAAGAAAAACAAGAAAAACCATTACATGAAGAGGTAGGAGCTTCCAAACTTTTGGCTGGTACTGTATATGGGGCCCTAGAAGGATCAAAAAGAAAATAAAAACATTTGATTCAACAGAAAATAAGACAATGTGGTCAAACCACATCCGCTCTGCCTAATATATGCCCTTCGAATGGGAGCCAACCATATCGCTCCGATCTAAACGGGGACTATTTCCAACGTGTATTTCTCTTCTACCCAAGGATTTCATGTTTACAACTTATGCATGTAATGAACTTTAGCTGTCGGATTATTCTGCCACTAGATAATACCAGTCTCAATTTTCTCACTTTATCTGGGAGAATAAGAACATAGCAAATCGGAAAGATCAGAATCTTAAAACTTCCATTTAATGCACCCAAAAGGGTGAACTGCAATGTCAAGTCTAAAAGTTGTGTTCTTTTAAAATCTAATAGTCTGTCAAATGAAAAAAAAAAAGGAATATAAAAAAATAATCAGGTGAAATTGAATGCTCACGAGCATGTTCTTCAACCACTATGAAGGTTTTCCATGAAAAGGTTTCGCAAGAAAAATGGGGCTCGGTACAACAAGTCACATTGAAGCTTTTATTAGATTTTTTTTCAAATTTCAATTATGTAAACTTGACAACGAATCTTATTGTTAAGTTATAAGAACACATTTGTCTATAAAATACAGTCTTCAAGGTAGTTTTTAATGAAAAGAGAAGAAAGGGAACCTGTCGGCAGGGTGGATAAAAATCAATGATTTTTTAAAAAAAATCAAAAAAATCGGATTTTTTTGATTTAAATCAGATTTTTTTGATTTAAATCAGATTTTTTTTATTTAAATCGGATTTTTTTCAATAAACTGCTTTTTGAGGAAAATATTTTACCATCCAAAGGTTCTTCCATCATGAGATAAAGCTGAGTTGTTTAACTCAGTAGAATAAAGGCTGTATATGTGTAACATTTACAATGCCATGCTCTTCCAGAGGTTTCTGTAGGATTAGTGGGCAGTTTCTCTCCTATATTATCACAGACGCTCGCTTTACTTACACAGTTCTCAAAACTGAATTTGACTCCGCAGAGGTCCCAGCCTCTTCTTCACGGCAAAAATGTTACAACATGAACAGAGTTGAGAAAAAGACCTTAATCCTATTGTTCTACAAACCTATATGAATACAGAATCAACCCCTTCAGTGCCAAGTCCAAGAAGTTAGACAATATGTTTCTGATTGTTTGGAGTGGAATAGATCTGCACAACACAAGAAGAATGTGAATCTAAAGGCTGGGTCTCACATAGCGATACACCAGCGATCCCGACAACGATATGCACCTGTCAGGATCGCTGGTGTATCGCTACATGATCGCTGCTGAGCTGCCAAACAGGCAGCTCAGGCAGTGATCTGGGACAGCGACACTGCGGGTAACATCGCTTAGTTACCCGCAGTGTACATTGGATACCAGCGCCCTGATGCAGGGAGCTGGTATCCAAGGTACACAGCGGGTTTCCAAGCGCTGCGCGGTGCCTGGAAACCCGCTGTGTACCTTGGATACCAGCTCCCCTGCATCAGGGCGCTGGTATCCAAGGTACACAGCGGGTTTCTAGGCACAGCCCCGCGCCTGGAAACCCGCTGTGTACCTTGGATACCAGCGGATCGCTGCTCTCCCGCCTGTCACACGCAGCGATGCGTGCCTGTCAGCGGGAGAGCAGCGATCAAAAAAATGTCCTGACATTTCAGCGACGATCAGCGATACCCAGCAGGGGGGCTGATCGTCGCTGAATGTCACACACAGCGATATCGCTGGTGAGATCGCTGCTGCGTCACAAAACTAGTGACTCAGCAGCGATCTCGGTAGCGATATCGCTATGTGAGACGGGCCCTTAAGTGTGAGGAGGAGGAAGGGCAAGCAGACAAGAAAATGAAAGTGAAACTTTGAGCACAATACTGCAGCATAGCCACAGACAGACAAGTCAGGTCAGGATTATTTTTCTCCTTCCTAAGTACAACAGAACAGTGGTGTCCAAATATGAATGATTAACCCATTAAACTGGGGAGAAACACGGATTTTGGTAAGAACTACCTGTAATCTTTCAGCGAAGGAAGGAAGAGAGACACAGTATTCATTACTGATGGGTAGGCGGAGCCCCAGATCAGGATGTCACCTCAGATCAAAAGAGTGCTGACTGGCTGGCCCCTCCAGCTCGGGCTCCTCCTACTCAGCTCCAGTCGTACCAAAGCTTTTAGGAAAAGAGCCAAGATCACCAGCGGAGCAACATAACCCCTTCTGAAGGAACTTCAGAGAAAAAACACAAGGATACAGGTTATGCATGCAAAGAAAGCCAAAAACCACAGAGTTCCAGGTACTACTCACGGAACCTGACTACTGCGATGAGCTGGCGATGCTGGAACAGAGCCTTAGCGCGCTGACCTCAGCCCAGATAATCGCTATCAGATAAGGGTCGCGCTGCATCTGAAAACATCAACACACTTCTGCCTTGGGAGGGTGCTGTGTCTCTCTTCCTTCCTTCGCTGAAAAGGATTTTACAGGTAAGTTCTTACCAAAATCCGTGTTTCAGCTGCAGATGGAAGGAAGAGAGCCACAGTATTCATTACTGATGGGACGTCCCAAAGCAGTTCAAAAATAAGGGTGGGAAAAAACCAACAAAAGGCAGAAACCCAACAACCTTAACAACAAAGCGCAACCAGAGCTAAACACAAGTTCATCCAGAACTTTAAACTACAGCTGCCTGCAGGACCCTACGTCCGAGGGCTGCATCAGCGGAAGCACTGACGTCCACTTTATAAAACTTTGTAAACGTGTGGACAGAGCGCCAAGTTGCCGCTCGGCAGAGCTGCACTGCCGAGGCACCTTGATGAAAAGCCCACGATGAGGCCACAGCTCTCGTAGAATGGGCTCGAATCTTAATCGGGCAAGATTCACCCCGAAGACGGTAAGCTTCCAAAATAGCTGACCGGATCCAACGAGCTATAGAATCCTTGGAAGCTCGTTGACCACGCCGACGACCTGCTGGAACCACAAACAGGGAGTCCGTCTTACGAAAACCTTGAGTAATAGATAGATAAAACTTCAAGGCCCGCACTAAATCCAATGTGTGTAAATCTCGCTCTTTCGCATTCTTCGGATCCGGACAGAGTGAAGGCAACACAATATCCTGGTTAACATGAAATTGTGACACCACTTTAGGCAAAAAATCACCCCGAGTGCGAAGCACTACACGATCCGGAAAAAACTCCAGAAAAGGAGGCGAACAAGAAAGAGCTGCCAACTCAGAAACTCTCCTCAAGGAAGTGACTGCAACAAGGAAAGCCACCTTCCAAGAAAGTAAAGAAAGGCTAGCAGAAACCATAGGCTCAAAAGGTTTATGCTGAAGAGCCTCCAAAACAAGGTTGAGCCGCCAAGGAGACACGGGTGCCTTCCGCGGCGGAAACTTACGAGATATACCTCGGAAAAAGGAGAGCACGTCTCTATTTGAAGCAATGGTTCTCCGGAACAATAAGGACAGAGCAGAAATCTGACCTTTCAGAGTGCTGACTGCCAAACCCTTGTCTAGCCCATGCTGCAGAAAAGCCAACAGGTTGGGAATGGAAAATTTTCTCGGGTTCCGAGAGGACCCCAAACACCACGAAAAGAAGGTTTCCCAAATTTTGTGGTAAATCCTAGTAGTAGCCGGACATCTTGCAGCACGAAGGGTAGCAATGACCTCGGCTGAGAAACCTCTACGGGTCAAGATTTCGGTCTCAAGAGCCACGCCGTCAAACGCAGGGACATCAAGTCCGGATGACAAACGGGCCCCTGAGTCAACAAGTCCGGTTGAAGAGGGAGTGGAAAAGGAGGTGCCGCCAACAGCGACATTATTGTCGAGAACCACACCCTTCTTGGCCAGTCTGGAGCTATCAAAATAGCTGGAATTCTCTCTAGTCTGATCCGACGCAGTACTAGAGGAAGTAAGGATATCGGCGGGAATACATAGATCAGCTCGAACTGATCCCACTGAGCCACTAGAGCATCCACCGCCACCGCCTTCAGGTCCTTGTACCTGGACATGAACGTCGGTAACTTGGCATTGGACCTGGATGCCATCAAATCCACTTGGGGGGTTCCCCAGCGAGAGCACAGTAGTGCAAAAACATCCGGATGGAGGCTCCATTCCCCGGGATCCATCCTTCTGCGACTGAGAAAGTCCGCTGTAACATTCTGAACCCCTGGAATGTGAATCGCCGAAATGGCTGGTACACTGGCCTCTGCCCAAATCAGAATTCGGGACACCTCTACCATGAGTCTGGCACTCCTTGTCCCACCTTGGTGATTGATATACGCGACAGCCGTCGCATTGTCTGTCTGCACTCGGACTGGCAGACCGCTCAAAGGGACCGTCCAATGTTGGAGGCAAAGGAAAATCGCCCTCAATTCCAGGATGTTGATCGGAAGAACAGACTCTTCCGATGACCATACCCCCTGAATCCAGAGATTGTTCCAAACCCCCCCAGCCCGTCAGGCTGGCATCGGTGGTTATGACTGACCACTTCGGAGGGAGGAAAGACTTCCCCAGGGAGAATGCCCCTGGACGTAACCACCATTCTAGAGAATCCTGCACCGCGCGAGAAATGGTGACACTGCAATCCTAACGATTGCGACTGATTCCATCGACTCAAGATGAACCTTTGGAGAGTCCTGGAGTGGAACTGGGCAAAAGGAATTGCCTCCATGGACGCCACCATCAGTCCCAGAAGACGCATACACTTCCGTAGAGACATTGCCGTTGAGGATCTCATAATCTGTACATGTCGAAGAAGACATGACTGTTTGTCTGGTGGTAGGGAAACTACCGACCGAAACGTGTCGAGATGCATTCCCAAAAAGAGGATTGTCCTCGATGGTTCCAGGGACGACTTTTCCCAATTGACCAGCCAACCGAAGTCCTTCAGAAACTGAAGAGACAAATCCCGAGCCGTCAACGCCTCCTCCTCCGAGGAAGCCACGATCAAAAGATCGTCCAGATAAGGGAGAATCGTAATCCCCTGTCTTCGAAGGATTGCCATGAGGGGCGCCAGAATTTTTGTAAAGACCCTTGGCGCTGAGGCTAAGCCGAACGGCAGAGCCACGAACTGGTAATGATTCTGACCTATGGCAAATCGAAGAAAGCGCTGATGAGCCTTTCCGATGGGAATATGCAAATAGGCGTCGCGAATGTCGATTGACACCAGAAAATCGTTCTGTGACAGAGCTGCCACAACGGAGCGAAGCGACTCCATGCGAAATTTCCGGGCATGGACATGCCGGTTTAATCGCTTGAGATCCAGAATCGGGCGAAATTTTGTTCTCTTTTTTGGGAACTATAAAAAGGTTGGAATAAAAACCTTTCCCTCGGTCCTCTGACGGAACCGGTATCACTACACCCTTTTGTAGCAGAGATTCGACCTCTCGCTGTAGAGCGACAACAAGCTCGGGTTCCGACGGAACGCGAGACTGACAAAAAACATTTGGGGGTCGAGAAGCAAACTCTGTGAAATAGCCTGCCGACAATAATCCGCGTTGCCCAGGAATCTGGAACGCGAGCCATCCAAGTCGCCTTGAAAAGAAGCAGGCGACCCCCCACTCGAGAATCCTCGAGTGGACCCCTGGCGTAAATTAGACTTTGCGGGCTTCTTGTCAAGTTCCCGCTTGTCCTGGCGGAAACTCTGCTTCCAGGGAGTAGAGTTTTCTGAGAGGATTTCTTTCCTGAGAAGGAAGGACGACCCGATCCCCACGAGGAGTGACTAGATCGTCCTCGGCCCCGAAAGGACCGCCGACCACTATAGACACCAGGCTTACTGGACACCGAGGCCATGGCCCTACGCTGTGGTAATGCTGATTCCTTCGCCTTAGCCTTGGAAATCAGCTCTGTGAGGTCGGATCCAAAAAGATGGCCACCCTTGTAAGGTAAGGCCAACAACCCTTGTTTGGAAACTGCGTCCCCGGCCCACTGTCTGAGCCATAAAGCTCTTCTGACTGTGACCGCTGAAGCTTGCGCTTTGGCCAGCAGAGATGCCGTATCCAGACCGGCATCAAAGATATAACAGGCTGCCGTTTCTAACCATTCACAAGTTTCCCGTATCTCAGATAACGGAGATTCATTGTGCAACTCCGTCTTCAGACGTGCCAACCAGCCTAGAGAAGCTCTAGCAGCACACATGGATCCTAGCACTGCTCGGAATCCATGACCCGCAGCCTCATAGCTTGCTTTTGCCGCCAATTCTGTTTTTCTATCCAAAGGCTCCTGTAAGCTCGCTTTCCCCTTAATAGGGAGTAGTGAGGATTTACTAAGCTGAGATAAAGACACATCCACCTCAGGAGCAGAAGTCCAATTAGCCTTTAACTCCGCAGAGCAAGGATAAAGTGTATCCAAGAAATGCGTTCCATGAAAACGCTTATCTGGACATAGACGTTCCTCCTCTATTACACTATTAAGCTCATCCAGAGCTGGCAATGTTGTACGCGAAGCACGGGACTCCTGGAACATGCGTGCTGATTTACCAGGACGACTAGTTACCTCCTCCGGTAACTGTAATATATCTCTCATGGCTTCAATTAATGCCTCCGTACGCTTCGCCATAGAGGAACGCCCCTGCGGCTCGTCCGCATCTGAATCGGATATTTCTCCATCCGAATTTAAAGGGGAACTCTGCCCAATATCAGATACATCTGACTCGCTCCGTGTAGAGGCCGGTAACGGCCTGCGTCGCTTCCTCTGAGAGGAATTAGCAGACACATATTGACCTAAAAGGTCAGATAAGTTTTAATCGATCGAGCGATATCATCCAATTTTTCACCGCTGTCGACCGCAGCGCTAGACGCTGTGGAGGTCTGCGTATCTGATTGCCGCAATGGCACTGGGACTTGGTCCGCGGCATCTGAACTCTGTTCAGACATGTCTCACCTGTATGAACAGGTCAAAGCGGTAATACCAGCAAAAACTATGCGGTTTTTCTTTTTTTTTTTTTTTTTTTTTATATGCTGAAGGGTTAACGCTCCACCAGGCAGGGTTACCCCAGCGGTATTCAGTCAAAAAATTTTGCTGGTAGAAATAACTCTCAGAAGGGTTAATATTGCAAACTCACCACAGTATATATGTTTGTGAGCCCCAGCCAATTTTATGTCTCTAATGAGACTGCAGCTGCAGGATAGCGATCGCTGCGCTGCGGGGTGAGGAATCAGCACTCACCCAGCTGGCCGTGGTGTCTTATGAGGAGAGGAGCGGTCTGAGGAGCCCAGGAGCCTGTGTAATGGCCGCCACAGTGAGGGAGTCGCAGGAGAAACGCCAGAGCGCGCGTCTTCCTGCTCAAAAGACCGGGAATAGATAGGCCACGCCCCCTGCTAGCTCAAATATTGAGCGCGAACTCCCCCGCTCCTGCTCCCTCTCTGTCCTGCAGCTATCTGCCTGCGGACAAAAGATCACCACATCTACAATGTAACAGCGCTGTCACAGCAGCGCTGAAGCATACTGACATACATGTAGTAGCGCTGTCACAGCAGCGCTGAAGCATACTGACATACAAGTAGTAGCGCTGTCACCGCAGCGCTGAAGCACTCACACATTATTATAATAAAAATTGTGTGGAAAACTCATCAGCTCAGCGCCACAGGGACCCCCAGGGGTTTCTGGCGCTATGCCCATGCTTCCCCCCAGGGCGGGAAGCGCAGTGACCCAGCGTGTGGTTTGCGCCCCCGCCAGGGAAAACTCTCCTCATCCCCCAGGGCCGGCAAGGATTCTGCAGGGACCATTATGTAGTTACAGATCCGCCAAGGGAGAGGCTGGTGAAAAACACTGATAAACATGTAATAGCGCTGTCACCGCAGCGCTGAAGCATACTGATATACATGTAATAGCGCTGCCATCAGACGCTAAAGCACTCACACATTAATAATAAAATTTTGTGTGGAGTACTCACCAGCCAAAGCGCCACAGGGACCCTCAGGGGTTTCTGGCGCAGTGCCCATGCTTCCCCCCAGGGCGAAGAACGCAGTGACCGCACGTGTGGTTTGCGTCCCGCCAGGGAAGCTCTCCTCATCCCCCAGGGCCGGCAAGGATTCTGCAGGGACTTTGAGTAAATACAGATCCGCCAAGGAGAGGTTGGGGTACAGCAGCGCTGGTACCCCTGAGACCTCTAGACCAACTAGTGATCCAAGTCTCCTGTCCGAATATAAAATAATAAAATCTTCTGAGGAGCTGCATTAGCAGCGACCATCCTCTGGACCTCAAATCTTAGACTGGAGCTGAGTAGGAGGAGCCCGAGCTGGAGGGGTCAGCCAGTCAGCATTCTTTTGATCTGAGGTGACATCCTGATCTGGGGCTCCGCCTACCCATCAGTAATGAATACTGTGGCTCTCTTCCTTCCATCTGCAGCTGAAAAAAGTAATATAAAAAGTGATTCTAAAAATCTTCATCTACTTGCATGTTAAAGTAGCAAGAACTAGTTTAGGTAGAAACTTTGATTTAAATCACTGATTTAAATCAAGCCTTACTGACTAGTGATTTAAATCGTGATTTAAATCAGTTTGATTTAAATCAAATCCACCCTGCCTGTCGGTCTTTCATTTTGACAAACAGCAGTATTATATTACCTCACTATCTGAAAGTCAAAAATGCCTATAAACCAACCACAGCGCTGATGATCCGGACACTTTTTTCAGAAATGGATACCGGCTGTGTAATGTTGAGTGGGTGTTAGGTGTGGGCGATGTACTCATCTTCCATGGCCCAGCACGCTACATGAAAACGAGGGTCCTGTCTATGTGGGTGGACTTTTGCTACAATGGCGATATGCCTCTGCCGATGTCTTCGGGTGGCCAGGACCGGTTTTAAGTGAAAGAAATCACAGTTCAAAAATAAACTTGTTTTTATCAAGGAATATTATAATTTGATAGTAGGTACATTTCTTCATGGCCGTTTCTTTACTAATAAACATCAGCACACATAATTCCTTCCTTGGTGAAACTATTTTATCTCTCTTGGTTCCTCTCCCTGCCTGTAACACTGCCCAGGATACTTTCCCGGGAGCTTCCTTCTGTCTCATTGACGGCACACAGTTCAACAAGAATTCTCCGCGGTTCCATGTTTCGCTCCGGTTACGGATGTTTCTCCACCAATACGGCCTGCTCAGCTTCCATTATTCTGATGCCTTTAAACGCTTCCTGCCCCATGTCCTGATATTCTTTCTTTAAATTTCTCTGTCCCGATTCTGGACTGCTACGCACTTTGCTTTTATTCTCTGCCATCTCTTATCTTACAGGCTTTTACTATCTGCTCCATTAGTCCTCTCTTGACACAGAGACACCCACTGAATGTGGTTCTGCCATCTAGTCAGACCTCAGGTCTGCTATTGCTGCAAGCTCAGCCCTACTTGGCCTTCTGCTAGGAAGTCTTCCCCGTATTTTCATAAAACCCCTTTCATCCTGGGTTAGTCCCAACTGTAATATCTGTTGATGCTTACTCACTACTTCTTGATGGGCAGAACACAGCTTCCTTACTAACAATACAAGTTAATAGACATACAGCACTAGACATAAACACCAGTGCACGCCCTTATGATCTCCCGCCTCGACTACTGCAACCTCCTACTCTCTGACCTCCACTCTAGCACTCTGGCACCACTCCAATCCATCCTACACTCTGCTGACCGACTAATTCACCTGTCTCCCCGTTATTCCCCAGCCTCTCCTCTCTGCCAAGCCCTTCTTTGGCTTCCTATCATCCAGAGGCGCCAATTCAAAACCCTAACTATGACATACAAAGCCATCCACAAACTGTCTCCTCCATATATCTGTGATATGGTCTCCCGGTACTTACCCACACACAACCTTCCTTCCTCTCAAGATCTCCTTCTCTACTCTCCCCTTATCTCTTCTTCCCACAACCGCATACAAGACTTCTCCCGTGCTTCCCCCATACTCTGGAACTCTCTACCCCGACACATCAGACTCTCGTCTACCATGGAAACCTTCAAAAAGAACCTGAAGACCTACCTCTTCCAACAAGCCTACAACCTGCAGTGATCCTCAGTCTACTGAACCGCCGCACGACCAACTCTACCCTCTCCTAGTGTATCCTCACCCATCCCTGTAGACTGTGAGCCCTTGCGGGCAGGGTCCTCTCTCCTTCTGTACTTATGTGTGCCTTGTATTGCTCATGTCTATTGTACTTGTCTATATTTGCCCCTTTTCACATGTAAAGCACCTTGGAATAAATGGCAATATAAAAATGTATAATAATAATAATACAGCACATCATAATGCTTTACATCACATTACAGATCTTAAAGGGGGACTGTGGGCAAAACCTCAACTTTCTTACAGCTGACAATAAATTATCTCCCAATTCCCAAATACTATAGTTCTTCTTCCCTCTCGCACTCCATTAAGGTCACTTTCCATCTTTGAACAGGTCACAGAAGAATTCACCAAGAAGTCCTTCACATCTAATTATGTCCCTTTTTCTATGTCTTCATGACCCCTTCCCTTACAATCCAGTTTCTGCTCCTTACACTACTGAAACTGCCCTTACTAAGTCTCTAATGATATACTAAAAGCAAAATCTAATTGCCACTGCGGACTGCTGCTTCGGCTGCATCGCTCTTGGACTTGCAAAATATATACTACAAAAAAAGAAATATAAACTAGGCTTAAAAAACATCCCCTAAAATATTAGTGTTTATTGCATATAATTAAGAATACAAAATAATCCCAAACAAAAAGACAAAGACATTGACAATTAGCACAAAGGGGATGTGCAAAATAATACACGTCTTTAGCTATAATGGGTCAACTGATATTTGGGGTAAATCCCCCCCAAAAGATTCTGGTGCTGATGCTGAACCATCATACTAACACGTTCTAAGGGCTAATCTTGAGCTTTCCTGTTCACATCAGATACATTTTGCATTTAGCCTAGGGACAGCTACAGGAGCAGGGATAGTAGCAGAATACAGTCTCTAAGCAGGGCTTGGGGCTTTGCAGTCCGTAGCTAAATATAAAGCTGCTGCACGTGACCAGATCCATTTTTTGGGGGGGGATGTAAAAATTGACTTTATTATCATTCATAGCGTATTATGTTCTTTGTTTTACATTTCAGTGGTATATAACACTCCAAAAAAGCGTTCAAAATGTTTCTGAATTCAATTAGTAATCCATAGAGTATTACGTGCTTTGTTTTAAATTTAGGTGGTACAAAAAAAAGCGTTAAATTTTTTTTTCTGGATTGAATTAGTAATCCATATAGTGTAACGTGATTAATGGGTGACATGGCGACAAGGATGGCTGAATACCATGGGACTCCCGAGGAAGTGCCCAGAGAAATATTGGAGCCAGACCAATTTGGTGTGACACCAGAGGATGTGGGAGCCTGTGATTCAGAAGCGGCCGCTTTCCGAGAACCAACATGGCCATAACCCAAGTTGCAGGCTTCACCAAAGGGGTTCTTGTGGACTGCAGACAGGAGAGCCAGGATCCAGCAACTAGTGAGCAGACTGCAGGTCCTAGGCTGGTCGGAATTGAGAAGGAAGAGAGCAAGGACCAGGGTTGGAGACATGCTAGTGGGCCCACTAGCCGCAAGGTACCGAGAGTTGGCATCACGGGGGGAAGTCATTACGTACGACCAGCATCAGAGATGGTGGTCCATAGAAGAGTTTGGGAACCGTCATCACATCTTTTTCAACCAGTGGGCAGTAGAGATGGAACACCTGCCTCAGTAGCTGCAAGAGCTGATGGCTAGAACCAGGGTCACATTCCTCAAAATTGAGGGGCAATTACTCGAATGTGGTGGATGTGATACCAGTAGAAAGGGAACAGGATGAACCCTTCTTGCGAAATGAACGAGCCTGGGAGTGGCTCCTCAAAGCAGCTCGAAACGGGTTTACCACCCCTGTGAGATCGTATGGTCCTTGGGGTTCCTCATCTCCTACACGGGAGCAAGCAATGGTGAAGGTGAAAGAGGGGGCTGTTGCCTACTTCTACATGTTGGGTTATCCGGTACCTCATGAAGCCAGGTCACTTACAGCCCAGGCAGCTGGGAATCAGGCTCCAGAAAGCAGGAGGAGGCAGTACACCCAGACCCCCGAGGAAAGAGAACAAGAAGTGGAGACCTGAAGAGAATTACTGTCTTACCCTCCTTACAATATTTTCCTGGCTTTGCACTTTGTGCACAGCCTTTATGAGTATAGGAGTACATAAACTACACTTTAAAAATGTTTGAATGAGGCCCACCCTTTATTGGCTTCAAGGGTCTATGGATGACTGGATGACCCTCCTATTTTTTTCCTGACTTTGCACTTTGTGCAAAGCCTTCATCAGTCTAGGAGTACATCAAATACACTTTCAAAATATTTAAATGAGGCCCTCCAGATGTTGCCTTCAATGGTCTGTGGATTCCTGGATGACCCTCTGTATCATTTTTCCTGACTTTGACTGTTTGCAAAGCCTTTATGAGTGTAAAAGTGCCACAACTACACTTTCTTAATTTTTTTTTATAAGACACTCCATTTGGTGCCTTCAAATAATGGGAAGGGTTTGGATGACCCTCCTTATATTTTTTTCTGGCTTTGCACTGTGTGCAAAGCCTTTATAAATGTAGGAGTATCATAACTATACTTTGCTCACAATATTTCAAGGAGGTATTACAGCTGGTGCCTCAAACGATGTATGGATGACCCTGCTTGTAATTTTTGGCAGGCTTTGCACTTAGTGAATCTAGGAGTACCACTACATGACAATTTGAACGTAATGTGTATGAGTCCTCCGTTATGTCTAATACAGGGTGTATCTGAGTCCCTCTTCTATCTAATTTTTGGCTGTTCTCGCTTCCTTAATAAATTATACTGAAACTTAAAAAAAAAATAATAAAAATGTAATAAAAAATAAATATACATTTCAATTTAGGTTTATTTAATTTATTAGTTTTTTTTCTAAATCATTTTACATTTTTCCTTCTTAACAAATCACTATAACATTTTTTTTCCTGTAAACTCCAATTTATCGTTGGTTTGGAATGTTTTATTATCAGTCCTTAAAGTGGAGTAAAGTGTGACCGATTATTCTTAGCAGCGATCTGGAAGTCAGAGATGCTTCCAGGGGGTCTTCATTAACCTGTTCTCTTTCCATTCAGCACTTTTTCCATCCAATTCAACATTTTCACTGCTCCCAGACCTTATTATAGGGTCTTCCGGAAAAATGCTCAGTTTTCCTATTGACAACCGATTACACTCGTTACTCGAAATGAACATCCGAGCAATAGGAAGTGCTTGGTTCGAGTAACGAGCACCCAAGCATTTTAGTGCTCGCTCATCCCTACATGCCACAGTAGAGAACCTGATCTCACCACAACGTAGCTAGAGTCAAATAAGTGTATGAAGAGCAATGTCGCTCCCACCGCCGGGGAGTAGATAACTCATGAAACACCCGGTCTCAGTCCGACTCCCCAGTCACCGC
>JARQOD010000001.1:982624904-982642353 GCA_033576555.1 Oophaga sylvatica | reverse complement strand
GCTGAAAGGATTTATACATAAAAAACTGGGGGAAACTCAGCAAAGTGAGAAATTTGGGGAGAGTTTCTTCTAGCTCAACCATTTTTTCACCCAACACTGGAAAAAAGTTGGGGGTTTAAAGGGGTTTGGTACATAATATACACCAGGAAAATTAAGAGCCTACCATCTGAATACTTTTGCTCGGAGCTTCTGAAAAAGGGGTTTACTTATGCCCAACAAGGGTGACCCTAAAAAGTTCGGAATACCATGACCTTCGATGGGACATTTTATATTTTTAAAGTTTCCAGACTGCTGGGTTTACAGTTTTTAATCATTGAAAAAAAAATACGATGCTAAGGCAAAACCCCAAAAAGGGTCAAAAAAATTTGGTTTTTACCCAGTTTGTTTTGTATTGGTTGCAATAATGTGCCATTTATACTTGGAAACCCTAGCAACAAAAAAATTCCCCCTTAGTGCTTTAACAAGACCCAAAAGTCCAAGAGTGAAACGGTGAAAAACCCTTGACCAATGAAATAGAGCAATGAAAAATCATGGCGGGTCTTGTACGAGTAATCTAAAATTCTGAGCCTTACACAATGGACCACTAATATCACGGGGGCACCGGTTAAGGTCTTCAGAAAAACCAAAAACAATACCCAAGGGCCATTCAAGAAAAGGGGGCTTCAACAATAGACATAGACATTTGATCCCCAAAAGACCAATAATAGAAAAGGAGAAACTACACAAAGCCTCCATACTTTCGTGCATGGTTTCATACAACTCCAAATTTTTCCAACCGTTTGACGGCTTATCAAGATTTGAATTTTTCAAACCTTTTTTTGGGGCCTTCTCTCAATGATTTATGCCTTGGCCCACAAAGTTGAATGGCAAAATTTTTTTTAAAATCCAAATACTTGCTTCAAAAAAAAAATTACCAAAAGGTAAAACCCCCCTTTAAAAATAACTAAAAAAATTTTTAAACAAACTTCAAAAAAATTTTTTATGGGATTGGTTGACCAAGACCACAACAGTAGGGGGGTTCCCAAAATTTTCCCAAAGGGGAAATTTGGGGAAAACTGGTTTGGGGGATTTCCCAAAACCAATTTGGAACCTCCAGTCAAAAAAATAAATGGGGTTTAAAATGCGAAAAGTTGAGCAATCCCCCAAAAAAGTCCTCTCTACTACAAAGTTGAGCAATGGCCAAAATGTCTCTCTATTATCAAAGTTGAGCGATGTCCAAAATGTATCTCTACCCATCAGGGGAACCAGGACTAATAATGAGGGTGACTTTGCATTGACTCCTCAAACTTCTAGTTAGATCTCAAAGCTTAAAATAGTACTATTTAGCCATTACAACATCCGCAACCAATATTAAAAGACTTTCAATTATAGTCATTAAAAAAGGACGTTCTGAACGAAAGTATCATCAAGACAAGCACTAAACAATATTACTCATTTACGTGCTGATCATGGAGCAGGGCAGATACTCATGTTAGAAAAAAGAAAACATCAGTAGCGCCATGTTATAATGAGCTCCTTTATGACTGTTTACCAACCTCATTTACTTAATAGCATAATGTGGCGGCTGAAAAAACGAGCTGGCTGTTACTGTATACTAAAAGGTTCTCAACCCATGTCTGGATGTTGAAGTCCACTGTTTATAAGCAGAGGTGCAAGAAAGCAAAATAATGGGAAACGAAGAAGCAGAAACCATCCAGTGAAGATAAGTTATCATGTATCCACCAGGGAAAGTAATAAGGTTAGACACATCCATTGAAGAATGGGGACGTTCCATTCTTTCTATTGGCGTAAGCCGGGAAAAGCCGAGTGCAGCGTTCAGCAGCTTCATGGGGAATAAATGGAGTGGCGGTGAAGAATACATTCTCATGGGGATAAAAATGTCGCAATTTGCCTTTGGTGTGGGTTTCAGGAGTCGGCCCCCCCATTATCTATTGCACCACTTCTACCTTTTTTATAAGGTCTTCACTCCCAATTGTTTTTACGAGCGATCACGGCGCAGGAAACCCAGTAAAGCAGTCAGACATGGCTCACGCTTGTTCTTGCAGATTCGAGCCTCTGGATGACAAACTGGCCCGGTGGGGGGTAATCTCCATCTTTGTCGCAGTTGCAGTTAATAATATACAATATTGAAAATAAACTCTAAACGTCAATATTCCTATAAATGCAATAACATTTTTTTATTCATGGAGCTTTTTGTATGAAATGAAAAATAAATTCTTTTTCTGATGGTCTCTACTTGTCATTCGCTTGTGGAGCTACATGCAGTCAAGTGGATCCATCAGCTTTGACTGTCGCCGCCTGCCAGTTGGGAAGTCGGGCATATAAAAGGCGCAGAAAATGCCAATTGGCCGGAATGAAAGGTAATACATTCTGACGGGTGAGAGAGGGCGGCAAACTGCGAGCGTACACCACAATGCATTAAATACGGAAGAGTTATGACTACAGAAACACAGCGACACGTGAAAGCAAGGCACGTATCAAAAAGGATCTGACCCAAAATATAGTGTCCAAACCCAGCTACTCCCAAAACCTTTAGAGCTATTTGTGAAGCTAATAAGACCTAACAAATGTAGTTTCAGCACGACCTGTTTCATTATCATCACAAGCAGGAATACAGGTATCACGTCTATACAGTATATAACCGAGATCCATCAAACACAATGGGATATCACAGCTCACCTCCTCCTCCTGTACAATAAATGATAACACCCTATATACAGTAATAACACAAGAACCATCAAAACACAATAGATGATGCACAGCTCACCCCTCCTCCTGTACAATGACTGATAACATCTCTATAAAACAGTAATAAAACAGGATCCACCATTCACAAAAGGTGAGTCCCCAGCTCACCCCTCCTCCTGTACAATGACTGATAACACCTCTATATATAAGTAATAACACAAAGGGTCCACCATTCACAATAGATGTGGCACAGCTCCCTCCTCCTCCTGTACAATGACTGATAACACCTCTATATAAGTAGATAACACAGGATCCACCTTCACAATAAGTGATATCACAGCTCACCTCCTCCTCCTGTACAATGACTGATAACACCTCTAATACAGTAGATAACACAGGATCCACCATTCACAATAGATGATGGCACAGCTCACCTCCTCCTCCTGTACAATGACTGATAACACCTCTATATATAGTAGGTAACACAGGATCCACCATTCACAATAGATGATGGCACAGCTCACCTCCTCCTCCTGTACAATGACTGATAACACCTCTATATACAGTAGATAACACAGGATCCACCATTCACAATAAGTGATATCACAGCTCACCTCCTCCTCCTGTACAATGACTGATAACACCTCTATATACAGTAGATAACACAGGATCCACCATTCACAATAGATGATGGCACAGCTCACCTCCTCCTCCTGTACAATGACTGATAACACCTCTATATATACAGTAGATAACACAGGATCCACCATTCACAATAGATGATGGCACAGCTCACCTCCTCCTCCTGTACAATGACTGATAACACCTCTATATACAGTAGATAACACAGGATCCACCATTCACAATAGATGATGGCACAGCTCACCTCCTCCTCCTGTACAATGACTGATAACACCTCTATATACAGTAGATAACACAGGATCCACCATTCACAATAGGTGATGTCACAGCTCACCTCCCCTCCTGTACAATGACTGATAACACCTCTATATACAGTAGATAACACAGGATCCACCATTCACAATAGGTGATGTCACAGCTCACCTCCTCCTCCTGTACAATGACTGATAACACCTCTATATACAGTAGATAATACTGGATCCACCATTCACAATAGGTGATGTCACAGCTCACCTCCTCCTCCTGTACAATGACTGATAACCCTCTATATACAGTAGATAACACAGGATCCACCATTCACAATAGGTGATGTCACAGCTCACCTCCTCCTCCTGTACAATGTCTGATAACACCTCTATATACAGTAGATAACACAGGATCCACCATTCACAATAGATCATGTCACAGCTCACCTCTTCCTCCTGTACAATGACTGAGAACACCTCTATATACAGTAGATAACACAGGATCCACCATTCACAATAGCTGATGTCACAGCTCACCTCCTCCTCCTGTACAATGACTGATAACCCTCTATATACAGTAGATAACACAGGATCCACCATTCACAATAGGTGATATCACAGCTCACCTCCTCCTCCTGTACAATGACTGATAACACCTCTATATACAGTAGATAACACAGGATCCACCATTCACAATAGATGATGGCACAGCTCACCTCTCCTCCTGTACAATGACTGATAACACCTCTATATACAGTAGATAACACAGGATCCACCATTCACAATAGATGATGTCACAGGTCATCTCCTCCTCCTGTACAATGACTGATAACCCTCTATATACAGTAGATATCACAGGATCCACCATTCACAATAGGTGATATCACAGCTCACCTCCTCCTGTAAAATGACTGATAACACCTCTATATACAGTAGATAACACAGGATCCACCATTCACAATAGGTGATGTCACAGCTCACCTCCCCTCCTGTACAATGACTGATAACACCTCTATATACAGTAGATAACACAGGATCCACCATTCACAATAGGTGATGTCACAGCTAACCTCCTTCTCCTGTACAATGACTGATAACACCTCTGTAAACAGTAGATAACACAGGATCCACCATTCACAATAGGTGATGTCACAGCTCACCTCCTCCTCCTGTACAATGACTGATAACACCTCTCTATACAGTAGATAACACTGGATCCACCATTCACAATAGGTGATGTCACAGCTCACCTCCTCCTCCTGTACAATGACTGATAACACCTCTATATACAGTAGATAACACAGGATCCACCATTCACAATAGGTGATGTCACAGCTCACCTCCTCCTCCTGTACAATGCCTGATAACACCTCTATATACAGCAGATAACACAGGATCCACCATTCACAATAGATGATGTCACAGCTCACCTCCTCCTCCTGTACAATGACTGATAACACCTCTGTATACAGTAGATAACACAGGATCCACCATTCACAATAGGTGATGTCACAGCTCACCTCCTCCTCCTGTACAATGACTGATAACACCTCTATATACAGTAGATAACACAGCATCCACCATTCACAATAGGTGATGTCACAGCTCACCTCCTCCTCCTGTACAATGACTTATAACACCTCTATATACAGTAGAAACACAGGATCCACCATTCACAATAGGTGATGTCACAGCTCACCTCCTCCCCCTCCTGTACAATGACTGATAACACCTCTCTATACAGTAGATAACACAGGATCCACCATTCACAATAGATAATGTCACAGCTCACCTCCTCCCCCTCCTGTACAATGACTGATAACACCTCTCTATACAGTAGAAAACACAGGATCCACCATTCATAATAGGTGATGTCACAGCTCACCTCCTCCCCCTCCTGTACAATGACTGATAACACCTCTCTATACAGTAGATAACACAGGATCCACCATTCACAATAGGTGATGTCACAGCTCACCTCCTCCCCCTCCTGTACAATGACTGATAACACCTCTCTATACAGTAGATAACACAGGATCCACCATTCACAATAGGTGATGTCACAGCTCACCTCCTCCTCCTGTACAATGACTTATAACACCTCTATATACAGTAGAAAACACAGGATCCACCATTCACAATAGGTGATGTCACAGCTCACCTCCTCCCCCTCCTGTACAATGACTGATAACACCTCTCTATACAATAGATAACACAGGATCCACCATTCACAATAGATAATGTCACAGCTCACCTCCTCCTCCTGTACAATGACTGATAACACCTCTATATACAGTAGATAATTTGTTTTTGGCACAAATACTATACTTTTTTTGCATATGTACTTTGATACTTGTCTATGTCTTCCACAGGATGATTCTGTTTAGTGTTTGAATATTGAAGACATCACTACTAAAAATATAGCACGATTGACGGAGAATCAAAATCCAACCTTGCTACTGAGAACCAACAAGTACCAAAAGTCAGAGGCCAACAAAAACTGCAGTTATCGGCTGGAAACAAGTGGTTCTGGCATCCCTCATAACCAGTACCATGCAAAATTATGCCTGTCCCTCCCATACTTTTTGCAGCCAAATGACTAGAATTAAAGAACAGCTGAAAAAAGTTTAATAAAAATAACAATGTCTAAAATGCTAAAAAAAGAAATCAAATATTTTGTGATTTTGGATCCTCGGATATGGGACCTCCAGAGTGCGGAAAAAATGGTCAAAATCTGTTTGACGGTGGCCACCAGCCCGGTAGACATCATCATGTTGGATGTTGGAGGAGTTACAGTCAGCACAGATTGTAACGAGCTATCGGAAATGTTACCATAAAGCTGTTCCAAGTCCTTCAGCCAAAACTTTTTGCTGTTCTGCTAGATGAACCATTTGGCTTAGACTTTGCATACTATTAGGGCATCGTTCCCAACGAAGGGGAAAGTCTACGACACTTGGATGATGCACGCTGTGTTCTTTAGTTATTTTATAATAAATCTAACCCCATCGACAGCTTCTCTCGGTCTCGAATGACCAAGAAGTCAAGCTAGTCGTTGACTCCATGCTGCCCGGGAGTTTATTTTTTTGGCAACGACTCGTTAGAGAATGATGTTTGTTCTTGAGTGAATTCACGAACGATGAAGACCGTCTGCAGACGGCACGTTGGTGACTATTCCAGATCAGCGAGTCTGACGACGAGGGCTAATTAATTTGCCGTGCTGGACTGGAGAAGTATTCAACTTGATGTTGTTTTATCACTTAGATCCACAGAACCACCTGCTGCCTGACAGTAGACGTCTGAAGTCAGTGCCAAGCATGAAACGGTGTGGGTGGCTGTGATCGCACTCATGTTTCCGACTTGTAAAAAATATTTACGTAAGCATCGCCCATTCCGGCTCTCGTAAGAACAAGAAGTTGGTAAACTGTAGGAGAACGAAGAATGTAGAATTTTTATTTTCTACGGCAGACCCCTTCCGACCATCAGGCTATTGTCATACGTTCAGTATTTGGTCAGTATTTTGTAACTAGTGATGACTGATGAGCCAACGAGCTGGGGTAAGGTGTTTTCTGAGCACACTTGGGTGCTAACTGGGTGACTTTGCCGTGCTAGAAAAATATGTTCTAGTCCCCGCAGCTGCATGTCTCACAGCTGTTCAACAGCCGGAAAACATGCAGGGATTACCTGTTTGTTAGGCAATCCCTACATGTGTTGTGACTGTCGAGACATACAGTGGCGGGACTTAATTTTTCGAGCACAGCGAAGACACTCGGTTATACACACGAGCATGCTCAGATAACACCTTATCCCAGCACGTTCGCTCATCATAGTCTTACATTTACAGATTATATGGCCAAATATGTTTAATGAAGAGCATGGGAACCGAAAATATGTTTAAAAAGTTCTAGCTAAAGAGATATGCAAATTGTCTCTTCAGAGAAAAAGAGGACTTGAACTCTATAGCGCCACCTGTTGGAAGTAGCGATCCTACAAGTCACAATCAACCCTTTAACTTGTCTTGCAATATGACTTAGGACTCTATAGCGCCACCTGTTGGAAGTAGCGATCCTACAAGTCACAATCAACCCTTTAACGAGTCTTGTAATATGACTTAGGACCTCAGTCCAGAGCCTCTCACTTAGCCAAATCAGATCTCATACTTTGCACTGACGAGGACCAATAGCCGAAACACCATGTCTGCAAATTGAGATACTGATTTGGCTTTTCATCCATAATACCCAGTTTTGCAGTTTTATTCTGCTCTAAATGCCATCCATAATATCCAGCTCTGCTGTTCCACGCTGCCTCATGTGCCATCCAGCATATCCAGCTGTGCTATTCCACGCTGATGCATGTGCCCTCTATCATATCCAGCGCTGCAGTTCCATGTTGCTTCACATGCCATCCATAATATTCAGCTTTGCTTTCATGCTCCCTCACGTGTTATCCAACATATCCCTACGCTGCTGCCTGTGCCCTTCTGTATATCCAGCTCTGCTATTCCACCCTGCACCAACGCCTCTGCTCAGTACAGTACATCCAGACCTACAGTATAGAGAATCCACCTCAACAGGTGAGCTATAACATGTTACGTGTAATTCTTTTAAAGCTTTTTATGGACCAGTCACTTTTATTGTCAGAAACACTAATAAGCAGTGCACTAATTCACGGACAGTATTAATCCTTAGGGATGAATGCTGAACATGGACTTCTTACCATATGTCTAGTTTCCTGTTTGGGTTCAGCAGACTAAAAGCTTGTTGAAAGGCAGCAGCACAGCCAATCAACCAGCTTTTCCGGTGCGGGCACTTCCGACACCATCACAGCCATGCCAAGCATTAGAATGGATGTGTTTGGCTGGTGCATCATGTTAGAAAAAAATACTTAGCAAAAAAATATGTGGGGTTCCCCCTATTTTTATAACAAGCACAGGTAAAGCAGATGACAGCTGTGAGCGGCAGCCCTCAGCTGTCTGCTTATCTTGGCTGGTGATCAAAAATAGAAGGGCCCCTGTGCCATTTTTAAATTATTTAAATAAATAATTTAAAAAAAGGCATGTGCCCCCCCCCCATTTTTTATAACCAGCCAAGGTAAAGCAGACAGGTGCTGCTGATATTCTCAGGCTGAGAATGTCCATGGACGTTTGACCCTACCCAGTGTAAAAAATAGCTGCCCGCAGCTCTTCCCGCTTGCTCTGAGGCGTTGGCAAGTTGGGTAATATTTGGGATTGATGTTAGCTGTGTAATGTTCGCTAACATCAAGCCCAGAGGTTAGTAATGGGGTGGCATGTATCAGACACCCCCATTACTAACCCGGTAAGTGAATAGTTAAGAAAATGCAAACACGGGAAAAAATACTTTATTTGAAAAAAGACTCCCCCACACTCCCTCGTTACTCAATTATTAATTACAAATAAATTCAGGAACTTCTGATGATAATCTAATACTGAAATGGCCCATTACCACCAACCAATCCTATGGAAACTCATTGTGAGAAAGTTCTCAGCAGCTGGCACCAAAATTCGCACTCTCCTGCCTGACCATGAGTAACCCTATTGAGCTTCACTCTGAGAACGTTCTCAATAGGGTTACTCAAGGTCAGCGGCAGGCAGGAGCATGAGAATCTCTGTGCCTGAAGATGACTGTGAGTGAACTATGAAGTCTCGTTCACAGAGCTTTCTCACAATGAGACACCAAAGGATTTGATGGGCGTCATGGGACATTTCACTATTGGATTACCGTCGTACCTTCCTGGATTTATTTTTAATTAATAAATGAGCAAACGAGGGAGTATGGAGAAGTCTTTATTCAAATAAAGTATTTTTTGGTGCTTATTTTTACTGCTAGATTAGTAATGGGCATGTCTGACTGACACCTCTCCATTGCTAACCCATGGCTTGGTGTAAGCCAGCTGCTGACATCAACCCCAAAAACAATTACCCTGATTGCCACTGCACCAGGACAATTTGGAAGAGCCAAGGTTAAGTGCCAGAAATATGATGCACCATTTCTGGGGCGGCTGCAGGCTGATATTTGTAGGTTGGGAATGGCCCATGGGCACTTCCAGCCTATTAATATCAGACCAAAGCTTTCTGCTTTCCCTTAGCTGGTTATTTAAAATAGGGAGGACACAAGCTGCTTTTTTACTTATTACTAATAATGTATAAATAAATGAAAAATGCTAATAAAAAGTAAATAAATAAATACATGAAAAAAATAATGTGGTGCCCCCCCCACATTTTTAATAAACAGCCACGTTAAATAAAACAGCTGTGAGGTGCTCTTATTTTTCTGGGAAGGGGCCAATATCCATGGACCTTCCAAATATATTAATGTCAGCCTTCAGTTATCTGCTTTGCCTTTGCTGGTTAATAAAAACGGGTGGGGCCCACATAACATTTTTTTGGTTCCCACCTACAGCTATTTTAATCACAGCTGGATCCTATGTACCCATGTAAATGTAGGTTATTAGCCAATGAGAGGAGTCACATTGGATTAGATTCCCACCAAAGAATATCTCTTTGCTGTGGCTACTGGGCATACATTAATTTTGACAATTTATGGTCTAAGTATTTTCATTTTTTCCTATTTTCTAGAGCAGTAATGCAATTCAAATGTCATATATTTTATATTTACATGTTATAGCATTACAGAGTGCAACTTAGTTATGTATGGGGATGGCTATTCTCATTATGCACCTATGCACTCCAGTTTTCTGTTTGGAAGTGATGGTCAGTCTTTAGATATTTGTACACATCTGACCGAGCACTCCACCCATCAGCCTGTGGCGGTTTTAATAACAGCAGGATCCTACCTACCTATATAAATATAGGCTTCAGCCCAGGAAAGGAATCACATTTGGATAGGTTCCCAGTAAAGAAGGTCGCCCTGCCATGGCTGCTGGGCATACATGAATTGGCCAAATTATGTGCTAAGTATCTTTGTTTTTTCCTATCTTCTAGAGCAGTAATGCAATTCCAATTTAATTTATTTCATGTTTTCATGCTATAGTGTTACAGAATGCATCTCTGTTAGTTATATATTGAGATGGCTTCTCTTATTATGCACCTGTTCACACCAGTTTTCTGTTTGGAAGTGATGGTCAGTCTTTTGATATTCATAAATTATGGGGTGCATTAATGTCATTTATTAGAGTAGGCAACTGGTTTTGCATATGAAGAATTACAGGCTGGTTGCAGAAGCATACAAACCCTTTGAGTTTCATCATAACGAGGTCTTATGGATAGGGAAAAATCATCCTAAAATGCCAATTAGCTCCCTTCTGCCACTTATAAAGGAAATGGGGCCACATAGTTTGGTATGTAAGGCTTAAAATGGCCATAATGGATAATATTTACACACCATTATGTGGAGGAATTGGCTCTTCTTGAGAAGAACAGCTCTGTATGGAGTAACTTCAAAACCCCGGCTTTGACCCAGTCTATTATCCTGCTTCCAGCTGAGCTGATATCAGAATGTCCTCATTTGGAGTACAGATGATGGCAGTGATAGGTTAGCTCAACTCCTGTGTCTCACTACCTCTGTGAATAAGCTGCTGCGGGAGATTATTCTGATAGGCCGAACACTCAGAGGAGGAGACAGGAGCTGACCTATCACTGCCATCATCTGTACTTCACATTAGTACATTCTGATAGGCAGAACACTCAGAGGAGGAGACATGAGCTGACCCATCACTGCCATCATCTGTACTCCAAATGATCATGTTCTGATATCAATGCAGCTGAAGGCTGGCAAATTGACTGGGGTAAAAGCCAGGGTCTGGAAGCTACTTACATGCAATTTTTTTTTTACAGGATAGAAAAGTGATTTGCAACGTTTCACAACTTTCCACGCAGGACCAAATGATAAAACAAATTAAAATTTAGTTGTTCTTTAAAAAATGTTTCTGAAATCTTCGATTCTGATCCCGTCTTTATTCTTGAAGGGGTTATGAAGCTTTAGTATCATTTAACTTCTTAGTGTTCAGCATTTGGTTTATCTGCCAAGACAAAGACCAGAAACCTCAGTCTTGTTTATTTTTCTGTATCCAATATTACCGGATGGGACGCTGATGACTGGTGACCTTTACAAGAAAATCACCTAAATTTTCTGTAATGACATTGCCGGTGATATAAAGCGTGGGTGGGACGAGGGGCGTAGGAGGGGGTCAGATGGAGGCAGCTAAAAAAAAATCTAATTGAGCAATGACATTTATTTATTGCGAAACGCGTGAAGTCAATGTCTGATGTCAGTTGTTTGCACCATGAAGTTAAATAAAATGTGATGACAGGCGGATGAGATATTTCAGCCTCTAAGTTCATCCAGAAAATATTATCAGACCTGAGGAAACTAAGGCTGTCGCTTTGTATTTATGTGACTTCACCACTCGGCAGGTCGGCCATGTCTAGATACAAGTTTATATCTATTGAGTCATCATTGTCTCCAGACCTTCTCCACAACAACCATGAATGCCACGTATAACGCCAACTTCAGACAGTCGTATCAAAATGGAGAATGTTCAATTTTTAGGAATTTGCTATACTTGGGCAATTTGAACATTTGGCCGCCACTTATTTTTACACATTGCAGAAGATTACATCAGCCATAGAAAGTTCACATGACCTCAAGCTTGATCTGTCTGGTTTACCCAAAATGCCTTGCAGCTATCACCATGTCATGGAAATATATATGTCTTCCATATATATTCAAAGTATATTCACATATATGTATTCACAGTTCACAGTTAGATAGATCTCACTTGCTAAAAAAACCCTGTGCTCACATATTTCTAGGCCAGATATAATCAGTCGTTTTAAAGAAATCTGGCCTTCATAAGACCTTCGTAAAGGAACAAATGCATGAAGTACAAAATGTCCTATTAGATATCTGTTGTTTACATTATAGTTATGCAAGGCAACTAGGTCACAAGAATATAAACAATAATTCTGCAACTTCAGCTCTTTTAATCATGATTATCATAATTATCATATTTACACTAGAACAGCCAATAATCTAGCAGCTTTTAATTGTATGTTAATTGACTAACCAGCCCCTTTTTGTAAACGTATAAAACCTTGAATGAATAATAAATGTATGTCTTTGACGAACTGTTATACTGACACTTTCGTGTGGACAGTCCTCATTTCGTTCTGAGCGCTCAAAAAGACATTATATAGAGATTTGGACATGGCAAGCAGCAAACACAGGATATTTTTATCCTAATTAAATTTCCATATCAGTTGGCGCCTGCACGCGGGGCATTGGACGAAACGCACGAGGACTCGGCCGACCGGAGAGACGGGGGTGTTGGCCCTGGCCTTGGCACACGGGACGGAGACTGCAGCTCCATCAGTAAGGTAAGAAAACTTTGTCATCTTACCTGAATGTTCCCTGTGCCTAGTCCTAGCCTACACTTCCAGCCGGTCGGACGTGGTCATCACCGCATTCCCAGGTTGTGTAAAAAGTCCATACCCTTATCCAAAAGCCCTGGGATATAAGCCGAGTTGGTTGCTGCTGTGCTGTATATGTTTCATGTTTTATGTGAACCGGGAGAAAGTTGGAACGGTGACTGTGTTTTTGCTTGCTGATCTCTGGGGCTGTATAGCAAAAGACAATTGCTGCATAAGTTCCCGCAGTAAACTTTCACGCACCGGGAGGCCATCCCAGTCAAATCAGACGTGAAGGGCGGGAGCTTTGTTTTGGATAAGTCCACGCAGATATTCTTCACATATTGGAGGGAAGTATCCCAAAAAATCCAGTTGTGGAAGCGAGGGCTTTGTTCGGTTAAGTTTCTCCAGTAAACTTTCACGCACTGGGAGGCCATCCCAGTCAAATCAGACGTGAAGGGCAGAAGCTTTGTTTGGATAAGTTCTCACAATAATTGTCCACGCACCGGGAGGCCATCCCAGTCAAATCAGACGTGGATAGTGAGAATTTTGATGAAGGCTATTGCAGATTACTGTGACCGGCGCACCGGCCAGGGCTACGGTACAGAGCGATAGAACCTTGAGCCTCACCGCGCTCAGTGCAATTGGTGAGTTATCAGTTACCAGAGCAGCTTGTATGTGTCACAGATCATAAAAAGAGGGATTCGTATTCTCCCGGGTGTCTGTCTCAATGTCTGTATCAGGTACTGTCGCTTTAAATCACATCTCCGTGCGCTCTGTCAGTAACTCATTCAGAGCAGTGTGCTGGCTGCAGCAGCGAGAAAACCCCTTTGACCCCCCCTCCTCTGCTAATCACGTTATCAGGCATTCTGTTTCTTGGCTTTGATTTTTATTTTTTTAAGCTAGTTTTTTTTGGCTACAGGTTTTAATGTGAAAATTCTCAGGCATTCAGACTGAACTATATTCATTTTTTGCTATTCTGAGGAATAATTTTTTTTTTTTTTTTTTTACGTGATTTCAGTGCCTATAGAGACAGCAAGCAGAGATATAAGGAAGGGAGGGGGGAAGCAGCCAGCTGACATTCCAGAGATTTTTAATTAGCTGTTTTAGTAACAAGGGTTGTTTTTCAGAGTTTTATGATTAATACGGTTTTTCTTTTCTCCCCTTTTTGGTGAATTTATTTTTTTTATGTTTACTTTTTCTAGAGTTTTTTACTAAATCTAACTTTTTGTTTTTTTTAAAAAAAAAAAAAAAATTTTTCTTTTAAGTACATTTTTAAATGATTTTGGAGAGATTTTTTTTTCTCTAAGCAATTTATTTTAGAGCTTTATTTCTCCAGCCATTTTTTTTTCTACAAGCTTGCCTTAGAACAAGGTCACATAGATAAGGAGAATTACAGGCTGTGGGAGAGAGCAGACACAAACTAAGCAGTGGTCTGAGCAGCCCCTCCCGTCGGGCACTCGGCGAGGAAACAAACAGAACCTGAGTGCAACAGGTTTCAGATTTTTAAATCACCTTTGTTGAATAGGTTTTTGGAATAGACACAGTACGTAAGAATCGAAGGGCTAGGCATGTGAATAGAATGTCACAGTAAGTGAGAAGCAAATAGAGACAGGCAGCCTTTACGCTGCATAATGAAATGTTTTTTCTTGTTTTTTGTTATTTGAAAGGTAACAGGAAAGTTTATTAATAGATTACCATCTGCTATAAAAGAGCAGCGGTGCATCGTGTAAAAGATACAGCAAGTTAATTTGAACGGACCAGGAAGTGATTTTTTTTTATGTGAATAAGTTTGAAAAGGTGTTAAATCATCTGTGAGAAAAAGATCACGGACATGTCACAAGAGCAGAATTCAGAGTCACACACATCACATGTCCATCATGTGGAGACACGGGACAGGTGTAGGCTGCTCTCATTGAGTAAGGAGCCTTGTACAGGAAAAAACGCTCCCCGCCTCTCTCCACAGGGAGAAGGCATTTTTGTTTCAACCATCCCCTCTCAAGAGTCACAGGGGGGACACTCTCTTCTTCTTCTTCTCTCAGTCCCTTTCTCTTACTTCTTCAGACTTTTCTCCTCTTTCCTCGCTGCCATCCCTCTCATTCCTTCTTTTCCCTCCATCACATCTCTGACACATCCATTTTCTTCATCTTCCTCTTCTTCTATCTCTTCCTCTCCAACTCTCAAATCTTGTTCTTCATCTTCTTCTACTTCTCCCCCTCCATCTCTCTCTCTCTCTCTCCTCCATCTTTCTCTCTTTTCCCCCTTTCACTCTTCTCTCCCTCCCCTCCTCTTTCTCTCGCTCCTCCCTCACACCTCCCTTCTCTTCCTCTTTTTTCTACTTCGTCATCAACTGGGTCAACGCCCAATCCAAGCAATGTGGTGTCCCTGTATTCAGTGATTCCAGCACAGGGCACCTTGTCTATCCCAAGCACAGTACAAACATTGCCAGTCATTATATCAGGAGAAGAAAGTACAGATCTCCCTACACAAAACGCTACATGTAGCCCCCAGACACAACAGTCCACTGCTAGGGCTTCACAGGGGGGTGGTATAGCTACAGGGCTGCTAGCATGGAACCATGACACTGATCCACCGCAGCCTCAGCAAGGAAGTGGGAAATCCCCATGCAGCAAGACAACTTTAAAGCCCAAATCTCACCCAGTGTATGCACCAAGTACACCATGTCACTTCTTATCTGATGAAGATGAAGATGCAACATCACACATGCTGCCCAATACTAGGGAAGAAAACACACAAGTACCAATAGAGCAGGGACAGGTAGAGGCACCATCCTATGAGCCCTTCATCCCAAGCCAGGTGATCAGTATGCTGCCAGACCCAGGGATACACCCCATGCCATTTTGCCAAAAAATGCAGCAGATCCAGCGAACGTATGCAGCAGCCTGGACTGATCTCTGGACCGTAATGGAAATAAAAGCAGTTGATGCATTCTGGCCAATTATGAGAGAACACTTCAAGCTTCCAACAGAGTTAGATGCGTATGCCTGGGAGACAGGACCAAAGCTAATTGAGCAACTCAGAGAATGGGCCAAAAGCAGACTGACAGGACAAACTCTCAGCCTACATGTCACGAGTCAAGACAAGACAGAGTCTGTGGAGAAGTTCCATGACAGAGTAATGCAAGTGTTTCAAGATTTGGGCCTCATTACCCATGATCAGACACACAGACGGATGTTGGCACAGCCTTTTGTGCATGGACTGAGAGAACCAATCAGGAAACCACTGGTAGCAGCCAGGCCTGAGTACACGTCAATAGCAATGGACACCCTTCTCACAGTCGCAAAAGGGATAGAATCCCAGCCAGGAGTGCGCAAAACAGCTCCCCTGATGGTGGTCTCAGAGCCAGATGGCCAACCACGTTTTAAAGACAGAAGAAATGTCAAGTGTTACAAATGTGGCAAGCTTGGCCATTACCGGAACCGCTGCAGAGAACCCCTACGACCCACCACTTTGTCTAGAGAAGCAAGCCAAGGAAGAAACACAGAAAGCAGTGAAGAACCCCGTCCATAGGACAAGAGCACACCAAGTCCACAAGGAACCCCACCAGTGGGACCAATATCCTGAGAGTGGATGGCGTAGTCATATCTTTTCTTGTGGAACTCCGCAACCTCACCTACCTATCAGAATCTTCTGCTTCCTGCATGGGAATTGATGGTCAAGTCAGATATTTCCAGATTATGAAGCCCCTGAGCGTGTGGACTCAGCCAGAACACTCCATCATGTCCCAGTTTGTTGTGTAAAAAACCTGCACCCTCAACCTATTGGGAGTGGACCTACTGCAGAAGCTGAAAGCGACCAGAGTGTTCCAGGAAGATGGGACCATGACACTTTCTTCACCCCTGACCCAAGAAGAAACAGGAACCTCAAACAACCACACTGCAGACCTATCACAGGAGGTGCTGGACATAGTACCAGAAAAAAACCACTCCATCACCCAGGGTCAAGATGTCTCTGACCAACTGAAGGTCTAAGTGAGCTCGCCTAAGAAGACGGCCTGAGAACTTTGACATTGGCCAGGATATTCAACTCAAGAAGGACTCAACTCGCTTCATGGAATGGCAACACCTCATCCAGCTCTAACGCCAGAGGTTCATCTTTTGCAAGCACCAGGAGGTGCCCCCTGCAATCAACCAGTTCACCCAGGCCCTAGACCGGAAAAAGGCCACTCAGCTCTTCAAACTTGTGCACAAATACTGACCTGAGACCAAGCTGGAGAAAAAGAAACTACTGATGGCCCGTGCTGAGAAAAAAAGCAGCCGTTTAAGGAGACGTCCCAACAAGAAGACCCCCTGTGACCAGAACAGGTGCTAACACAGTAACTGTCTTGGTGGAGAACAAGAAAGCCAGCTGGTCGTCATCTCTCATGATGTGGATCCTAGTAGACGGCTTGTTTTCCCGCCAGCTCTGCACCAGCAGATGGGAGTCCCCTGCCACATACTGAAGGACAAGGCCAAACTGGGCTGCCTCGCCC
>JARQOD010000001.1:982557506-982624804 GCA_033576555.1 Oophaga sylvatica | reverse complement strand
TTATACTGTACGAGCAGTGAGACTATGATTCTTTACTGTACAGCATGAGACTATGGATTCATTACTGTAGACATGAGACATGGATTATTACTGTACAAGCAGTGAGACTATGGATTCTTTACAGTACGAGCAGTGAGACTATGGATTCTTTACTGTACGAGCAGTGAGACTATGGATTCTTTACAGTACGAGCAGTGAGACTATGGATTCTTTACTGTACGAGCAGTGAGACTATGGATTCATTACTGTACGAGCAGTGAGACTATGGATTCTTTACTGTACGAGCAGTGAGACTATGGATTCATTACTGTATGAGCAGTGAGACTATGGATTCTTTACAGTACGAGCAGTGAGACTATGGATTCTTTACTGTACGAGCAGTGAGACTATGGATTCATTACTGTACGAGCAGTGAGACTATGGATTCTTTACTGTACGAGCAGTGAGACTATGGATTCTTTACTGTATGACCATGAGACTATGCATTCTTTACTGTACGAGCAGTGAGACTATGGATTCATTACTGTATGAGCAGTGAGACTATGGATTCTTTACTGTACTAGCAGTGAGACTATGGATTCTTTACTGTACGAGCAGTGATGCTATGCATTCTTTACTGTACTAGCAGTGAGACTATGGATTGTTTACTGTACGAGCAGTGAGACTATGGATTCATTACTGTACTAGCAGTGAGACATGGATTCTTTACCGTGTGAGCAGTGAAACTATGGATTTTTTACTGTATGAGCAGTGAGACTATGGATTCTTTACTGTAAGAGCAGTGAGACTACGGATTCTTTACTGTACGAGCAGTGAGACTATGGATTCATTACTGTACGAACAATGAGACTATGGATTCATTACCGTGTGAGCAGTGAGACTATGGATTCATTACTGTATGAGCAGTGTGACTATGAATTCATTACCGTGTGAGCAGTGAGACTACGGATTCTTTACTGTACGAGCAGTGAGACTATGATTCATTACTGTACGAGCAGTGAGACTATGGATTCTTTACCGTGTGAGCAGTGAGACTATGGATTCTTTACTGTATGAGCAGTGTGACTATGAATTCATTACCGTGTGAGCAGTGAGACTAGGATTCTTTACTGTACGAGCAGTGAGACTATGGATTCATTACTGTACGAGCAGTGAGACTATGGATTCTTTACCGTGTGAGCAGTGAGACTATGGATTCTTTACTGTACGAGCAGTGAAACTATGGATTCTTTACCGTGTGAGTAGTGGTACTATGCATTTTTTACTGTACAAGCAGTGAAACTATGGATTCTTTACTGTATGAGCAGTGAGACTATTGATTCTTTACTGTATGAGCAGTGAGACTACGGATTCTTTACTGTATGAGTAGTGAGACTATGGATTCTTTACTGTACGAGCAGTGAGACTATGAATTCTTTCTATATGAGCAGTGTGACTGGATTCTTTACTGTACGAACAGTGAGACTATAGATTCTTTACCGTGTGAGTAGTGAGACTATGATTCTTTACTTTACGAACAGTGAGACTATAGATTCTTTACCGTGTGAGTAGTGAGACTATGATTCTTTACTGTACAAGCAGTGAGACTATGGTTTCTTTACTGTACGAGCAGTGAGACTATGGATTCATTACTGTACGAGCAGTGAGACTATGGATTCATTACTGTACAAGCAGTGAGACTATGGATTCATTACTGTTCGAGCAATGAGACTATGGATTCTTTACTGTATAAGCAGTGAGACTACGGATTCTTTACCGTGTGAGTAGTGAGACTATGGATTCTTTACTGCACAAGCAGTGAGACTATGGATTCTTTACCGTGTGAGCAGTGAGACTATGGATTCTTTACTATACGAACAGTGAGACTATGGATTCTTTACTGTACGAGCAGTGAGACTATGGATTCTTTACTGTACAAGCAGTGAGTCTATGGATTCTTTACTGTACGAGCAGTGAGACTATGGATTCATTAGTGTACGAGCAGTGAGACTATGGATTCTTTACTGTACGAGCAGTGAGACTATGGATTCATTACTGTATGAGCAGTGAGACTATGGATTCATTACTGTATGAGCAGTGAGACTATGATTCTTTATTGCGCAAGCAGTGAGTCTATGAATTCTTTACTTGATGGGCACTGAGACAATGGATTCTTTACTTTACGAGCAGTGAGACTGTGGAATTTTTACTGTATGAGCATTGAGACTATAGAGGCTTTGCTGTGTGATTGTTGAGACTATTCTTTATTCATTGTATAAGCAATGAGACTATGGATTCTTTACTGTAAAAGCAGAGACTATGAAATTTTCTACCACACAATGTTCTAACTGTCAATTCACTAAACAAGCTAAAGGAGGCCTGGACGACTTTTCTAGCCGATTATAATATTAAAGGTTATGGGCTCTAGATTCTGTGATGAACGTTCATCCAGGGAACTAGTCTGATTGCTGTATGTGGAGTCGGGAAGGAATTTATCCCTTAATGGGGCAATTAGTGTCTGCCTCATGGGGTTCTTGCCTTTCTCTCAATCAATCTGATAACTTGACCTCGATAGATTTGTACCATTTTTTTTTAACCTCGCTCCCCTCTAATGGACTCTATATAATGCTTCATGTCTCCTTTGGTGGCTCTGAAGGGAAAGTGAACTGCCAGAATTTCTCACAAATGACAACTGAGCACTGAGGGTCCAAACAAAAGGGGGAATTATCTAGAGTAGGGAGCAAGTATCTCAGCCGGTCTCGGAAGTTTCCTCAGCTTCACCTCCAGTGATCGATACCTGGATGGAGGAGTTATTTCCGTCTTTTTTATGCCTGTATTTGCTCATCTGACCATTTTTTTAGTCGTTTTTTTTCCTTCCGAGTCGATAGAGTATTTAATCTGCTGTCGTATCTTACAAGTCAAACACTTGGTGCCCCTTTACGCTGAGTGAAGACCGATGGTCAGATTTACCGATGGCCGGAGCGCCTCCGGCTCTCTTGTTATCCCCCGTACTTGGCGCGTTCTTCAGTGAGTAGACAGTAACAATGATAAACTATTGGCCTTGTAGGAAAGTTGTACCACATTCATTTTCCTCCTGAAATATGGGACGCGTCCGCGTTATTGACTGGCCCAAAATATGCTAAATAATTGCCACTTCCTTAAGACTTTACACTTTCACCTTGAAATCGGATGCGACGCTTCTGCTCGGAGTCAACTCCAACTATTCATCTTAGCCCCCATTGATGTCAGTGCCGGCTCCGGCAAGGTCTATGGAAAAATTCATACAACAGGCTAAAAACTAGCAGATAAAACAAGTTACAAAGAAACACTTGCTGAAAAGTGGCGTCATATCATAATACGTCCTATAGGACAATACTAACCTTTGGGGAAATTGGTAAAAATCAGGATGACGTCAGCCTCTATTGAAATAAAATGGAGCTGGGCTGCAATACCAGATACTGCCTGTAGACAAGTGGGGAGCTGTTTTTTGGAAGAATGAGCGTGTGCATGAGGAGTGTGCATGAGCCCTTTAAATATAAGCAGTTTGTTTTAATGAAAAAATTAAAAACAATGTATATATTTTTCAATTTTGAAATATTATTTTTTAAAAAGGGGTACTTGTGAAACAAGTAAAACATTTACTTCCATCAGTACCTATGATGGGGAAGTGATCATCTGATTTTTGTTCCGACTCATTTTTCCTACAGAATTGTTGAGTAAATCGAATTTCACCTTGAATTTTGCACAAAATTTAAATTCACCAATATCCAAATATTTTTGCAAATTGCCAGAAAGTCATTTATAATAAAAATCTCATACTCCCCTCTCCTCGTCCGTCGCCTTAACTGTCCAACTCCATTTGCTGAAATGCAGCCCCAAATTTTCAGGATCTTCCACCATGCTTCACTGTTCCTGCAGAGCCTCAGTATTGTGTCGCTCTCCAGCCCTTCGCCGAACAATCTGCCTTCAGTTACAGCCAAATAGTTCACATTCTTATTTTCTGCCCTCCCGCTGTTATCATCCACAATTGAGTCACTTGGTCTTGTTTCCATATTGAAGGTATGTAGTTTTTCCATGATGTCCACTTTTGGCCAGACTTTTCCGAACAGTAGATTGCGTGCAGCTAGGTCTGACTGGTTTCTGCCAGTTCTACGCTGATGGCACTGCTGAACATCTTCCGATCTGAAAGTGGAGTAAACATGATGTGTCTTTCATCTGCTGCACTAAGTTTCCTTGGCCAACGTTTCCAGTTTCTTGGTGATTCTTTAAAAGAGTGTGAACAGCACATCATGAAATCTTTGCTTAAGAAACACCTTGCTGGTGCAGTATAACTACCTTGTGTCTTGTTTCTGTGCTAAGTCTTGCCAAGTTTGCCTGTGACCTGGAACTCTCTTCCATAACCTCACCTTTATACAGAGCTTGGCTGTTTCTCACCCAGATTTGATCCTCCAAACTAGAAAGATGATCTACACCTTACTCATACTCCTGACAATAATCCTACAAAATCCATGACTTTGTGCAAGAGTACCTAGAAGAATTGATGCTGTTTTGAAGGCAAAGGGAGGTCACACCGAATATTGATGTGCGTTACATTCTCTTTTGTTCAATTTTCTTTGCATTTTGTTATTTGAAAAATAAAAAGAATCTATTAACACTTCTATTTTTGATATCATTCTTTACAACATTTTTCAACTCCTACCTTAAAAAAAATGTTGCACAGTGCTGTAGTATTACCTGCGACCGCTTATATTAATGGGCTACCAGGAATTATTTGGACACTTGATTCTATCAGATCAGAAATTCTGTATTCTGGCTTCCAAAAAAGGGGCATTATTGGAAACTACCCGGTATGGGGTGGGGTCGTTATAACCTACTGTAAATGTGTAGAAAGAAATTAAAGTGGAAATCTCCTATAAACAAATTATCTGAAAATGTCACATACTAAACTATATTAAACACCATTTTTAATCAAAAACTACCAGAGCAAAAAAAAAATAAAATTATATCTATATTTTTTTTGTCTGAACATTTTATAATGTGGATTGAATTCGTCCCATCTGTCATGTATTTATAGATTTTATTTGTAAGACTCCAGTCACAGTCTTAATGTGACGTTTAAGTACCAGATGCTCCTCGAAAATTAAAAAGTAAATTGCACAAACAAATATGAAAATAATACAACTCACAGATGCCGCTAATTATTGTGTGTGTGGCAAACCGCAACCGAAAAGCGTTTTGGGGCTTCATTGCAATTTGAAATGAGTCTGAGCAAATATTTGTATAAATGTCGTCTCTTGTTCCTTTTTTTTTGCCCTTTCTCAAACTTTTTTTTCAATAAGAAAACGGAGCTAAGTGGAAGAAAAATGTAGCAGCAGCCAATTTCGTTAATTTATTATTTTGGTTTTTCCTTGAACTATGATTTTGACTCCGGATTTGTCTCTCCAGTCACTGACCTCGTTGGTTAAACAATCCTTGCCTCCTTGCTCCTCCGGCCAGCAGACACTCTGTGGACACAACCCAGGGGTCCCCTTTGCAAATTCAGTCCACCTGTGATTTCAAAAAATTCAAATTAGCAACAATGATCAGACACTGACCCTTTCTTTTGTATTGAAGCATCTAATGCACATGTGCAAAGGTCATTAGGAGGAAGGGGAGGAGGTGAGCTGTGATATCACCTATTGTGAATGTTGGATCCTGTGTTATCTAATATATATAGAGGTGTTATCTGTCATTGTACAGGAGGAGGAGGTGAGCTGTGATACAACCTATTGTGAATGGTGGATCCTGTGTTATCTACTGTATATAGAGGTGTTATCAGTCACTGTACAGGAGAGGAGGTGAGCTGTGACATCACCTATTGTGAATGGTGGATCCTGTGTTATCTACTGTATATAGAGGTGTTATCAGTCATTGTACAGGAGGAGGAGGTGAGCTGTGACATCACCTATTGTGAATGGTGGATCCTGCGTTATCTACTGTATATAGAAGTGTTATCAGTCATTGTACAGGAGGGGAGGTGAGCTGTGATATCACCTATTGTGAATGGTGGATCCTGTGTTATCTAATATATATAGAGGTGTTATCGTCATTGTACAGGAGGGGGAGGTGAGCTGTGATATCACCTATTGTGAATGGTGGATCCTGTGTTATCTACTATATATAGAGGTGTTATCAGTCATTGTACAGGAGGAGGAGGTGAGCTGTGATATCACCTATTGTGAATGGTGGATCCTGTGTTATCACGTCAGGATGTTGAGAAGGCTGAACTTTTAAATTCCTATTTTGCATCTGTTTTCTCTCAGAAAGGAAATGTAACATCAACTGATCTTCACTGTCCTATTAAAGGAATAGAAGAATCCAGGATATCTATAAACAGAAAGACAGTGAGGAAACACTTAGCTAACCTAAATGAATTCAAGTCTCCAGGTCCAGATGAATTACACCCCAGGGTACTGAAGGAGATAGCAGAAGAAATTCTTGAACCACTGTCCATAATCTTTGAAAATTCTTGGAGAACAGGAGAAGTCCCAGAAGACTGGAGAAGAGCAAATGTTGTTCCTATCTTCAAAAAGGGGAAGAAGGTGGACCCAGGGAACTACAGGCCGGTGAGTCTGAATTCTATACCAGGAAAGATCTTTGAACAAATTATTAAAGAACATGTATGCAAGTACCTGGATAAGAATGAAGTGATTAAACAGAGTCAGCATGGGTTTGTAACTAATAAGTCATGTCAGACTAACTTAATTTCCTTCTATGACAGAATCACTGACTGGGTGGATCAGGGAAATGCTGTAGATATAGTATATCTTGACTTCAGCAAAGCATTTGACAAAGTATCTCACACAATCCTTATTGAAAAAATGACTAAGTATGGAATGGACAAGGCAACTGTTAGGTGGATTCATAACTGGCTTAGTGATCGGACCCAAAGAGTGGTTGTAAATGGCTGCACATCCAGTTGGAAGAATGTCTCAAGTGGGGTACCACAAGGCTCTGTTTTGGGCCCTGTATTGTTCAACATCTTTATCAATGATTTAGATGAAGGAATTGAGGGTAAACTGATCAAATTTGCTGATGACACAAAGCTAGGAGGGGTAGCTAATACTAGAGAAGAGAGAGAGAGGATTCAAAAAGATATACATAAACTGGAGCAGTGGGCAGCAACTAACAGAATGGATTTTAACAGGGAAAAATGCAAAGTACTACATCTGGGCAATAAAAATGAAAAAAGCATATACAAAATGGGAGGAATAGGGCTAAGTAACAGCACATGTGAAAAAGACTTGGGTATACTAATTGATCACAGACTGAACATGAGTCAACAGTGTGATGCAGCAGCAAAAAAGGCAAATACAATTCTAGGATGTATCAACAGAAGCATACAGTCTAGATGACGTGAGGTCATTATTGCCCTCTACTCCTCTTTGGTCAGACCTCATCTGGAATACTGTGTCCAGTTTTGGGCACCACATTTTAAAAAAGACATCAACAAACTGGAGCAAGTTCAGAGAAGAGCCACCAGAATGGTGACCGGTCTGCAAACCATGTCCTATGAGGAACGGTTGCAGGATTTGGGAATGTTTAGCTTGCAAAAAAGAAGACTGAGAGGAGACTTAATAGCTGTCTACAAATATCTCAAGGGCTGTCACATTGTAGAAGGATCATCTTTATTCTCATTTGCGCAAGGAAAGACTAGAAGCAATGGGATGAAACTGAATGGGGGAGACACAAATTAGATATTAGAAAAAACTTTTTGACAGTTAGGGTGATCAATGAGTGGAACAGGCTGCCACAAGAGGTGGTGAGTTCTCCTTCAATGGAAGTCTTCAAACAGAGGCTGGATAGACATCTGTCTGGGATGATTTAGAGAATCCTGCTTTGAGCAGGGGGTTGGACCAGATGACCCAGGAGGTCCCTTCCAACTCTACCATTCTATGATTCTATGATTCATATAGAGGTGTTATCTGTCATTGTACAGGAGGAGGAGGTGAGCTGTGACATCACCTATCGTGAATGGTGGATCCTGTGTTATCTACTGTATATAGAGGTGTTATCAGTCATTGTACAGAAGGAGGAGGTGAGCTGTGACATCACCTATTGTGAATGGTGGATCCTGTGTTATCTACTGTATATAGAGGTGTTATCAGTCATTGTACAGGAGGGGGAGGTGAGCTGTGATATCACCTATTGTGAATGGTGGATCCTGTGTTATCTACTATATATAGAGGTGTTATCTGTCATTGTACAGGAGGAGGAGGTGAGCTGTGACATCACCTATTGTGAATGGTGGATCCTGTGTTATCTACTGTATATAGAGGTGTAATCAGTCATTGTACAGGAGGAGGAGGTGAGCTGTGATATCACCTATTGTGAATGGTGGATCCTGTGTTATCTACTGTATATAGAGGTGTTATCTGTCATTGTACAGGAGGAGGAGGTGAGCTGTGATATCACCTATTGTGAATGGTGGATCCTGTGTTATCTACTGTATATAGAGGTGTTATCAGTCATTGTACAGGAGGAGGAGGTGAGCTGTGACATCACCTATTGTGAATGGTGGATCCTGTGTTATCTACTGTATATAGAGGTGTTATCTGTCATTGTACAGGAGGAGGAGGTGAGCTGTGATATCACCTATTGTGAATGGTGGATCCAATATCATCTACTGTATATAGAGGTGTTATCAGTCATTGTACAGGAGGAGGAGGTGATCTGTGATATCACCTATTGTGATTGGTGGATCCTGTGTTATCTACTATATATAGAGGTGTTATCTGTCATTGTACAGGAGGAGGAGGTGAGCTGTGACATCACCTATTGTGAATGGTGGATCCTGTGTTATCTACTGTATATAGAGGTGTTATCTGTCATTGTACAGGAGGAGGAGGTGAGCTGTGATATCACCTATTGTGAATGGTGGATCCAATATATCTACTGTATATAGAGGTGTTATCAGTCATTGTACAGGAGGAGGAGGTGAGCTGTGACATCATCTATTGTGAATGGTGGATCCTGTGTTATCTACTGTATATAGAGGTGATATCAGTCATTGTACAGGAGGAGGAGGTGAGCTGTGACATCACTTATTGTGAATGGTGGATCCTGTGTTATCTACTGTATATAGAGGTGTTATCAGTCATTGTACAGGAGGAGGAGGAGGTGAGCTGCGACATCACCTATTGTGAATGGGGGATCCTGTGTTATCTACTGTATATAGAGGTGTTATCAGTCATTGTACAGGAGGAGGAGGTGAGCTGTGACATTACCTATTGTGAAAGGTGGATCCTGTGCTATCTACTGTATATAGAGGTGTTATCAGTCATTGTACAGGAGGAGGAGGTGAGCTGTGACATCACCTATTGTGAATGGTGGATCCTGTGTTATCTATTGTATATAGAGGTGCTATCAGTCATTGGACAGGAGGGGAGGTGAGCTGTGACATCACCTATTGTGAATGGTGGATCCTGTGTTATCTACTGTATATAGAGGAGTTATCAGTCATTGTACCGGAGGAGGAGGTGAGCTGTGACATCACCTATTGTGAATGGTGGATCCTGTGTTATCTACTATATATAGAGGTGTTATCAGTCATTGTACAGGAGGAGGAGGTGAGCTGTGACATCACCTATTGTGAATGGTGGATCCTGTGTTATCTACTGTATATAGAGGAGTTATCAGTCATTGTACCGGAGGAGGAGCTGAGCTGTGACATCACCTATTGTGAATAGTGGATCCTGTGTTATCTACTGTATATAGAGGTGTTATCAGTCATTGTACAGGAGGAGGTCAGCTGTGACATCACCTATTGTGAATGGTGGATCCTGTGTTATCTACTGTATATAGAGGAGTTATCAGTCATTGTACCGGAGGAGGAGGTGAGCTGTGACATCACTTATTGTGAATAGTGGATTTGTGCTATCTACTGTCTACAGATGTGTTACTGGTCACTGTAATCCGTTCTCTGCTCATGAGGCCTGAAAGATCAGGAAATATGAGTATAAAATGTCCCCAGTTGTCAGTGTAAAATTTCAAGATTACTAATTTTGTTTTTTAATAAAAATTGTAATATGAAAAAGAAAAAAAAAATTCTCAAAATTTAGAAAATACATTTTGCACAGAAATCTAATTTCAGCAATAGATCATTTTCTGATCACAGCTTCCCTATATAGATATATTAGAAATCCAGAATTGTAACAAAGTTGTGTTCAATGATTGACATTCGCTTTAAGTTGCATGTTCCATAACCAAAGCTCGCACTGCAGCGGATGTTATTTCTCATCCTACTAGAAGCCTTCAGGCAGGGAAACAAATGGAGCTCGGTCGCTTCTGTCAGTCATTAGGACACCGGAGGATCTGACTACAAAAAGACGTCTTAAAATTCCCGTTATTGGCTAAATGTTGAGTCTTAGTGTGTCAATAACTGGCATCCCCATCACGGGTTAGGTCCTCGTTTGTTGGCAGCTCTTTTATAGTCAAGTCCTGACTGTTCTAAAATACCGATCAAGCTGAACAAATAACGTGTTAATCTGTCGCCGCTTTCCCTGAAATGGATTTGCAACGTAAATAAATCATGCAAAATGGAAAAAAAATATGATAAAAAGTGTGACATTTTTCTGCAGTTTTTATTTTTAAAGTGGTTCTAAATATTGAAAGTCACTTTTAAGCGGGGGCGGAGCTGTAGGGGGCGGAGACAAATTCACAAACCACGAATGACCTTGACAGCATAGACTGACCACAACCATAGCTGTCGGCTAAACAATGGTGGTGTCAATCGTTTGGCAGGTAGCTCTATCTCTCCCGACTCCTCCATACACACTAGTCCTTGGCTCCGCCGAGTGCTCTTGAGTTCCCTATGAGAGTGCTGCTGCCAACTCCTTTTTCGGCAACTCATTTCACCTTGAACAACGGGATCCGAAATCACATCCTTCTGTCCCCCAACATCATCGGTCAGCGGAAAGTCTTGGAAGTCTCCAAACAGATTAGACAATCGGTTGATCCTGATGATATCGTCGGAAAGTCTTGGAAGTCCCCAAACAGATTAGACAATCGGTTGATCCTGATGATATCGGCGGAAAGTCTTGAAAGTCCTTAATTAGATTAAACAATCGGTTGATCCTGATGATATCATCGGAAAGTCTTGGAAGTCCCCAATTAGATTAGACAATCGGTTGATCCTGATGATATCGGCGGAAAGTCTTAGAAGTCTCCAAACAGATTAGACAATCGGTTGGTCCTGATGATATCGGCGGAAAGTCTTGGAAGTCCCCAAACAGATTAGACAATCGGTTGATCCTGATGATATCGGCGGAAAGTCTTGGAAGTCCCCAAACAGATTAGACAATCGGTTGATCCTGATGATGTCGGTGGAAAGCTTTGGAAGTACCCAAACAGATTAGACAATCGGTTGATCCTGATGATATCGTCGGAAAGTCTTGGAAGTCCCCAAACAGATTAGACAATCGGTTGATCCTGATGATATCGGCGGAAAGTCTTGGAAGTCCCTAATTAGATTAGACAATCGGTTGATCCTGATGATATCGGAGGAAAGTCTTTGAAGTCCCCAAACAGATTAGACAATCGGTTGATCCTGATGATATCGGTGGAAAGTCTTGGAAGTCCCTAATTAGATTAGACAATCGGTTGATCCTGATGATATCGGAGGAAAGTCTTTGAAGTCCCCAAACAGATTAGACAATCGGTTGATCCTGATGATATCGGTGGAAAGTCTTGGAAGTCCCTAATTAGATTAGACAATCGGTTGATCCTGATGATATCGTTGGAAAGTCTTGGAAGTCCCCAAACAGATTAGACAATCGGTTGATCCCGATGATATCGGCGGAAAGTCTTGGAAGTCTCCAAACAGATTAGACAATCGGTTGGTCCTGATGATATCGGCGGAAAGTCTTGGAAGTCCCCAAACAGATTAGACAATCGGTTGATCCTGATGATATCGGCGGAAAGTCTTGGAAGTCCCCAAACAGATTAGACAATCGGTTGATCCTGATGATGTCGGTGAAAAGCCTTGGAAGTACCCAAACAGATTAGACAATCGGTTGATCCTGATGATATCGGCGGAAAGTCTTGGAAGTCCCTAATTAGATTAGACAATCGGTTGATCCTGATGATATCGGAGGAAAGTCTTTGAAGTCCCCAAACAGATTAGATAATCGGTTGATCCTGATGATATCGGTGGAAAGTCTTGGAAGTCCCTAATTAGATTAGACAATCGGTTGATCCTGATGATATCGGAGGAAAGTCTTTGAAGTCCCCAAACAGATTAGACAATCGGTTGATCCTGATGATATCGGTGGAAAGTCTTGGAAGTCCCTAATTAGATTAGACAATCGGTTGATCCTGATGATATCGTTGGAAAGTTTTGGAAGTCCCCAAACAGATTAGACAATCGGTTGATCCTGATGATATCGGCGGAAAGTCTTGGAAGTCTCCAAACAGATTAGACAATCGGTTGATCCTGATGATATCGGCGGAAAGTCTTGGAAGTCCCCAAACAGATTAGACAATCGGTTGATCCTGATGATATCGGCGGAAAGTCTTGGAAGTCCCCAAACAGATTAGACAATCGGTTGATCCTGATGATGTCGGTGGAAAGCCTTGGAAGTACCCAAACAGATTAGACAATCGATTGATCCTGATGATATTGTCGGAAAGTCTTGGAAGTCCCCAAACAGATTAGACAATCGGTTGATCCTGATGATGTCGGCGGAAAGTCTTGGAAGTCCCCAAACAGATTAGACAATCAGTTGATCCTGATGATATCGCGGAAAGTCTTGGAAGTCCCCAAACAGATTAGCCAGTCGGTTGATCCTGATGATATCGGCGGGTTCGGATGACGTGAATCTTATGGATGTTCAAATATCAAGTCTCCGGCATATTCAACAATATATGTACAGATATGGACGTGATATGTAACGGCAAGAGAACAAATCAGGAACAAAAAGCCTCAGGTAACAGATAGGTCATTCATCTCTTCTCCGAAGCGACACGAAAGTCTTTCTTGTGGGAATTCATTGTTTCTATTGTATTCAAGGCTTAGATTTTGCCCTCACTTTTTGGACAACTGACCAAGAAATTCAAAGAATGCGAAAGTCTTTGTAAATATTTGGAAACTAATGAGAGAGGCCAGTGAGATCGACCTGTAGATTGTATACGGGCTCCCGCTATTACATTCAATCCTTGTGTATATCTTTTACCCTACATTTTTAAGAAATTCTAAGACAAAAAATCTTTTAAAGGGACAGTAAACTAAGAAAATGGTCAAAGTGAAACAAACCATTCCAGAAACTCCTCCCTTAATCGTCTCCTTTTCTTATTTTGTCGTCTCGTTTTTGCTTTTACAATTAAAACTGAAAATTATATATAAAGAAATCATCTGTGTGTCTCTTAGCATCATCCATATCCTCCTCTTCACTGTCCTGTGATTGGCTGGAAGACAACTGGCTGCAGCAGGAGCCTCCCCCCTTAGTCCTGTCTGCAGTAAGACAATAGATTGATATTGGATCAAGGGAACGTGATAGCTGATGTGTGTCTCTGTATGATTTCGGACATGTACGCTCGCCTCTGAAACACTGCGACGTTGGCGCTTCATACTTTAAAATCCACATAGATACTGATCGGTTAGCCTCCTACCTCAACATTGCCCCCTATGGAAAAAAATGTGGAATGTCGAAGAACAGCATTGCTGTTTCTGACGTGGTTGTTACATAAGGTTCTGTTGTTTCATCCTTGTCCCTAAACTTGTGATAAATACTTATTACCGCTTTTACCACTTTTCTGATTTGTTGGCTCAATACGTTTTCTCTTAGCAATAAAGAAAATAAAAAAGCCAAGAATGAGCAGAGACAGGATGATGTGATGAGATTGTGCCCTTGAGATGAAGATCTCAGAATACGCTGGAGAAACAAATCAACTAAATTTTGCAAACTTCTCTACCTGATGGCTAAGACTAAATAATATGTTCACCCGGTTGCAGATCTTTCTGTCCCTTGACAATTGACGTCACGTAGCAGTCACCGGCTCAAAGTCCTAGCATGTGTATGCAAGCGGATATCAGATTTAATGAAAAAATAACACTCTTAAAGAGCTTTTCCCATTTCAGACATTGTTGGCATATCCTAAGAATGTATCTCGAGAGCAGAGTCCTCCTGTCTGCCAGGTCTCCCGTAATTGTTAGTGAATGGGAGGACCCGCCCATGAGGAGCCATATCTCCATTCCCTATCGTGTTTATAGTGCTCTGATCTCGAAATTGGTACCAAGTTCAGAGGTGAGACTCACAAGAGGACATTTGTAACATATCCTTTGGGTTTGGCATAAATATCCAAGGTGGGAATACCTCTTTAAAGTTGATGCCCTTTCAGGTGAAAAGATTTTTTTGTCTTTTTTAGGGCAGCCCCTTTTGCTGTCTAAAGTATGCTAACACTTTTATTTTAAGGGGATCGTTCCAACTTTTCAAACCTTCTCCATACACCGTCTTGGGCATAGATTTCGTAGAAAAAAACATTTATGCACCTTATTAAGGATATCCTCAAAAGCCAGTCTTCCCACTTCTGATATGAACATTTTTTTATAACCTGCATTTCCGAGACACAAAAAAATATGATGTATCCATAATCAAATCATAGTGGAAGAGCTAAAGTTGTATGTCTATGTACACACTGGGTGTGATCCCCACCAGTCATGGGTCCCATCCTGAGGATAGCCCATTAGGGCTCACTACCTAAGCAACCTGTTGAAGAGACCTGTGTAGAATGGGTAGAACGCAATGAAGACCCCCTGTAAGTTTCAGATTAGGAAGCGGAGACCGAACTGCAGATTAAAAAAAATGTACATTTCTTCCCAAAAGATGCGCCGAGAGCGTCTGCCCTTGGCTCCGAGATGTCTTTGTGTGACAAAGTAAATTGTAATGGTAATTCTCTTGTCCTGTAGCGGTTTAATACATCGCCGGTGTTTTCCTGCGCATCCAGAACAGAGTAAACCAATTATGTTCCATTATGATAATGTTACCGATTGCAGCTCTGGAGTCACAACCGTTATCGGATAAAGAAGTTATCTCGGTTAAGAATCAAGTTCTCTATAGAATGCAAAGTGTTACTTAATGTAAAGTACAAGGCGCCTCATGGAGAATACAAGCAATGTATCGGTATCCAGCTTATCACATTTACAGGGGGGGTTCATCAGGGTTCACATCCGAAGCAGCAGTTATGATTGAGTTATCTTCTGTAGCTGTTTTACCCCCGGTGCACCGCTCTCGGGTGACAGAACAGCTGAAAGGAACATTTTACTTTGACTGTAATTAGAGAAGATTTACGAAAGACAAAACACAAACCATTTCACCCATCGGTGACCCCTGATATACTCTTGTGTGATCAGTAGAATGATGGCACATTTCCGCCAGGCGATAATCCAAAATTTGCAAGAACTCTATATTCTTAAATATGAGCCTATGTAAAGCTACCTATGATCAGCGGATGAACGATCACTGGTGGAAAAAAAAATCACCATTATCGTCAGTGCATCATCTGATGTTTCCTGATGACAACATGACTCTTTGAGTTTACAGGACCAATGACCACGTTGGTAATTCGTGGCTGCCGGATGAGAGCCCTGCAAACCTCCTCCTACCTCCGCCATTCCCAGTGCCTATCTACTAATCATAAGAGTCGTTGGAGATGTTGCAGGTAGGAGGTAGCTCACAAGACTCTGTTCCGATGGAAATCTTGATAGCCCAAAAGTAATCCAAGAGCTGACTGCAAACTAAACGCCCAATGGTTGAGTGTCCAATGTATGTAGGTGCCTCACCACTCTCCCTCAACATCATGTGAATTGAAGCCCCCAATCTATGGTTCCCAAGAAGATAAATCACTGCCAGAGTTGAGGAGACATTGGCTTTTTCCCTTCTGTCCATTAAGAACCAAAAAATGGTTGATTGAGTTATGTTTGGGGCAGATAGGGAGAGATATAGGATGATTGCTGGATCAGGGTTCGCCCAACAACCACGGTAGCGTCAGCATACTGGCTATACACATGATCTATCTGTTTCAATTGCCCTAAACTCATCAGATGCTCAACCAGCCCCCCAAAAATACAAGGATTGCGTCAACTTTAATCTTTCGAGCATTCACCATGTGTTTTCAATGGGGAGAGTGGAGAAAGGTTCTGACAAACTCCTCTACTCCTCCCACCCTGCTGTTCCCCTGGCTCACTTTCCACATTTGATCCCATCACAGAAGAAGAAGTCTCCAGACTCCTCTCTTCCTCTCGTCCGACTACATGCACTACCGACCCCATCCCCTCACATCTCCTCCAGTCTCTCTCTCCAGTTGTCACAACTCACCTAACTACAATCTTTAATCTCTCACTCTCCTCTGGCATTTTCCCATCCTCCTTCAAACACTCCATCATTACTCCATTACTAAAGAAACCCGCTCTCGACCCTTCCTGCACAAACAACTACAGACCGGTCTCCAATCTCCCCTTCATCTCTAAACTTTTGGAGCGCCTAGTCTACTCCCGCCTCACCCGTTACCTCTCCATTTACTCCCTCCTAGACCCTTCACAGTCCGGCTTCCGCCCCCTACATTCGACTGAAACTGCACTCATCAAAGTGACCAATGACCTTCTTACAGCAAAACGTAACGGCGACCACTCTCTGCTCATTCTACTCGACCTTTCTGCAGCTTTCGACACTGTTGACCACTGTCTCCTACTGTCTAGGCTCCAGTCACTAGGTATTAAGGACACTGTTCTCTCCTGGTTCTCCTCCTATCTTTCTGACCGCTCCTTCAGTGTTTCGTTCTCTGGCTCCACGTCATCTCCTCTTCCTCTCACTGTCGGTGTACCCCAGGGCTCAGTCCTTGGCCCCCTTCTCTTCTCTCTCTACACGGCCCCAATTGGACAGACCATCAGCAGATTTGGCTTTCAGTACCATCTTTATGCCGATGACACACAACTATACACGTCATCCCCCGACCTTACCCCCGCTGTTCTACAGAACACCACCGACTGTCTGTCCGCAGTCTCCAACATCATGTCCGCTCTCTATCTGAAACTTAACCTCTCCAAGACTGAACTCCTTCTGCTCCCGCCGTCTACTAACCTCCCTAAATCTGACATTTCCCTCTCTGTGGGCGGCACCATAATAACACCCCGGCAGCAGGCTCGCTGTCTGGGTGTTATGTTTGACACCAATCTCTCCTTCACCTCCTATATACAATCTCTTGCCCGCTCTTGCCGTCTACACCTAAAGAACATCTCTAGAATCCGCCCTTTTCTCACCATGGAAACAACAAAAACCCTCACTGTAGCATTGATCCACTCCCGCCTGGACTACTGCAACGCTCTATTACTTGGCCTCCCCATTACTCGACTATCCCCTCTCCAGTCCATCCTTAATGCAGCAGCCAGGGTCATCCATCTGGCTAATCGGTACTCGGACGCGTCCGCTCTTCGCCAGTCCTTACACTGGCTGCCCATTCATTATAGGATCCAATTCAAAGTACTGGTTCTCACCCACAAAGCTCTCCATACTGCAGCACCCCCCTACATCTCCTCCCTCATTTCTATCTATCGGCCTAACCGACTGCTGCGCTCTGCAAACGACTTTCGACTAACCTCTGCACTAATACGTACCTCCCACTCCCGACTCCAAGACTTCTCCCGCGCTGCGCCAATCCTCTGGAATGCTCTACCCCAAGAAATTAGGACTATCCACAATTTGCATGGTTTCAGGCGCTCCCTCAAAACACATTTGTTCAGAGTGGCCTATCACATTCACTAACCAAAGACGTTCTATGTTTAAGTGTGTGTGTGTGTAGCCCATTCACTATCTCCATCCATGCCTCACTCCCTCAAGATGGCTGGACCATCATTGTAAATGCACCATTGTATATACACACCTGTACTTTGTATCTCCCCCACCTCATTGTAGATTGTAAGCTGTCACGAGCAGGGCGGCTTATTTTGCTTTAATTATTGTATTGTTAACGTTGTTACCTATGACTTGTGTTTGGAAACTGTTAAACTGTAAAGCGCTGCGGAATATGATGGCGCTATATAAATAAAGATTATTATTATTATTACTAGGAGTTTATCGCCCCTGAAAATAAAAGGATCAACCATTAAGATTCCAACTGCTTGATTGTAGTCAATTGTCGGGGAACGTCAGGAGCCCATCATACATGTCAGACGGTCGGCCTGTCCAAATGAAATCTACTGGCTCGACAGTCTTTCATCTAATGTGTGTTGGGTCCTCACTGCTTAGTGTTGGGTTAATGCATAGTAAGTGTAAGACGGGCATGTAAAACTTAAACTAATTGCCTAAAAATGTTAGAAAAAAAACCATGTAAATTCCGGAATGTTGGATTTGGCACCTTCTGAATACCTGACAAGGCGAAAATTGTAAAATCAGTTGATCGGAGTGAAAGGAAGAACGCGGTAGCTTTATTACCAGATGAGAAGCAAATTAACATTTTAACGGGAGTTTATAATTGGACGATTCTGCGTCTAATCTTTTGCCCTCTGTTTTATGGTGTCAAAAGAACTGAGAGCTCAACAATATTTCCGCGACAAGTTAATCGTAAAGCTAAAGAGCATTGTAATATTTAGAGAAACCACAAAGTATTTAAGAAAAAAAATAGCGCCACCTTTGGCCACAACCAGTTATAGCGAATGGGCTTCAATTGCAATGCAGTGCACAGCCACCAGAGTGGTGCAGATCTTTTTTTTTTCTAAGTCCATGCAACTCCTTTAAGCACATATCGAATCGATATCTGAGAGCTTCATATGGTAAATCTATTCCGGAGGGATTTCCGGCACTGGAAATCACAGAATAAAGGACGTCTTTCCAGCATCTGAACCCTTCACATAGGAATTACACAGTCTCGTATAATGTTCATACACCGCAGCCTGGGGGACGGGGAGTGGGGGTCCGGGTTCTCCGTTATCTGTATGTAATTCAGGGGATGTACACAATGTATCAGGCATTAGCACAGCTTTCCTTTGTGTCTGTTCATGGATTTGTGCTTTGATTTTGTAAGTCCTTATTTTAGTATACAAAGTTTTTTTTTAATTAATTGATGACTTTATTTAAGTGTGTTCTCTCTTTGTCATCTTCGTATTATTCCTTCTTTATGCAATTTCTTTGGATGTTTTTTCCTGTTTCCCTTCACCTTCCTTTCTTCTTTTCTTCCACTTTCTCGCTCTGTCTTTCTTAAGCTTTCCTTCTTGGGATTGACATCTGTTTTTTTTCTATTTCTCTGCTTCTTACTCTTTTTTCTACATCTAGCTTTCCTTCTTCTCTTTTATCTTTCTTCCATCTCTTCGCACCTCTAACCTTTACTCTTATTACACTTTTTACCTTTCTGCTTTTCTTATAATTTAAGAGGATTTTGAATAAAAGGCTCAAGCTAATTTCCACCAATAATAACTTTTAGATTAGTGGGAGTTCGCTCACCTGAGTCCCTTGTGTAAATGGAGCAGCAGAGAGTCAGTAGCAGTACCAGCAGTCAAACCAGATACTACCTATCCCCTTCCTCCTTCCTTCCTTGCTTCCTTCTTTCCTTCCTTCTATTCTTCCTTCACTATTCTCCTTTCTTTCCTTCCTTACTTCCTTAATTTCTTGGCATTTCTTATTTTTCTCTCTTTCATTCCCCTTCCACTTCTTTCTTCTTCCCTCTTGTGCCATTTCTTTGTTTTTTTTCTTTTATTTTGCTTTCTTTCTCTAATTTACTTTTTCTTCCTTCCTCAATTCCTTTCTTTCCTCAATTTCCTTTTCTTTCCAATTCTCTTTCCTTCTTTTCTTCCTTCCATTTTCATTCCATGTTTCCTTCCTTTCTTTCCTTCTTTTTTTCCTTTCTTTGTTCCTTCCTTACTTTCTCTCTCCCTTTTTTCCTCCTTTTCTCTCTGATCCTCATTTTTTCCTTCCTTTTTTCCCTCCCTTCCTTTGTCTCTTCCTCCCTATTTTTATCCCCTCTTTTCTTCATGACTTCCTTTTTTCCTTCCTTTTTTTTTATTTTCCTTTTCCTCCTTCTCTCCACCCTTTCCTTTGTTTCTCCCTCCCTTCCATATACCTTTCTTCATTCCTTCCTTCTTTCCCTTGTTCTCGCCCGCCTTCACTTTTTTACTTCCATCCTTTTTCATTTCTTCGTACCTTCTTTTTCTCTATTCCTTTCTATCTTCTCCTTCCCTCCATCCTTCCTTCTTTCCTTTCATCCACCATTCCTTCCTTCTTCCCCTTCTCTCCCTCCCTTCTTTCCTTCCATTTTCCTCCTTCCTTTTCTTCCTTTGTTTCTCTTCTTTCCTTAGTTCATTCCTTCCTCTCCACCTCCCATTCTCCTCTGAGTTTCCCTCTCTTCCATGTTTCCTTTCCGGTCCAGACATTCCCATGAGATGAGGTTGAATGATGTCCTTCTCCTTTCCCACATTCATTCTATCTGACGATGAACCGTCTGTATCCTGATGAGAATTACCCCAGGATCTACACCATGTACAGCGATGAGGGATTCCAGGATCTGTCCTCCATGTTGTAATACGGAAGAATAATATTAATTATTTGCAGATTGCGCTGATTAGTTACACACTGATTTACCTGATTACAGAGCGGAATAATTAGAAGTTTTCCTGGGAGTCGACGCTGTCGGCATAGTAATGGCGCTCACCTGTGTTCTGCGTGATGCACGTGTGATTTTCCTGTTGCTTTTTCTCCTGTCTTTCTCCGTCATTTTTATTCCAATAGTAAAGTCTTCGATGTTGTATAATGCCGCTGATCTCTGCCGCGCTCGTCATCATCTCATTGTGAGTGCTCAACTTTATACCTATACGGCCTTTATGACCCTTTTTTATCCCTTTTTTCCAGTGCCCCCCCGATTCCTGAATCACCCCGCCAATCTGTATGCCTACGAGAGTATGGACATTGAGTTTGATTGTGCCGTATCCGGGAAGCCACCTCCTACAGTGAAGTGGACCAAGAATGGAGAGGTGGTCATCCCCAGTGATTACTTCCAGATAGTGGTAAGTTATCTGTCATTTAAGGAGGAACTCCGCCATCCCCGCCAATTTTAGCGAGACCCACAAACTATCTTTTGCAGCTTTTCCAGTAAAATGTGGTCGTACGCGACTTTTTTGATGATTGTGCTAAGTGATCATGTAATGTATATGTCTTCCGATCGACTGCTGCTCATTGATACAAATGAGAAACAGCGCCACACCGGTACGTGCAGCTCAGCTCTATTGAAGTGACTGAGTCTGAACTGCAGAAACACAAACAAATGTGGGGTCTTTGAGAGTGGGTCCTGGTGGTCTAGAGCAGTGGAGAGGGTTAATGCCAGAATAGTTTGTGGTCTAGGAAATAAAGGAGAATAATGTCAAAAATCACTTTTGGTCTGGGAGAGAGAAAAGGGTTAATGCAATAATGGTTTGGGGATTAAAGAGTTAATAATACTAGGATTCCTGGTGGCCTATATCAGAGAAGGAGCCAATGACAGTGTGCTTGGTCGTCTAGGCCAAGGTAAGGATAAATGTCAAAATCCCTGGTGGTCAGGGGTAATTGAAAAACTAGAGCAGTTAAATGGTTGATATCAAAATAATTGATGGTCTAGGACAGTGATGGCGAACCTTGGCACTCCAGCTGTTGGAGAACTACAACTCCCAGCATGCCTCAACTGCTGCAGGTTGCAAGGGCATGCTGGGAGTTGTAGTTTTACAACAGCTGGAGTGCCAAGGTTAGCCATCACTGGTCTAGGAAATAGAAGGGGTTAATGTCAAAATCTTTTTTGTTCTAGGAAAAATAAACGGGTCAATGCAATGGTGATTTAGGGCAGTAACGATCTTAATAATCCCAGAATCCATGGTGGTTTAGAGCAAAGAAGGGGTTAATGACTGTATTCCTGGTGGTGTAGGATAATATAAGGATCGGTGTCAAAATCCCTGGTGGTCTAGGGTTAATGTCTGCATATTTTGGGGTCTAGGGCAGTTGAAGGGTTAGTGTCAAAATACCTACTTTCTCGGGCAGGGAAGGAATTAAAGACATTTTTCCTGCTGATCTCAGGCATTAATTGTTTTAATTCCAGAATAATTTGTGGCTTAGGGCAGAAAATAGGGTTAATCGCAATATTTTTTGGAAGTCTGGGGTAAAAAGAGTCTTCCTGGTGGTCTAGGGTAGTGGAAGAGCTAATGTTAGCGTTTCCTAGGCGTCTAGTACAGAGAAGGGGTTAATCACAGAGCGACTGGAGGTCAAGGATAGTGGAAGGTTTAATATTAGAATTCCTAGGAGCCTAGCCTAAAGAAAGGGTTAATGACAGTATTTCTGGTGGTCTAGGGCTAATAAGGGGTTAATGTCAGTTTGTGCGACGGTCTACAATATTAAAGGGTTAATATTAAAACCCCCCGAAGGGGTACATTTTGCATAGCTGCGCCCCTCAGAGTCCTGACAGCTGACTGCTGATGTCTTGGGTGACGATGTGTTTGGTGCCGTTCCCCGAGTCGGCGCGAACGCTGCTCTCGGGAGCTTCTCTGGTGTGGAATACGCCGTATACTTAAACTGCTGCTCGGCTTCTCAGAGACAGTTCACATGTGATCAGATGCCAGGCATTTATCTCTTTCTTGAAAGGTTTGCCCGTCGGCTAAACAATTTCGATTAAACTTTTCCACCTGCGCCGATTCCCACCGGTGCCGTAACGCAAAGAGGACTAAAGCTACAGCAACGAGCAGCTAACAAGTTCATGCGGTGTGTCGCCCCCAGACACACGGCTCCTCCGACAACTTTAACAAAAACAAGATATTAAAATTGCTGTTTGGTTTTGCGGCTGAGAGCAGCCAGTCTTAACGACCGATCTGTACAGGACTGTAATTAGCGGGCACCTTACTACAGGGTGTAAATACTTCTGCAAACATTGTTTCCTATTTCTCCAATGTATTCAAGTTTAATCAACTTCATAAGTGCAGTAGCTCTGAAAGAAGAAAGAAATGGGTCTACCGTTTTGTGTACACAGCTCCTATGCCAGTCTATGTGTGTCCATGGTTACAGACTACAAATGTGTAGACAGGGCCTGTAGTCATGTAAATGTGAAGGAGAGGGGAGTGGGGGAGCTGATTATGACTTCAGAATCTGACTAGTCTGCAACCATAAACACACAGGTTTGCAATAGAGCTGTAAACACGAAACGGTAGAATTTTAATCAATCCTTTACCGTGAAAATGCGCTTAAAGGCGTATTTCCATACTGTAGTCATATAAACTATGAAGGACAGGGGAGTTGAATGTCTTCAGGATCACACTACACCAGGTTTATAGTCTGCAAACATAGAGACACATAAATTTGCAATAGAGCTGTAAACACGAAACGGTAGAAGAATTTTAATCAATCCTTTACCATGAAAATGTGCTTAAAGGGCCTAAGTGTTCTGTAGCTGGATAAGGTCAGGCAGCCTCAGTCTCCTTGTGCTTCTCTCATGCTGCACATTCACAGCTTGCACAGTTCAAGCCAAAGGTGCAAATCCGGGACAGACACATCATTGGTGCAACCGGTGCAGCCGCTACCAGCTGCAGAGTAGGAGGAATTGTGCATGATGAGGAGCCATAGGACTGCAAAGGGCCCATATACTGTTCTTGCCCAGGGGCCTCTTCTGTCTGAGTCCACTACTGGTCCATCTGTCAATCATCAACAGGAGAAAAAAAAACCTGGGATATCCCTATAGGATATAGAAAGTGAGTGGCACAGGAATATCCCTTTAACATACTGAAATAATGTGATAAGAGATGTAGCAGTGCTGAGTTTGTCATTAACCGCACTCTTTATGATATCGCTATACACCATCGCCGATTTTACATAGGACTGCAGCGGGACCTACCACCGTTATCTTCCCAGCTGCGGCTCGGCTACATTTAACGACAATAAAGCTGTGCTTTTATATCATTTCTTTCATGACGCCGCATTCTCTCCGTTTCAGGGCGGCAGCAATCTGCGGATTTTAGGTCTGGTGCGGTCAGATGAGGGATATTATCAGTGCATCGCTGAGAATGAAGCCGGGACGGCAGAGACGTACGCGCAGCTCATCATTCCGGATCCCGGTGAGTACCATGTAAATGTCCATCCTCGCAGCAAAGCATCACAGTCGCTTCTTATGGGGGAAAAATTTTAGAACATTCCTCTAGCCCGGTCACGACGGACGACATTTATCATTTCACTCTGTGTGATATCCCAAAATGGTTTTTACATAGGACTGCAAATTCAATTCTACCAAGATTCTGCTACATTTGTAAATCTAACGCTACGGATTTATCTTAATTGAAGTATTGGCCAGTTGTGAGGATGTAGCAGAGATGAATTCATCATTTGAACCCATGAATGAAAATTCCAATATGGTTTTTACATAGGACTGCAGCAAAAAAAAAAAATAGATCTGTCCTTACATTTTTCTCAGCATGTCCTGAGATGGGTGGCATTAGATAACTAAAAGCATGATTTTATGATACTCTGTGAGGAGATGTTTATGCTACAAGTGCCTGTATGTGGCCACCCAGTGGTTGTGCGGTGAATTGCAGTCTGTAAATGGGTTTCGAATTTTTTTTTATTCCTGGATAGGTAATTTAGGACTACCTCTCTAATTCTGCGTATCATCCCAATCTGGAAACATTTATTTGTATATTAATTATTCAGCTGTCATGGTCCGATGAAACCTGAAGAAATCGGATGCTGTGGAAGTGGGAGGTGATGGGCAGGGGAGGACGCCGCGCTCCTGTCTCCTCGCCTTCCACTCCATGTAATGAGAATAGCAATGTTAGATCTCATTCTATGGACGCCCTGTGTAATTACATTCACAGCCTTCCCTGTGTTGGCATTATTCATTATTTATCTGCTTATGGTAGAAAGGATGAACATTTGTGGATTTCTCTAGATATGAATAATAATAATAATAATAATAATAATTTTATTTCTATAGCGCCAACATATTCCGCAGCACTTTACATTATAGAGGGGACTTGTACAGACAATAGACATTACAGCATAAAATAAACACAGATCAAAGTAGATACCAAGAGGAATGAGGGCCCTGCTGCTCGCAAGCTTACAATCTATGAGGAAAAGGGGAGACACGAAAGGTAGATGGTAACAATTACTTTCATTGTTATGGACCAGCCATAGTGTAAGAATCGGTGTTCATGTAATTCTGCATGATCCAGTTAACAGCCAATGTATGTAACAGTACAGACACAGAGGGCTATTAAATGCATAAAGCGGTGAGAACATAATAAAGAGGTACCTGATTATGGTAATAAAAAATTTTGAATGGGCCAACAGGGATATTTAGGTTAATCCGTTGAGGCGGTAGGCCAGTCTGAACAAGTGGGTTTTTAGGGCACGCTTAAAACTGTGGAGATTGGGGATTAATTGTATTAACCTGGGTAGTGCATTCCAAAGAATTGGCGCAGCACGTGAAAAGTCTTGGAGACGGGAGTGGGAGGTTCTGATTATTGAGGATGCTAACCTCAGGTCATTAGCAGAACGGAGGGCACGGGTAGGGTGGTAGGCTGAGACAAGGGAGGAGATGTAGGGTGGTGCTGAGCCATGGAGTGCTTTGTGGGTGAGGGTAATAAGTTTGTACTGGATTCTGGAGTGGATGGGTAACCAGTGTAATGACTGGCACAAGGTAGAGGCATCGGTATAACGATTGGTGAGGAATATGATCCTGGCTGCAGCATTGAAGACAGATTGGAGAGGGGAGAGTTTGGTAAGAGGGAGACTGATTAGTAGAGAGTTACAATAGTCCAGACGAGAATGAATAAGAGAAACAGTAAGAGTTTTTGCAGAGTCGAAAGTAAGAAAAGGTCGAATTCTAGAAATGTTTTTGAGGTGCAGATAACAAAAGCGAGCCAGTGATGGATGTGGGGGGTGAATGAAAGCTTGGAATCAAGTATGACCCCAAGACAGCGGGCATGTTGCTGGGGAGTAATGGTGGAGCCACACACGGAGATGGCAATGTCAGGCAAGGGTAGGTTAGTAGAGGGAGGAAACACGAGGAGTTCCGTTTTTGACAGGTTCAGTTTCAGATAGAGGGAGGACATGATGTTGGAGACAGCGGTAAGACAATCACTGGTGTTTTCTAAAAAGGCAGGCGTGATAATGGGTGAAGAAGTGTATAATTGGGTGTCATCAGCATAGAGATGGTACTGGAAACCAAATCTACTGATTTTCCAATAGGGGCAGTGTACAAAGAGAAGAGGAGGGGGCCTAGAACCGATCCTTGAGGAACCCCAACAGTAAGGGGTTGCAAACATCACAAACAAAAAGAAGAAGAAGAAGGCATCATAGTCGTCTAATAGGGGGAAAAGGGAAAAGACAAAATTCTTGGGATTCAATATTTACCAGATGTCTAGAATGTTCCAATCTTTAATTGTAGCAAAGATAGATAGATAATAGATAGGTAGATAATTGATTGATAGATAGATAGATAGATAGATAGATAATAAATAGATGGACCATTGATATATAGAAGATGATAGCTAGATAGATAGATACATAGATAGATAGATAGATAGATAGATAGATAGATAGATAGATAGATAGATAGATAGATAGATAGATAGATAGATAGATAGATAGATAGATAGATAATAATAGATAATAGATAGATAGATAGATAGAATAGATAGATAGATAGATAGATAGATAGATAGATAGATAGATAGAATAGATAGCTATAGATAGAAGATAATATATGATAGATAATAGATAGATAAAGATAGATAGATAATAAATAGATAGACAGTAAGTCGGCAGACCCTTATAGTGATTACACCTGGTGATCTGTTTTCACACATTATAATAAAATTTGACATCCAAATAATTTGGCTCATTACAACATACAGTGATCATCGCCATCTGGTGGTCGTTGGTGATTACAATAGTTTACCCCTGGGTGGGGTGAGGGGCCATAACGTTCTCCATACTTACATTACTGCGTTTAGACCCTTATCTCTCTTTTATACTAGTTGTTTTGTCCAGTTGCTGTCAGTGGATCTTTATCGCGGGTCCATTGTAAGGCGTTTGAAAAGATCCATGACTGACGGCGTGTAAGTGTTCTGTAGAGACTGTCGCCTGCATGGACATACGGTCATCTGATAACACGGAACATCCCTCCAACAATCCAGACATCAGCCCTTACCTTTCTTTGTTTCACCAGCCTATTATTTTAGCACATATAAATGTATAAAGCTCAGCCATTGCTTCATTAATATTTGGGGAACTTGTCCCTTTCTTCACCTTCCATTAGTCTATAATCACCTTTCCCTTCCTGCAGGCTTGGTTAAATGTGCAGCTCTCAGAGTAATGCAGGAAATAGAAGAAAGGGAAGAGGGGAGAGGAGGGGGATGCAGCTGCAGCTTCTCATTCAATGTGTCTAAGAAGATGAGAGTAGGCCAGTAGGGTGAGTCACCTGATCAGCCAGAGTACAGGGGCTGCTATAGGACCCCCTGTATGTGACCGGTGTATGAAACACAAACTGTCAGAGTTGTGATGCAGTAAATAGAAAACAGGTTGGATGGGAGAGGAGGGGGATGTGTGTGGCCCAGCTGCGCTTGGTGACACATGTTCCCTGGAGGATGCACAGAAGGTAAATCACAAATACCTAATATTCATTCACACTCACACTTCCCTATAGTGCCACTAGAGGGAGCCTTAGACTATATAAGGTAGTGAGAGACGTAGCAGTAGTTAGTTCAGTCTTGTCTTGGAGCCATTCCAGTCAGAGTCATTCTGGAGGGGATTTCCTGTCAAAGACATTCTAGTCAGACAGACGGAGATTTTACCTCAGAACAGGCTAACTGTTAGTTCCCTATGAACGTGGAAAGTGACTCTCAGAGTGAGCACGAAATCAGTCTAACGGAAGGTCCTGATAGCTACTCTGGACAGAGTCTATGAAGGAGCAGAAGGAAGGGGACTACAGTTATTTGTAACAACGAGTCGACTGAGGAACGGTCAGTGAGCTGTGGATAGAAGGAAGCTGACGACTACACCAACTGTTGCCTGTGCTTATGTTAAGGGTGTGAGTAGGGCGACAGGCCAGTGGTAAAGAAGAAGAAAGAGTGACTGAGGTGATATAGCAACGATAGCTGACCTCCACTCTGCACTACCGGACACCGGGTCCGAGCTTGCTAGTTCCTTCACGGCTAGTGGGAGAAACCGGAGACCCTGCTGGACTTCAGGTCGCAGAGGGGGCCCTTCAGTGCTGATACGTAACCGGGGTCAGGAGGAACAGAAGTCAGGCCTGATCAGCCACATAGACTTAGTTCTGTCCAAAAGAAGGCTCCACCACAATGTCGGCCGGGCGTAGCTGTTCTACACGGAGTTAAACTTGGCTTCATGCAGGTTAGAAACTCACACACATTGGAAGAAAGGAGGCCTTAAACCTACTCAGTGATTACTGGATGTGCATCCTCCACCCTGAGCAGCTTCCCGGGACATACCTGCAAATACCACCAGTAAAGGTATGGAAAGAGACTGACTTGTGTGTGTCTGCCTTATTGCCTGCACCCTGCACCGCCATATACCTTGAGGGATCCAGTCTCGCCTGTGGGAGACTTAACACCTTGCTGCCCAATAACATCCCCTCAGAGGATTACCCCTGCAGCGCTGGTCACCCTGATCAGAAACCACAGGTGGCGTCACGAACAATTCCTAAAATCCCCTGTAAATATCCCCCCTTGTATGAGCGCCCAGGGCAACGGACCGAGCTGCGCTACCCGTGACCTATTCCCCATTGAAGTGAACGGGCTCGGTGCCGAGTACCCCATAAGCCCTGGTAGTGTGCGACTCAGATGCAGCTGCAGTTTCTCGACGAATGTTCATCTTAATGACGACCATGTCTTCTGCTTAGTGTAGGGATGATGTCTGGTGGGCAATCCGCTGTTCCACCAGTGGTATCAGGAGCCAGCTATGCATTGATTACTAATTCACTCCCATCTTAAAGACATAGTGACAACCCCTTTAAATTAATATTTCTCTTTTTAGAAGAAAGTAGCCATAATTGTTTTTTAAAACTTAGATGCTCCCTTTAATGAGAAGTGTCACTTACTACAAATACGCAATTTTTAAAATCTGGTATTAATGCTGCTGTTCTCCTGAATCCGTTGATGTTTTTATTTTGTTTCTACGCCTCTCCAATCCTGAGATATGACCCCAGCATCGTATTTTAGCTGAGTGGGTGTGATCATAAGCTCCTCCCTATGGGAGTATTCTTGTAAACCACGCCCACTTAGCTGAAAAGACGAGGCTTGTATGCAGGAAATAGGAGGCCGTATCTCAGGTTCAGAGAGGCGCAGGAAGAAAAGTAAAACATCGCTGAATTCAGGAGAACAGCGGCATTTACACCAGGTACAAAAATTACATATTTGTGGCAAGCGACAGATCCCCTTTAAGGCATGTTCCTACCTAATAAGGATCACCACAATGCAGAAGTGAAGCATTGTATCACTACTATACTACATGTGAAATATTTGTGTACAGTTTTGTCAATATTTACACATTCTTATGTATTTAGAATCTTATTTATTAAAAAATAGTAGTGATACATTAATAAATAAATGTTGATATTTTAGTTTCCGAACCGTTATACATTTGTTGCCACCTTAACCTCTGATTTTGCCTTTGTGAGGTATAAATACCAGATTTTCCCACAGATCGCGCCTCTGATAGGATCCCTAATTAATGTATCATGTCCCTACCTTTAAGCACTGTACAGTTTCCTTCCCCATGGAAATTACACGTCTTCTCAGCAAAGTGCTCACATATTTATTTTTTTATTCTAATACGGCTATGAGTTGATGGAGGCAGCCTTTAGGAAGGAACGTACCGTGCAGGTTGTTTAGATATACCCCCGGGACCTACTAAAGGATTGTCGAGAATCCAAAGTGATCATTACATATAAGCACATTTACATATAAAATGCATGTCAGGGAATTGAGGAACACGGAGAGTTTCTATGGGCACGTGTGCAGAGTGCGGTGATGTTCTCCAAGACACACTTCTAGAATCTGAGAACAGATGACCTGGAGTACGGATACACTCAAATGTTGCTTTCTTAGCTCGTCATAACTTTTCGTATATTCAAAGAGGGCAGGAAAGAGCCAAGGGACCAAAATAGTCTCACCGGCCCGCCAACGGTTGACCAAGCTGAAGGCTTCTATGTGCCCCATACTCAGCATTTCTCAAATATGTACGAAACATAGTTAAAATATATTATTATTGAGGATCTGGCTGCTGAGACCCCTACTGATCCCAAAAATGGAGAGCTGTAGTAAGAATGTGAGACCAACATTCATATAGACAGTAAAAGGATGTGCATGTGAGTCCATCACTCCTACAGATAGTGAAATGAGCAGTCATGAACATGTGAGACCACCACAGACAGTAAAAGGAGAATCAGTGAGCATGTGAGACCACCACTCCTGCAGTGAAAGAAGCAATAGTGAGCATATGAGACCACCACTACTACAGACAGTGAAAGGAGAATCAGTGAGCATGTGAGACCACCACTCCTACAGTGAAAGAAGCAGTAGTGAACATGTGAGGCCACCACTCCTACTGACAGTAAAAGGAGAACCAGTAAGCATGTGAGTCCACCATTCCTACAGTGAAAGACGCAGGAGTGAGCATGTGAGACCACCATTCCTACAGTTTAAGTAGTAGTAATGAGCTTGTGAGACCACCATTCCTACAGTGAAAGAAGCAGTAGGGAGCATTTGAGACCACCACTCCTACAGTGAAATAAGTAGTGAGCATGTGAGACCACCACTCCTACAGTGTAAAGAAGCAGTAGTGAGCATGTGAGACCACAACTCCTACTGACAGTAAAAGGAGTACTAGTGTGCACGTGAGACCACCATTCCTACAGTGAAAAAAGCAATAGTGAGCATATGAGACCACCACTCCTACAGACAGTGAAAGAACCAGTGAGCATGTGAGACCACCATTCCTACAGTTTAAGTAGTAGTAATGAGCTTTTGAGACCACCATTCCTACAGTGAAATAAACAGTAGTGAGCATGTGAGACCACCATTCCTACAGTGAAAAAAGCAGTAGGAAGCATTTGAGACCACCACTCCTACAGTGAAATAAGTAGTGAGCATGTGAGACCACCACTCCTACAGTGAAAGAAGCAGTAGTGAGCATGTGAGACCACAACTCCAACTGACAATAAAAGTACTAGTGAGTATGAGACCTCCATTCCTACAGTGAAACAACCAGTAGTGAACATGTGAGACCACAACTCCTACTGACAGTAAAAGAAGTACTAGTGAGCACGTGAGACCACCATTCCTACAGTGAAAGAAGCAATAGTGAGCATATGAGACCACCACTCCTACAGACAGTGAAAGAACCAGTAAGCATGTGAGTCCACCATTCCTACAGTGAAAGACGCAGGAGTGAGCATGTGAGACCACCATTCCTACAGTTTAAGTAGTAGTAATGAGCTTGTGAGACCACCATTCCTACAGTGAAAGAAGCAGTAGGGAGCATTTGAGACCACCACTCCTACAGTGAAATAAGTAGTGAGCATGTGAGACCACCACTCCTACAGTGAAAGAAGCAGTAGTGAGCATGTGAGACCACAACTCCTACTGACAGTAAAAGGAGTACTAGTGAGCACGTGAGACCACCATTCCTACAGTGAAAGAAGCAATAGTGAGCATATGAGACCACCACTCCTACAGACAGTGAAAGAACCAGTGAGCATGTGAGACCACCATTCCTACAGTTTAAGTAGTAGTAATGAGCTTTTGAGACCACCATTCCTACAGTGAAATAAACAGTAGTGAGCATGTGAGACCACCATTCCTACATTGAAAAAAGCAGTAGGAAGCATTTGAGACCACCACTCCTACAGTGAAATAAGTAGTGAGCATGTGAGACCACCACTCTTACAGTGAAAGAAGCAGTAGTGAGCATGTGAGACCACAACTCCAACTGACAATAAAAGTACTAGTGAGTATGAGACCTCCATTCCTACAGTGAAACAACCAGTAGTGAACATGTGAGACCACAACTCCTACTGACAGTAAAAGAAGTACTAGTGAGCTTGTGAGACCACCACTCCTACCATGAAAGTAGTAGTAGTGAGCATGTGAGACAGCCACTCCTTTATATAGTGAAAGTAGTAGAAGTGAACATGTGAGACCACCACTATTGCAATGAAAGGAGCAGTCGTGAACATGTGAGACCACCACTCCTACAGACAGTAAAAGGAGAAGTAGTGAGCTTGAGACCACCATTCCTACAGTGAAAGTAGTAGTAGCGAGCTTGTGAAACCATCACTCCTGTAGACAGTGGCTAGAGTGAAAATTACATTTCTATTTTATATTTTTAATCCAGATTGTGATATGGAAAGAAAAATAAATTTACGAAAGTTAAAAAAAAGTAATAGATTTAACACAACAATCTGGTTTAAACAATAGGTCGTATTCCGATGATGGCTTCCCCGTAAGAAGGTTCAATTTCCGTTACTAGGACAGGGCATCATACATATGTCCTAATCTAAAGGCAACTTTTCCTAGAGCTCTTCCTGTGACTCAGAGTAAGATGTTTTCCAGTGACTGATGAACTCTTAATCTAATTTCCATAGTTATTGGTGGCCCCGAGCATCAGAGCTTCTCCTTCCTGATGGTCCTGTCTATCCGAAGACCATGATATAGTGGAATTGAGCATGTGAATAGTCATTATTCATACAGATAGGAAATATTTGGGAAAATTAGGATTTAGATACCATGGGATAGAGGACGATGATTGGGACTCTTCGTTCTGGAGACCTATCGTTAGGTGATCGTTGAATCAGGCTGGATATAATCGCTTATTAGCTGGATGTAGACACAAGTCAGTGGAAAGCTCGGGATGAATACAAAGCTCCTGCTGCATCTCATTACACATCCAAGGAGCATCTTCAATCATTGATTGGAATGGACTATTTTACATATGCCTCCATGATGATGAGACTTATCTATGGTGACAGTCACACGCCGCTTCAGGGGCACGGCATTAAGTAAATGCATCTGCTGGTGACTGACTGCAAAGCGCGACAATATAACTAGGTCTTTCATCAAGTTCATAGAGACAGGTGATTATAAAGAGAAGCCTGTTTATTATTACGGGCAGTATAATGGCTTCGTCTGCACCACCACCGCCCGCAGCATGAAGACAATGAGTTTGACGCAGAGTTGTACGTTCTTCTATCTTAGGAAGAGATGAAGATGGTCCATGAGTCTTAGCACCAACATGTTCCGCAGAACAGTCTACAATATGCATTCACTCACATCAGGAAAAATGTCATGGGATAGCAGTTTAAGCTTTATCTATGTTTTTAGGGTTCAGAAGGAAATCTGCATGAACATTGGAAGAACATACAAAGTCCATGCAGATGTTGTCCTTGCCTGGATTTGAACCCAGGACCCCAGTGCTATCCACTGATTCACCATGCAGCCTTATGCCTGCAAGTCTACCCTGGATTCATAACTGGCTTCATAACTGGATTCATAACTGGCTTAGTGATCGGACTCAAAGAGTGGTCGTAAATGGCTGCACATCCAGTTGGAAGAATGTCTCAAGTGGGGTACCACAAGGCTCTGTTTTGGGCCCTGTATTGTTCAACATCTTTATCAATGATTTAGATGAAGGAATTGAGGGTAAACTGATCAAATTTGCTGATGACACAAAGCTAGGAGGGGTAGCTAATACTAGAGAAGAGAGAGAGAGGATTCAAAAAGATATAAATAAACTGGAGCAGTGGGCAGCAACTAACAGAATGGATTTTAACAGGGAAAAATGCAAAGTACTACATCTGGGCAATAAAAATGAAAAAAGCATATACAAAATGGGAGGAATAGGGCTAAGTAACAGCACATGTGAAAAAGACTTGGGTATACTAATTGATCACAGACTGAACATGAGTCAACAGTGTGATGCAGCAGCAAAAAAGGCAAATACAATTCTAGGATGTATTAACAGAAGCATACAGTCTAGTTCACGTGAGGTCATTATTGCCCTCTTCTCTTTTTGGTCAAACCTCATCTGGAATACTGTATCCAGTTTTGGGCACCACATTTTAAAAAAGACATCAACAAACTGGAGCAAGTTCAGAGAAGAGCCACCAGAATGGTGACCGGTCTGCAAACCATGTCCTATGAGGAACGGTTGCAGGATTTGGGAATGTTTAGCTTGCAAAAAAGAAGACTGAGAGGTGACTTAATAGCTGTCTACAAATATCTCAAGGGCTGTCACATTGTAGAAGGATCATCTTTATTCTCATTTGCACAAGGAAAGACTAGAAGCAATGGGATGAAACTGAATGGGAGGAGACACAGATTAGATATTAGAAAAAACTTTTTGATAGTTAGGGTGATCAATGAGTGGAACAGGCTGCCACAAGAGGTGGTAAGTTCTCCTTCAATGGAAGTCTTCAAACAGAGGCTGGACAGACATCTGTCTGGGATGATTTAGAGAATCCTGCTTGAGCAGGGGTTGGACCAGATGGCCCAGGAGGTCCCTTCCAACTCTACCATTCTATGATTCTATGATTCTATATCAGCATCACCTGAACTATACTCCTACTGCTACTCCTGGCTTATTGCTTGCATGTCATAACGTTCAAGAATGTGTCTTTCTAGCTTAGTCCAGGGTGCAGAGCCATCGTCCCTATTATTTTTTTTATTGTGAGCCTTACCCACTCTGTTCTTCTTGGTGTACGTTTTCCTACTTCATTTTCTTTATGGTTGGATCCACCTGCTCTGCTGTTTTCATTAGAGGAACCTCTCTACAATGGAAAATTCTTGGGTGGAGCCTGCATGGCATGGTTTTCTCATGGGTAGAACGTGCTCACCCTGTTCACTTCATGGGCGTGACCTCCATAGCCTGTTCTCTTCATTGGTAAATCCTCCATGGCTGGTTGTCTTCATGGGTTGATCCTTCCTGCCATGTTTTGCCATCACATGCCTACCTTTCTATAAGTAGAACTTCAATGACTCGTTCTCTTATTATTGCATGGAGCCTAACTGTCCTCTTTTTGTCATGGGTGCAGCTTCCTTGGTCTGTTTTCTTCAATAACGGAGTTTCTCTACTCAGTTCTTTTTATGGGTGAAGTCTACTGCCCTTTTCTCTTTATGGGTGGAAACACCATGACCTTTTCTATTCATGGAAGGAGTCTAACTGTCGTTTTCTTTTTATAAGTGGACCTCCTTAACCTGTTTCTCATGAATGGGGCTTCCCTTCTTTGTTTCTTCATGGGTGACATAGAAACATAGTAACATAGTTAGCAAGGCCGAAAAAATACATTTGTCCATCCATTTCAGCCTATATTCTGTCAGAATAAATCCCCAGATCTACGTCCTTCTTAAGAACCTAATAACTGTAAGATACAATATTGTTACGCTCCAGGAAGACATCCAAGCCTCTCTTGAACCTAACTTGTTCTCTTCATGGGTGGAACCTACCTAACCTGTTTTCTGCATGGTTGGAGACTACATGTCCTATTCTATATATGAGTGTAATCCTCAGAGTTTATGCTCTTCATGGGATGAGCTTTACTATTCTGTTCTCTAAATGGGTGAAGCCTTCCTGCCCTGATACTTAAAAGGTTCAAACCTGCATGACTTGTTTCCCCATAATAGTAGCCTACCTGCCCTGTTCTCTTCTTTGTTCATAACCTCCATGACCTGTTCCTTCCATGGGTGGATCTTCCATAGCTTCCATAGCTTGTTTTCTTCATTTGTTGAGCTTACTAGTAATGTTCTCATCCTAAGTGGAACTGCCATGCCATTTTGGATCCTGTCTTTTTTTTCAATGGGTGATGCCTCCTTGGTCTATTTTCTTGATGAATGGAAGCCTGTATGTTGTTTTGTATTCATGAGTGGAGTCTACCTGATCTGTTATCTTCATGAGAGGAAACTTTATGACCTGTTATTTTTATGAATGAAGCCAAATTGTCCTGTTTTGTTTATAAGTGGACCTCCACTACCTTTTGTCTTCATGAGTGTTTTTTTTCTGCCTTGTTCTCTCCATGGATGGAGTCTCCTATCCTGTTCTCTGCATGGGTAGAGCCAACTTTTCTGTCCTATTCATGGGTGTCACCTCCATGGCACATTGTCTTTATGAGAGGAGCCTTGATACCATGTTCTCTACATGGGTAAAACCTACCTGTCTCAATATTTAACCAGTTGAACCTGAATGGCTTGTTCTTCAAGTATCGCCTTCATGGGAGCTTGTTTTCTTCATCTGTTGAGCTTACTAGTAATGTTCTCATCGTAAATGGAACTGCCATGCCATTTTGGATCCTGTCTTTTTTTTCAATGGGTGATACCTCCTTGGTCTATTTTCTTGATGAATGGAAACCTGTATGTTGTTTTGTATTCATGAGTGGAGTCTACCTGATCTGTTATCTTCATGAGAAGAAACTTTATGACCTGTTATTTTTATGAATGAAGCCAAATTGTCCTGTTTTGTTTATAAGTGGACCTGTTGTGAATGGGTTTGAGATGAGTTCTGAGCAGAGGCTCCCTCTGGTGGTTACAAGCGGTACTAGTGAGGATTGTGAGGACTGGGAATCAGGTGTTACTGATTGGTCTTATGTAAGGGAGTCATTTTCCCATCAGGGTTGCCGGTGATCAATTGTTCTGGTCTGAATCCTTCTTTCCAGTTTCCCTTGTAGCCTGCTGTGTCGTGTCTGCATCTCCTGCTATCAGATAAGACTATTTCTTATTTTGTGTTTTTGCTATATTTTTGCATTTTTTTACCTGCACTCCTCAGCTACCGTAACATAACAGTATCACCGGCCATAAAAATTGTATGGTACTCACAGAAGGGAAAAAATATTTTGAAGGAAGAAAAGTTGTCAGAGATATTTTTCTGTTTGTTGCATTTTTTTTCCTCTGTATCTCTGGGTGCTGGGGAGGATCTTTTCTCCCAATGGAGTTTGCACAGTTGTCTGGCCGTGTGGATCAGCTTGCCACTGAGGTTCGGAGTATTGCTATCTATCTTGCTGGGTTGCCTGTTGTGGAACCTAGGATCCCCATGCCAGATTTGTTTTTAGGGGATCGAGCTAAGTTTCAGAATTTCAAAAATAATTGTAAATTGTTTTTTGCCTTAAAATCTAAGTCCTCAGGAAACGCAGCGCAGCAGGTTCAAATTATCATCTCTCTCCTGCGCGGCGATCCTCAGGATTGGGCTTTTTCCCTGATACCTGGGGATCCTGTTTTGAGTGATGTTGATGCGTTTTTTCAGGCTTTGGGGTTATTGTACGATGAGCCTAATGTCACTGATCAAGCTGAAAAAGCCTTGTTGGCATTAAATCAGGGGCTTGATGACGCTGAGTTATACTGTCAGAGATTCCGTAGGTGGGCAGTCCTGACCAAATGGAATGACGACGCTTTGGCGGCCCTTTTCCGGAAGGGTCTGTCGGATAATGTAAAGGATGTTATGGTGGGATTCCCTGTCCCCTCTGGTCTCAATGATTCTATGTCATTAGCGATTCAAATTGACAGACGTTTGCGTGAGCGGAGAAGTATGCGTGGAGTGGTGTTGCCTTGTGAGCCAGCTGCTGAGCCCATGCAGTGTGATGGAGTGGTGTCTGGGGCACAGCGTCATGATTTTCGAAAGCGCAATGGGTTATGTTTCTACTGTGGTGATGCCTCTCATGCTATTTCAGTCTGCCCTAAGCGGGGAAGACATTTTGCACGCTCAGTTGTCTTGGGTAGTGTTCAGACTAAGTTTTTATTAACTGTCACTCTGATATGCTCTCTGTCCTCATTTTCTACTCAGGCTTTCGTTGATTCTGGAGCAGCTATTAACCTGATGGATTATGATTTTGCTAAACGTTGTGGGTTTCCCTTGATACCCCTACAGAAGTCTATTCCTTTACTGGGGATCGATTCTACCCCTTTGGCTGAGAATAAACCCCAGTTTTCTACTCAGGTGATAATGAGGGTTGAACCTGATCACCAGGAGTGCTGCAAATTTTTGGTTCTATATAATCTGCATGACATTATAGTGCTGGGTTTCCCTTGGTTACAGTCTCATAATCCTGTTTTGGATTGGAAATCTGTGTCTGTAACCAGTTGGGGCTGCCAATGTGTTAATACCAACACTCCTGTTTTTTCTGCCTCCCCCCAGGCTGAGGATGTTCCTGACTTTTTGTTTGATTTTTCTGATGTGTTTAGCGAAAGTAAATCTGCATCCTTACCTCCCCATAGGAGCTATGACTGCGCTATTGAATTAGTGCCAGGTAGTAAATTCCCTAAAGGTCGCCTTTTTAACTTGTCTGTACCTGAACATGACGCTATGCGGTCTTATATCAAGGAATCATTGGAGAAGGGTCATATCAGACCATCCTCTTCACCCTTAGGTGCCGGTTTTTTCTTTGTGGCCAAAAAAGATGGTTCATTAAGGCCGTGTATTGATTATCGTCTCTTGAACAATATTACTGTGAAATATCAATACCCGTTACCCTTGATTTCTGACCTGTTTTCCAGGGTGAAAAACGCTACTTGGTTTACCAAGCTTGACCTCAGGGGGGCGTATAACCTTATTCGCATTAAGCACGGGGATGAATGGAAGACGGCATTTAACACCCCTGAAGGGCATTTTGAGTACCTTGTGATGCCCTTTGGGCTCACTAATGCTCCTTCCGTCTTCCAGTCCTTCATGAATGACATTTTCAGGGATTTTGTGGACAAGTTTCTGATTGTTTATTTGGATGATATCTTGATTTTTTCTAATGACTGGGACTCTCATGTGAAACATGTTCGAACTGTATTCCAGATTTTGAGAGAGAATGCTCTGTATGTGAAGGGATCAAAGTGTCTTTTTGGCGTACAGAAGATCTCATTTCTGGGATTCATTTTGTCCCCATCTGTTATTGAAATGGACCCGGTCAAGGTTCAGGCCATCTGTGATTGGGTCCAACCTACTTCATTAAAGGCTCTTCAGAGATTTTTGGGTTTTGCCAATTTTTATCGTAAATTTATTGGTAATTTCTCGGTTATTGTTAAACCATTAACTGATTTGACCAGAAAGGGTTCTGATGTGGTGAATTGGCCTCCTGAGGCAGTCTCTGCGTTTCAGGAACTTAAGCAGAGATTCACTTCTGCTCCTGTTCTACGGCAGCCTGATGTTTCTCTGCCATTTCAGGTGGAGGTTGATGCCTCTGAAATTGGGGCAGGTGCCGTTTTGTCCCAAAAAGATCCAGAGACCTCTAAAAGTAACCCTTGTGCCTTTTTCTCTCGAAAATTTTCTCCTACTGAACGTAATTATGACGTGGGTAATCGGGAGTTATTGGCCATGAAGTGGGCTTTTGAAGAGTGGAGACATTGGCTGGAGGGAGCCAAACATCAGGTGGTGGTCCTTACGGACCATAAGAATCTGGTCTATCTGGAATCTGCCAAGCGACTCAATCCTAGACAGGCCAGGTGGGCCTTGTTTTTCACACGTTTTAATTTTGTGGTTTCCTTTCTTCCTGGCACTAAGAATGTTAAGGGGATGCCCTCTCGAGGAGTTTCCTTGCGGACTCTCCTGAGCTATCTGATCCCTCTGTTATTTTGAAGGAGGGTGTAGTTCTTTCCGCCATCTCGCCCAATTTGAGACTTGCTCTGGAGGGGTGTCAGGAGGATAGGCCCGAGCGCTGCCCTGTTGGAAAATTGTTTGTCCCGGACCAATGGAAAAAGAGTGTGATGTCTGAGATTCATTGTTCCGCATTGGCTGGGCATCCCGGAATTTTTGGTACCAGAGACTTGGTTAGTCGGTCCTTTTGGTGGTCTACCTTGTCTCGCGATGTCAGGGAATTTGTGCAGTCCTGCGGGACTTGCTCTCGCTCCAAGCCTTGCTCTCGCTCTAGTGGTTTGTTGATGCCATTGCCTGTGCCCAAGAGACCATGGACCCATATCTCTATGGATTTCATTTCCGATCTTCCTGTTTCTCAGAGAATGACCACCATCTGGGTAATTTGTGATAGGTTTTCCAAAATGATACATCTTGTGTCATTACCTAAGTTGCCTTCCTCCTCTGAATTGGTGCCGTTGTTCCTTCAGCACGTGGTTCGTTTACACGGCATTCCTGAGAACATTGTGTCTGACAGAGGAGTCCAGTTTGTTTCCAGATTTTGGAGGACTTTTGTTCTAAACTGGGTATTCAATTGTCTTTCTCCTCGGCATTTCATCCTCAGACCAATGGTCAAACTGAGAGAACAAACCAGACATTGGAGACTTATCTAAGATGCTTTGTGTCTGCTGATCAGGATGACTGGGTCTCTTTTTTGCCTTTGGCTGAGTTTGCTCTTAATAATAGGGCTAGCTCTGCCACTTTGATGTCTCCGTTTTTCTGTAATTCTGGGTTTCACCCTCGATTTTCTTCAGGACAGACGGAGTCTTCTGTCTGTCCAGGTGTTGACTCTGTTGTTGAGCGTATGCAGCAGATTTGGGACCAGGTAGTGGAAAGGTTGTCCCTCTCTCAGGAGAAGGCCCAGCGGTTTGCTAACCGGCATAGGACTGATGGTCCTCGGTTTAAAGTGGGGGACTTGGTCTGGTTGTCCTCAAAGAATATTCCTATGAGAGTAGCATCTCCTAAATTTAAGCCTAGGTTCATTGGACCTTATAAGATCATGGAGATTATTAATCCTGTTTCTTTTCGTTTGCTTCTTCCAGGGACATTTAAGATCCATAACGTGTTCCACAAGTCCTTGTTGAAGAGGTTTGTTGAGCCAGTGGTTCCTGCTGCTGTGCCTCCTGACCCTGTTTTGGTTGAGGGCAATCTAGAGTATGTGGTTGAGAAAATATTGGATTCTCGTTTTTCTAGACGAAGACTCCAGTATTTGGTTAAATGGAGAGGTTATGGTCAGGAAGACAATTCTTGGGTGTTTGCTTCGGACATCCATGCTAGGAGACTTATCCGTGCGTATCATAGAACTCATCCTGACCGACCTGGTTGCTCAAATGAGGGTTCGGTGACCCCTCCTCAAGGGGGGGGTACTGTTGTGAATGGGTTTGAGATGAGTTCTGAGCAGAGGCTCCCTCTGGTGGTTACAAGCGGTACTAGTGAGGATTGTGAGGACTGGGAATCAGGTGTTACTGATTGGTCTTATGTAAGGGAGTCATTTTCCCATCAGGGTTGCCGGTGATCAATTGTTCTGGTCTGCATCCTTCTTTCCAGTTTCCCTTGTAGCCTGCTGTGTCGTGTCTGCATCTCCTGCTATCAGATAAGACTATTTCTTATTTTGTGTTTTTGCTATATTTTTGCATTTTTTTACCTGCACTCCTCAGCTACCGTAACATAACATGGACCTCCACGGCCTGTTGTCTTCATGAGTGTTTTTTTTCTGCCTTGTTCTGTCCATGGATGGAGTCTCCTATCCTGTTCTTTGCATGGGTAGAGCCAACTTTTCTGTCCTATTCATGGGTGCCACCTCCATGGCACATTGTCTTTATGAGAGGAGCCTTGATACCATGTTCTTTACATGGTAAAGCCTACCTGTCTCAATATTTAACCGGTTGAACCTGAATGGCTTGTTCTTCAAGTATCACCTTCATGGGTGTAACCTCCATAACACCATGAATTGTCCTCTTTAATACTTTTCTGTCCAATTATGAAAAGAGTATTCTTAGAGTGATACCTTTATTGGCTAACCAGAAAATTATATGTTGGCAAGCTTTCAGAGCTCAGAGGCTCCTTCTTCAGGCAATATTACATTTGGATTGATAAGAAAAAGACACATTTGAGGCTTACTACAGTGGGAAATTTCTTCAAGGGGTGGGAGGTGTGATGCCTTCTAAAGATAAGCAAAGGAAATCGAATTAGCATTTTCTTACAAATGGAGAGGCAGTGGGAATGTGTTCTTAGCTATATGGAGTCCTTCTGGTCCTCTTTATAGGTGAAACCTAAACGGCCTATTTTCGCCCAGGCTTCGTTATCAATTATGGTATTATTGTTTTCAACCATGACAATTATGAAAGCCATGGGGGTCACTCAGATAGAAAGTGATATCATAACCAATGTAGGAAGTAGAACATCACTTGAAGGAGAAGACGGTATCACATGTGATGATGGCTGCGATCACGCTAAGTGGCATAAGTAACGAGCTGATGTCAGTGACTTCAAAATTAGAGTGAATGTCTATATTAACACATTTTAATTTTTACGTGTAAATTTCTATTCTGATTCATTTCGTAGTCAACGGACTATAATTCGGTTGCAGACCTTCAAATTCTCTTTAACAGGAAAAAGTAAAATTATAAAATTCTGACGGGCAACATCTTGTTTTCTTCCTCTATAGACATCAAAATAGCTGAAATATTTTTTTTTTTTCAAAATATATTATATATATTTTTTTGCTATATGATATAAAGTAGAGCTGATATTGGCAATGCAGTGGGGCTTCACATTATTCTTTCGTCTTATCGCAGTTCGGAGGTCGCTGACGGGTCACTGGCAATAACACAACACGTCCTCCCCTTTAATTTTTCATAAGTATGGCTTAGACAGGCCGCGTTGATTACTGTATATGTCAGGCTAGGAAACTATAATAAAAAAAAGCCATTTAATAAGACAAGTCGCATATGTGGCCACCATCCAAGTAGAAGATGTATGCCGGCACCGGTTAGGCTTTTGAGGAATGACAATACCGTGTAAACACCGGCCAAGATGGCACAAAGCCAAAAAAAAAAAACAGAAAGAAAAAAATCATACGAAATAATAATGATTATGAAGGATGATGTTCCTTTAAAAAAAGGCAGCGTGGCGTACAGAGATAAGAAGCGACAAACCAGTTTCCCGTGTGCCCTTTAAGAAGGTAATAAATATCCGGAGTGAGGAGAATCGGCCCGTACATAAATACTGATATTTATTTAATTTTGCCTATCTCCTGCCGCGGAGTGTGCCGCCACGCCGTGCCGCGTGTACATACATCACTGTTCCCAATAGAAACTGATTGGCATTCATGCCTGAATGTCTTTTTATTTTCTCCTTGGCTGCTGGGTGCAGCCTGACTTCCCCAGAAACTAAAGAGCTTCATCTATTAGGCGTGACAGATTTGTATTCAGCGCTAAATGTCTGACCTTGCTTATACTCTTTCATCCATTCCCATCAACCCTTCCCCAGATGAAAGATTCTGTTTAACGCCTGCTTCCTGTCTGTTGCCTTGGAAACGTAGACTAAGCAACAAGGCCCGAGAGACCAACGAAAGGGGAAGGGAGAGGAAAAAAATAAAAATAATTAAAAAATACCTAAAATAAATAAAATATGGAAAACAATTATTGCGAAATCAAATGATGATTGTTTTATTTGACCTCTTCTATGCAAAGTATGACGATGTATACAGTATATAAATATAATATTGGGTAAGTTTCCTGATATATCCAAGAAGCCCAAGTAATAAGGGAAGACTTCCCGGCCCCCGGGCTCCTGGAGGAGTCAGCAAATCTTCTGAATCTACCAAACTTGCATGAACCCTTCGATTCTGGCACAGTTCTTTATTTATGGGGCAGGAAACGGGCAAGAAGTGTGCGGTTTGGGTAGGGTCAGACGATCGTATATGCTTTCATTCCGGTAACGTACATTATGTCACCCCACACCATAATCCCAGGAGTAAGACTGGTGTGATGTTACCTTGAGAAGACCTCTTCATTGACACCATTCTCAAAGACCACCATGGTGCAGAGTCAAACGGTAATGGAGGCTGGAACGGAGGTCTGTCCGCTTCAGCGATGAGTCCCACTTTTGTTTTGGACACAGTACAAGCTGGATATTGAACAGGAGACCACGTGGGTGATGCCGTAAAGAAGTCATAACACCGATCCTACTCCATGACGTAATGTACAGTAGCTGAACCCGTCCAATCTTCATTCCAGCTCGGCCTTACATTGATTTTGTGATGGAACCAGTTTTCATAGAATCATAGAATGGTAGAGTTGGAAGGGACCTCCTGGGTCATCGTGTCCAACCCCCTGCTCAATGCAGGATTCTCTAAATCATCCCAGACAGATGGCTGTCCAGCCTCTGTTTGAGGACTTTCATTGAAGGAGAACTCACCACCTCTCGTGGCAGCCTGTTCCACTCATTGATCACCCTCACTGTCAAAAAGTTTTGTGGTCATTTCCCCAAACTGTCACAGGGGCCATTATTGAACGTGACAACTCCAGGCTGCATGTTGCTCGTGCTACTGTGAGCAGCCTGTATGGCCTCAACGTGTTCCCATGGCTGCAGAGTCTCTTAACTTGTCTCCCATCGAGCACATCTGGATGTCATTGGTCTGTGATTACACAGAAGCTGCCAGCAGCGGATTTTGATGATTTGTCCAAGTGCATTCGGCGGCAGAACCTTCCATGTGGACGTACAGGGACTTCCTAAATTGTGGCAGAGCTGAGTTTGTCATTTCCTTTTTCTATTTTTTTTATGCAACAAAACTTCCTCCTCGCTTAAAGGTTTCTATAATAAGAGACATTTCTGGAATATTTGGTTTCAAAGAACCAAGAAGATTGATAACAGAAATATAATGAGTCTCTAGTAGAATTTCTATGTGTCACTTACGGACACAAATTCTAAAATTGCAAGAGGAATTCTGACCAAAAAATGTTCTCAGTTGTCAAAGGAAGAATGGAAGAAAAAGAGTCTGTGACCGGGTGGTTAATGGGCGCATTATGTGCCTTTAATCACTGCGCGAGGCGTTGTGCCGCTCTGAATTTCTGGGTCTGATTATCTCGGTCTGGAGTACAAGAGCCTTCAGTCATATTGTCAGGGAGCAGACAGCTGTCCGCGCTGATATGGCCGACCTCACTGGCTTTTTACACAATAGTCTGTAAGAAAAAATACGGCAGGCATTAAGGCTGAAATCATGGCAAACGTGTCCTTATAGGAGGGGATTTTTGCTTAATAGTTCTATTTAGTAAGATTTGATATTTCCAATGACTGAGCCACCGGGGGGCACTATTGAGTAGCGTGACTTACTAATAATAATAGTTATTATATAATACATAGAATTATAACTAGTAGGAGCGCAATTTGTGTTTCTTTGTAGCTTGATGGCTCAGAGACATTAAACTACTAGTGATGAGCACCCTAGCATGCTCAGGTAACAACTTATCCCAGCATGCTCGCTCTTCACTATTAGGTACCAAATCTTAGCTATCTAGTTGTGAATAGTGTTGAGCGATACGATACCGCAAATATCGGGTATCGGCCGATATTGGCTCTATCGGACTTTCGATACTTAGTTCCGATATTTTCGTCTATATCGGAAATTTGTCACTGTCACTGTCAGTGTCCGTCGGTCGGGTCTGTCAGGAGTCAGCGGCACTTACCTGGCAGAAGATCTCCGGCGGTCACGGGCTGGACTGCTTCATGGCGCCATCTTCTTTCCCCGGCGGTCACATGCAGTTTCTCGCGATAACTGCAGTGACTGCTGGGTAATCCCGGCCGTAAAGCAGTCAGTCCGATGACGTCACCGCCGGGGAAGCAGGTAATCAGCTGTGCTGCGCCGGGATGTCAGGCTCTGCCTGTCATTGCGATGTAGCAGAGCTGGATCGTCGTGGGACACTCGTTACTATGGACTGCGTCGGACAGGTGGTATACTGTTGGTTTGTTTTTTTTCTTTTTTTACAGGAGATCGATGGCGTCGCAGGAATGAGAGAGTAATAAAAGAAATGAAAACTGTGTTGTCTCTTTTATTTCATTAAAAGACTTTTTTCTTGCTGTGTCTTTTTTTTAATACATTTAAAAACTTTGGGATTAATAATGGATCGGTGTCTTATTGACACCTCTCCATTATTAACCGGGCTTATTGTCACCGTGCAATCAACGGTGACATTAACCCCTTATTACCCCGCTTGCCACCGCTACAGGGCAAGTGGGAAGAGCCGGGTAAAGTGCCACAATTGGCACATCTTTTGATGCGCCAAATGTGGGGCTGCTGTAGCCTGGTATTATCAGGCTGTTGAGGGCCAAAATCCATGGGCCTTGACAGTCTTTTAATACCAGGCGCAGCAGTCTGCATTTTACTTGGCTGGTTAACACAAATAGGGGGACCCCTACGCCTTTTTTTTTCGAGGGGATCCCCTATTTTTGTTAACCAGCCAAGCTAAGCAGACTGCTGTGGCCTGGTATTATCAGGCTTGCAAGGTCCATGGATATTGGATCCTTACCAGCCTGAAAAACCAGGCCTCAGCGGTCTGCTTCATCTGGCTGGTTAACAAAAATAGGGGGGACCCCTACGCCGTTTTTTTTTCGAGGGGATCCCCTATTTTTGTTAACCAACCAAGCTAAGCAAACTGCTGTGGCCTGGTATTATCAGGCTTCCAAGGTCCATGTATGTTGGCTCCTTAACAGCCTTAAATACCATGCCTCAGCAGCAGGGGCGTACATATAAATCATGGGGCCCCATAGCAAAAGTCTGAATGTTCCCCACCCCCCCAAAAAAAAAACACAGAGGCATTGTAAATGTAAAGTGCCAGCACAGTGAGGGAAGTTGAGTCGCACAGAGACAGGGGTTTTGGGGGTACTCGGCACCGATCACGTCGACTTCTATGGGGGATGTCACGAGTAGCACAGCTCGGTCCGTGACCTGGGCGATCACTGGAATGTGGGATATTTCCAGGGGATGATAGAATGTTCGTGTAGTTTGTCGTGACGCCACCTGTAGTACCTGGTCAGGGTGTCCAGCGCTGCTGTGCAGGTCCTCTGGAAGGGATGGTGTAGTGCAGGTAGGTGAAAAGTCTTCTACAGGTAACACACTATCCTTCCAGGGCAGATAGATGTGAGATAGAGCAATGGTGCAAAGTGATGTAGCAGAGTGGACTATGCGACGTAGTAAGAAAGCAGGAAACACTTCAAGTTAAACGTTGCATAATAAAATTTTTAATAACATTAAAAAAGTGCAAATGGCTTATATTATGTGACATGTTTTGTTACTGTTCATACCCTTGATATGTGTTATACATGTGTGTTAATAAATACATATTCAACAAAAGTGCAAATAGCATTAGTGCCGAAGTTCGTGGAGACTTCTTAGGACTACCCCCACCGGGGTAACTTCACAGTGTCCTTTACTTGTGCTTGTGGAGGACCCGCTCCAAACCTCTAACTGTGGTCTTGGGTGGGCTGCAAGACTTTCCTTGAGCAGACCTCACTTTCGGCCACACCAAACGGGTTTTTAGTTTCTGAGGTAGTTGAAAATAGTGCACAGTAAAGTTTTTTGTAAAACCAAGATGGAGCACCGAAGTGCCAACTATTTACAGAAAAGTTTGCGAGCCAGTACAGTTCATGGCTTCAAAGTTCAACATTTTCATTACAGTGAAACACCATTACCCAACATGGGTATATTAAGGCAAAAATAAACTTGTTCTTCTGAACATTCACCCGTCCGGGTACATCAAACCATTACCCAACATGGGTATATTAAGGCAACAATAAACTTCTTTTTATGAACATTCACCCGTCCGGGTACATCAATAATTTAACTATTTACATACAGAGACCTTGTCCGGGTTATTTAGACTTCTTTGGCTGGCCTCTTCCAGGTACCCCATGGTACTGTTCTGGAGCTTGCCAAACATCCGTGACAGGAGGGTCCACCCAGACCTGATGACGTCGTGTGGCGTGTACAGTGACGTCGTGACCCGCTATCTGGGTCTGTGTGGCCACCTCTTTCGTCTCCCTCCGGGTCTGGAACCCTATGTCCCGGACTGAACGAACCCCAGGGGGCCTAACAGGCGCCGGGTACGGGCCAGCTATCATTATCATGTCCATAGCTGGGGCTGCTGAGGAGACCACTGAGGGAGGCTGGGGAGATTTACGGCGTGGGGTGGGCACTTGTGCAGAGGCCTGGTTGGGGGAGGCTGAAGGCTCGTAGGGTCTGTCAGTTTCCTGACATTCTGGGGAGTAGGGGTCGCACCTGGTAACATTTAGGGCGTACCATCCATTGTAAACCCAGTGTCGGGTGTAAGTCACCAAGTCTCCTGGCAACAGGTCCCTCCCCGGGTGTCCTTCTGGGAGGTGAGCCTCCACGTCCCGCCGGGTTACAAAAACTTCTAAATAAAGTCCAGGCTCCTGGATGAAGCCCCAACCACCTTTTAACTTAAAGTTCCGTACTGCACCCTTACGCCGCGGCTCCCTCACCGTACTTTTATCCTTTCTCATACGTGCCTTCTCTGCCAGGTCCTTCTCCAGGTGACGTTGCCGAAGCTTTTGGGATTCTCTCTGCTCCCTTTGTCGCTCTGCTTCCCGCTCCCGACGTCTCCACTCTTCCTCCTGACGCCGGTTGTAATTCTCCTCCACCAGCTGCTCCATGTCTCCACCATCAAATGCCAGCTTACGATGTCCGGTTTGCGGCAGCTCTCCTGGCGCCCGCCAGTCCTGGCGGCGCTCACCTGTGGCGAAAGCAGCCGGCTCTGGAACAGATGACGGTCGGGGCTCCGGTACAGGCAGGTAGTGCTCTGGTGCCTGCGCGGCCTCCTCCATGAGGACAGGTGTCGCTTCTTCTGCCTCAGCGACGGGGGCAGACAGCGGGATCTGGGGTGCTGGTGCGGCGTTTTCTGCAGGAACGGGTGCCTCCACTGTGATACTGGCAACCGGTTCAGATTGCAAGGGCTGGGATGCTCGCACGGCCTTCTGTACTGGAACGGGTGCCTCCACTGAGATACTGGCAACCGGTTCAGATTGCAAGGGCTGGGATGCCCGCACGGCCTTCTGTACTGGAACGGGTGCCTCCACTGAGATACTGGCAACCGGTTCAGATTGCAAGGGCTGGGATGCCCGCACGGCCTTCTCTACTGGAACGGGTGCCTCACCTTCCGGTACACACACTTCAGGGGGTAAGAGGGATTGGCGCCGCTCCAATTGTAGTTTTAGGGCCCGCCAGCTCGCTTCCATCCTGGCGACCTCCTCCCGGTGCCGGGCCAGGTCCCTCAGGGTATCCTCCGCTTCTTCCAGCGTAGGAGGGTTTCCAGGCCGGGTGCCAAACGGTGGCTCTGTGGCGATCGGGTCGCTTCCGTGGGGGGAGAGCTCTGACTCCTCCATCCCTTCCCACTTCTGCTCACGTCCATTCGCCATCTCAGCAAAGTCACATGTGTCATTAGCATCAGGAGAGGCGACATCTTTTGTAGGGAGGCGGGACCTTCGCGTTCATTTACGCCCACTGAGGAGGATGAGGAGGCGGAACTCCAGAGCTGTGGGGCACGATCTTACATTGCAGTAACATTTAGAGTGTGTGCGGACATCGTTTTAGCGCCACGGAGTGAGTGTACGCCCACGAGAGCACCCCCTTATTCTTCACCTGTGCCTCGTGGCGCAGATATGATGGAAAAATGGCAAATACAGTCTATGATGATTTTTGCAATTCTCAAGCAAAAAAACAGTTCAATTAAGGCACACAGGACTCGCTTATAGCGAGCTTCTGAATCCTGTTCGCTGGGTGCGATGCAACATCTCTGTGGCGACTGGACCCTCGGGTGCTTCTGTTTTTTCACAAATGCCGGCTTTACCCGGCAATTGAATCAGAGGCTATTTTACTATGTAGAAGTGAATAAACTATAAATATATGTATATATATATATGTCACAATGACATGTATATATATATATATGTATTCTAAGTGTGTATATTTTGTGTTTACAAGGAAAGAAAGTGTTTTTTTTAGTTGCAATATTTTGTTCCCATAGACTTACATGGGACTTCCGGTATCGGAATCGGATATCGACGATATTTAGTGATATCGGCGATACCATTCCGATCCGATATTTTTAGATATCGAGCAGTATCGCTCAACACTAGTTGTGAATATATTATATTTGTCAGTACCGGAAATTTATTTCATTTGATCCTTTGTATAATTAAAAAAAAATGGATCTCTCTGTATAGATCTCTTTAGGGAGGTGAGAAGCTGATTTCAGACTACCATCGACTCCAACAGACAATGCTGGCAGACTTGAGTCAGATAAAGGTGTTGACATGTAAGAAACATGATCATTTAACAGTTATCTTAAAAAAAAAATGTCATTTTCTTAGACTATGGGCAGAAGGATTTGGCATGTTTTGTGCCAAAATTTTGATGCAATCTTTGAACAAATTTTTACATTTGCTCCAGCTTTTTCAGTGTTTTTCACCTTTTTTTTCCCCAGTTGCGCCTTTTTTAAGCCTATTCTATACCTGTTCTCCTGTTATTTATTTATTTTTTTCACCATTGTTGGTGGAGTTTTTTTTGGTTTCCAGATGTTTCAATTGCGACTTTTTAAAGTCAGAAAAATTGGTGCAATTGTCCTCCATGCTTTGCGCTATTTTGATGAATTTGCAGAATAAACGCATCAATGATTATCACAAGGCAAAAAAAAAAGTAAAATGGCTTCCAAAAAATAGTAAATTATGAATCAGGCCCAATCTGTTATTTTTTACTTTTTTTAACACATTTAAGAAAGTCTTGCGCCATTTATAAAGCATTTTGCTTTAAGTCCATCATTTTTATATTGAGACGATCAATAAAGGTGGGTTCTCAGCATTTTTATAGTTTTAGCCATATTTACGACTTTTTTTAATGTCTTTGTTTTTTTAATTTTTTTTATGTATTTTATATATATTTTTATTTTATAATATATATTTGTTTTATTTAGTTATTTATTTTCATTTATTATTTTTATTTATTTATTAAATGTTTTTATACATTTATTTTTTTTTATATTTTTTACGTTTTTATGTTTTTTGTTTTTTTTTTCAAAATGGTGCAAACTCACTTGGGTGAGAGGGGTGGTATAAGTAGTGGAAAATCAGTTTTAGACAAAAGTCTTATATCTAAAGATGCACCAAATTGATCAGACATTGTGCCACACAAATTTAACCCAAAGGCAGCCAGAAGTAAAAGTGTCATCAAAAATCCCTCTCGATGTTCACACTGCAATTTGTGGGTTTGTCAGTGATTCTCCAGATTCTGCTGGCAAGAATAGTGATAAGAGACAACGCCATTTTTGCAGTCAAAATGAAAACTTGTCTAATGTTTCATTTCCGCTTGTTAGAATGTCTAAGGAACCCTTGCCTTTTTCATCCTTAAAGGGAATCTTACAGCAGGTTTTTACAGTGTAATCTGAGAGCAGTATAATGTCCGGGAAGAGATCCTGATTCCAGTCATGTGTCACGTGCTCAGCAACTTGCTGTGGCTACAATACAATTAGTGTATTATCAGCAGGAGATGATCACTGCAGGACTAAGTGTCTTCTGCCTGCTAGTCCAACCACGCCTCCACCACTGATTGGCTGCTTGCAGTGTACACAAGGTGTGTGGGCGGGACTATACACAGCTCAGCATTCTGACCACTGCTAAATCTACGGCAGAGAAAGCAGGGATTCTATCTAAACTGCAGCAAGCATCCCAATAAGTGACACATCAATGGAATCAGACTCTCAGCCCCTACATCACCCAACTCTCAGATTCCATAGCAAAAACTTGCTGCCAGATTATTTTGAACCTCTGCAAGTATGTGTGGACTTTGCAGCAGGAAAATTATCATGCAGTGGTCCTTAGAATAGTAATTGATTTTGGATGTTAGGGCTGTCACTAGAATGCACCACGTCACTTGCTCTGTTGCGTGGCATGACCACTGTCTTTGAAAGCCGTAAAACAAGGATCCTAGGAAGTATAGTTCAATGACGACAACAGTGGATGGGGCCAGTAACTAATTCTTCTCCTAAAGATACAGACATAGTCTTCCTTCCTTACCGTTACTCATGACTAAAGTTATCCTAAGATTAGTGGCAGGGGATCACTAGCTTTTATGAAAGAAGAAATATATATATATATACATTTTGAGATACTTTGCCAGGAGATGTTTATGTTACATGTGTCTGTGGTGTTCTCATGTGGTGTATGGCTGAGGGTTGACAGGGTATGATGTATCTTACGGTGGCCAAGCTTTCTGTCAGAAGAGTCTTTCCTTCTCAAATTACACACACAGGAAACTCCATAATACAATGTTTGCACAGAAACTGCCTCTAGGCAGAAGATGATGATGGTGGTAGTAGTTGATGCATTTGAGCCCCAGTCATGAAGCAGCCGTAAGAATTTGAAACAGAAGTCTTTTTACTGAAGGTAAAGGGGCAAATTATTATTTACAAACAGCAGTAAACTGAGGTACAGGATTAAACTCAGGGTTGATGATTGCTGTGTACCTGCAGACAGGCAGATCTTAGTAACCTATGGTTTTATTAAGTCTGAATATCTCTCCTTCAGCACTGTGCTCTGTATTTGCTCTGAGGTAATTCTACCTCCTACAGGTGCAATGGTAGTCTTCCTCATATGAAGACTATTAACTCCCCTTATCGTGTCAGTCCTCTTTTTAAGCAAAGCCGGCAGGGAGAATGTAGGTAATTCCTTCATCTACAAAATGGCTTCCTCTTTTCAAGATGTCTGACCACCAACTGCCACTTCAAATTTCAAAACAATCCCCCAGGACATTGCTCCTCCCCCTTCTATGTGACTGTAGAGCTGCAGTCATTGGCTGAGTGCCCTGAGGCATTTTTCCAGAACTTTCTGCAAAGTAAAACAGAGCTGGGTCACCTGATCAAGGCTTGGAGGAGAAGATTAACCCTTTTTGTGCTGCCTGTCAGCAGGTCTCACAATGTACTTAAAATGCCCAGTCCACATAAAAACACACTATATATCCAGTATCCCATAGAAATGGCCACTTTGTGGGATACCACATGTCTACATGTGGCCACCCAGTGGTTGTGATGTGGATTGTAGGCTGTAGAAGGATTTGCTATAATAATGAGATATTGTATTGAATTTGTATGGAGAAAAATCAGAGACCCTGATGAAATTTGGAGAAATATAAACATGGATGGGAAATAACACAAAAATATTCTTCAAGTTTGGGGCAAACTAAAGATAACATTTTTTTTTATCTTGCTATTTATTTAACAGCCTTCGGTTCAGCCTCGAGCCATGGTGACTTGATGGATGAACGCTCTGTAGAAAGATCGATCTTTTGTAAGCCTAGATAGATCCACCAGGGTCTTCTCCGATGTCATATTAATAGTATCAAGTCATCGTGTTGCTGGTCTTCCTCTTCATCTTGTTCTTTCTATCCTTCTGACCATGATGTCCTTCTCCAATGATTGCTGTCTTCACATGGTGTGTCCAAAGTTGGCAAGTCATAGCTTGGTGATCCTTGCTTTGAGTGACATGTCTGGCTTGATTTAAATTTTGTACAGTTGTGGATATCGGGGTGTCGGTGGGAGGTCAGAGATGATAGAATATTTCTTTATCAATCTCTGTTATACTTGACATGATGGATGAACGATCTTGTGCAAGCCTAGTTAGGTCCACCAGGGACTTCTCCGGGGTTTTCTTGATAGTATCAAGCCATTGGGTTGCTGGTCTTCCTTTTCGCCTTGTTCCTTCTATTCTTCCGACCATGATGTCCTTCTCCAGTGATTGCTCTCTTCATATGATGTGTCCAAAGTTGGCAAGTCAAAGCTTGGTGATCCTTGCTTTGCTTTGATCTGGTTTGATTTAATTTTGAACAGTTGTGGATATCGGGGTGTCGGTGGGAGGTCAGAGATGATAGAATATTTCTTTATCAATCTCTGCTATACTTGACATGATGGATGAACGATCGTGTGCAAGCCTAGATAGGTCCACCAGGGACTTCTCTGCTGTTTTCTTGATAGTATCAAGCCATTGAGTTGCTGGTCTTCTTTTTCGCCTTGTTCCTTCTATTCTTCTGACCATGAAGTCCTTCTCCAGTGTTTGCTCTCTTCATATGATGTGTCCAAGGTTGGCAAGTCGTAGCTTGGTGATCCTTGCTTTGCTTTAATCTGGTTTGATTTAATTTTTGAACAGTTGTGGATATCGGGGTGTCGGTGGGAGGTCAGAGATGATAGAATATTTCTTTATCCATCTCTGAGAACTTCCAGTCTGAAATCTTAATATTCCACCATCATAGCTGACTACATGAATTATCCCAGTGTGACCTGCATCTCCGTGTTAGATCTACAGTTTATTTTGAGCTGGGGGCAGTGCGTCTTCCAGCTTTCACAGCTTTACCCAAATGACCCAGAAAATACTCAGCAGAGTTTTTTAGCAGCCGGTGCTGGCGATCACAATGTCACAGATTCATGTCGGATGCTCAATCCACATATTACATTTGTTTTGTGTTGCTCGTGGGGAATAGTGCAACATAGATATCAGATCTGTATAGAACATCAGGCAGGAGGAACCTCAGCTCACAGAGATGCCGGTGTAGCAGAGTTTGTCATTCGGTAAAAGTAGATTCGCAAATTTATTGTGATTTTTATAATTGTGCCAAATGACAAGTGGCCCTTTTTTCATCTTACCTTGGTAATGTGATATATTCTCCATTCACAGTCCAAACGTAATTCCCAATTTATATGATTACCAGCAGAGATTAGCAAATCTGCAGAAACTCGAATTTGGAGGATTTACTCAAATTGGGCCAGGAAATTCAATTGAGTTTGATGCAACTCAAATGTGCATTATTATTCTGTAAGGTTTCTCAAGATCCCAAAGTATAATAAACATATGTTAAACAAAAAGTTCTACAAAAAATATTCTCACCTTTCCCTCACCTGTCCCACCGTACATCCTGCTCCCCTCATTGGTTTGTGACCAGTCACCGATACAGTCTCCTCTAGGCCATTTTCATCGTTTTCCTGTGCCTGGCATCTGTCCTCGGCATCCTCAGCATCTTCTAGTACCTGGCATCCTCTGCCTCTTCCAGTGTCCGGCATCTTCACCATCTTCCAGTGCCTAGCAGCTTATGTATGTTCCAATGCCCAACATCTTCTGTAGCCTATAGTGCTTGGCATCTTCATAAGTCTTCCAGTGCCCAGCATATTCTGCATATTCCAGTGCTCAGCATTATCTATGTCTTACAGTACCCTGCATAATATGCATCTTTCTGTGTCCAGCATCATCTACATCTTCCAGTATGTGGCATCTTCCAGTGCCTGCATTTTCCAGTGCCTGGCATCTTCAGCATCTTCCATTGCTTGGTATATTTTACGTCTTTCAGTACCCAGCATCTTTGAGTGTCCAGCATCTCCTGCGTTTTCCAGTACTTGGAAACTTCTGCATCTTCCAGGGCCCAGCATCTTCTGCATCTTTGATTGCCTGGCATATTTACCATCATCCAGTGCTTGGCATCTTCTGCGTCTCCTGGTGCCCAGCATCTTCTGCATCTTTGACTGCCTAACATCTTCAGCATCACCCAGAGCTTGGCATCTTCTACGTCTTCCAGTGCTCTGCATCTTCAGTGTTTTACTGTGTGAGGCATCTTCCATGTCTTCCAGTGCCCGGCATTTTTGGTGCCTTCCGTTGGCTGGCATCTTAGTCAGTGTAGGAAATGCCAAAAATGTTAAGCACTGGAAGACACCAACAATAGCTCAGTGAAGATGTCACTGGTCCCCAAACAAAATAAGACAAGTGAGGGCCGTAAGAGAATTAATTTTCTATTTTAATTCATCCTGTTTCCAGCTCTTCTGCTAGACGCCATTTTGCTGCATTTATGCAAAATGAATAGCAAAAACAAATAAAAATGGTATTCTTAAATCCAATTTTCAGATAAACAGTGCATTGTGACTAAAGTATCAGGATCAGAAGTGTTTCTGCGCTCTCTGGAGTCACGACAAAAGTAGTGGTGGATAAAATTGTAGGTTTTTTGTTGATGCTTTTCAGACTCCACTGACTCCTTCTTCAGGACAACCATACATTTATACTTCTACTCTGCCCAATCCCATAAGCTCTATTCAGATCATGTTAAGTCCTACATTAGGCATATACAGAGGGTTCGGAAAGTATTCAGACCCCTTAAAATTTTTCACTCTTTGTTTCATAGCAGCCATTAATGTACACCCTGCACCCCATCTTGACTGAAAAAACAGAACTGTAGAAATTTTTGCAAATTTATTACAAAAGAAAAACTGAAATATCACATGGTCATAAGTATTCAGACCCTTTGCTCAGACACTCATATTTAAGTCACACAAGCTGTCCATTTCCTTGTGATCCTCCTTGAGATGGTTCTACTTCTCTATTGGAGTCCAGCTGTGTTTAATTAAACTGATAGGACTTGATTTGTAAAGGCGCACACCTGTCTATATAAGACCTCACAGCTCACAGTGCATGTCAGACCAAATGAGAATCATGAGGTCAAAGGAACTGGCCAAGGAGCTCAGAGACAGAATTGTGACAAGGCACAGATCTGGCCTCTACAATCCGTAAATGGAAGAAGTTTGGGACCACCAGAAGTCTTCCTAGACCTGGCCGTCCAGTCAAACTGAGCAATCATGGGAGAAGAGCCTTGGTGAGAGAGGTAAAGAAGAACCTCAAGATCACTGTGGCTGAGCTCCACAGATGCAGAAGGGAGATGGGAGAAAGTTCCACAGTCAACTATCACTGCAGCCATCCACCAGTCGGGCCTTTATGGCAGAGTGGCCCGATGGAAGCCTCTCCTCAGTGCCACACATATGAAAGCCCGCACAGAGTTTGCTAAGAAAACACATGAAGGACTCCCAGACTATGAGAAATAAGATTCTGTAGTCTGAAGAGACGAAGAAAGAAGTTTTTGGTGATAGTTCTAAGCGGTATGTGTGGAGAAAACCAGGCACTGCTCATCACCTGCACAATACAATACAGAGATATCCTGGATGAAAACCTCTTCCAGAGTGCTCTGGACTTCAGACTTGGCCGAAGGTTCACCTACCAACAAGACAATGACCCTAAGCACACAGCTAAAATAACAAAGGAGCTGCTTCAGAACAACTCTGTGACCATTCTTGACTGACCCAGCCAGAGCCCTGACCTAAACCCAATTGAGCATCTCTGGAGAGACCTGAAAATGGCTGTCTACCAACGTTCACATCCAACCTGACAGAACTGGAGAGGATCTGCAAGGAAGAATGGCAGAGGATCCCCAAATCCAGGTGTGAAAAACTTGTTACATCATTCCCAAGAAGACTCATGGCTGTACTAGCTCAAAAGGTGCTTCTACTCAATACTGAGCAAAGGGTCTGAATACTTATGACCATGTGATATTTCAGTTTTTCTTTTTTAATTAATTTGCAAAAATTTCTACATTTCTGTTTTTTTTCAGTCAAGATGGGGGGCAGAGTGTACATTAATGAGAAAAAAAATGAACTTTTTTGCAATTACCAAATGGCTGCAAACAAACAAAGAGTGAAAAATTTAAAGGGGTCTGAATACTTTCCAAAACCACTGTATTTTGAAAGAGTAATATTCTTATATAGTGTAGCTGCATCATTACTAATGTGTTTGTTTGTTCCAAAAATGACATGTAAAATTAAATCGATGTAAAAAAATCCCACACAACTAAACAAGATTTTCAGAGGCATACAGCTCCTGGACGCTGTGCAGACATTACTTGGATCTTTTGCTTGTTTTGGACTCAATGTGGTGGCAACAGAAGCACAAATGAGATTTAAACGGTCACTCTCTGCTTTATGTACAACTGCTAACAATTCAGCGAAGCACAGATGATCCTGCCAAAGCCGTAATAAATTCCCCAAGCCCCTGCGCGTGCTTGAAACCAACAATCGAGTTCATGAAAAGCTTATTTCTGCTTGTGTGTCAATGAGTTTTTATTTCATTTCCAGGCAAAGCTTTTTTATGCTGATTGTGAATAAACGACAATTAGGAAACATTTTAGAGAAAAAAAAAATATTGAATTTTAATGTTTGTCTAACAATCGGAAACGGTAAATGATTCTCAACGTGAAAAATTGCTGAAAAAAATAGAGGTGAATTCAATGCGCTTTCTGACTGCTCCAGAATGTAGATAATTCTTCAGGAGAGCAGCTCAACCGCCATACATTGCCAAAATACCGTAACTGCTATTCAGTGTCCAAAATATTACAGCCATATTACAGTCAATAAAATACTTCTGCATAATTTCAACACCATATTGTCCTGGTGTGACAATTTTCAGTAAGGAAGGGGTCCTCAAACTGTCCCTGGAACTGGGACCAACTATCCCTGTCCTGGGGGTTCTCTTGAATGAAGAGAGGCGCAACTCTCTGACCTTACTATGCTCCTGTTAATATCTGATCTGTCCCTTCCACCACCCCATGAGGCATGTGACAGAAATATAAGGTAAAAAAGAAACAAATGTCAAAACAGATAACAGAAAACCTCTAACATACAAAAGCACTAACCAACAATAGGGATGAGGATAGGGACAGGGAAGAATAAACTGAACAGGAACAGGAACCAGGAGATAAACACACACATACTACAGCAAACCACAGAACACTACTACAACAACTGTAGTTAAAACACTTAGATTTAGCACACAGCACAGGAAGACAAATCTTTCACCAGCAGTGGCAAATAGGTCTGACCAGTTTATAAAGGAATAGGTAATAACCAGATCAGAAGCAGCTGAAATGGAGCTGCATGTCCTGTCCAGCATACAAAGGGTCTTCAGCACCAGAAGAAACTACCGTAAATCCATTTAATATGGGACACAAATCACACTATTTCTAAAGAAGACCTGCGACTCGTTACCCGACGTGACTGACTAACTCCAGGTCTTCCAAGGGGACATGACACCCTCGTGACACATATAGTGCCAAAATAATGCTGTCATTCATTGTCCAAAATAACACAGCCGCACAATGCCTAAATAATACTTAGACACAGCATTCTAATAACACTGCAGCATTATAGCTCACAAAAGACATCCACATAGTACTGAAAACAATATATTTTGCCCAAATAGAACTTCTTTATAAAGCCAATATGACCACAGGCGGTTTTATTAATGGTGCCCTAAGCAACACACAAAGCACTTGTCCCTAAAATACTGCCACACAATGCTCAAAACACTGCCATTCACTATGAAAAATAATACTACCACATAGTGCCCACAGCTTACATACAATAGTAGCATCATCCAGTGTCCAAATAATATGCTGCGTCCATTCGTCCAAGTGATACTTCTTTATACTGCCATAGTGTTCTGACATAATACTACAATTTAGTTTCCAAATAATACCACCATAAACCTATAATTAAGGAGTAATAATAAAAAAAATAATAATCACTTTAATTTAAAATCAAAACATTTTAATTATTTTTTCATCATTTTTACTATTACCATTCTTTTATTATTAATAATTTTTTACTATTTTTATTATTACTTTTTCTAGAATTATTTTTAAATTTTTTCTTATTATTAGGTTATCACTTTTATTATTCTGGCTAGTTTTGGTGTTAGTGGTATTATTATCGATAGTTTTATTATTTTAATATTACCATTATTACTTTTATGTTTTATCGTTATTGCTATTTTTTATGTTTTTTTGTATCCCGATGATTATGCATACAGTTATTACTTGGAGCATTTTTTCTCTTTTGAAGCTGAAAGTAAACAGTATGATGAATACTTTGCACAAGATGATAGATTCTTGGAACAAGGTCGATCTTTCTCCTGAATCTTAAATCAAAGTTATTGATCCTCGAGCTCCAACGCCGACCACTACAGGTCACATGCGAACTTCTCAGCTTTTCAGGATGTGTCTGCTGCATGGATTCCAGATTGTATCTTCAGTTATCTCTCGTTCTCTCCACTGTGTCTCGGCTTTAAAGCCTTCGGGATCTCTGAAGGAAGCTTTGTGGGACTTAAATGTTACGCTTCGTAACGCATGTATTATTAATGGAGATAGGAATCCTCGACTGTTGCTTTTTATGCCTATGGAGGTCATTATATGTTCATATCTTATTTATAAAGGTAAAGCTGCCTCATGTACTGGGAGTCGTATAGGGGTAACCCATGTATCATGTAGAGAGTACACACAAGTTTAGGAATATCATTATTTTTTACCTCTTTAACCAATTAAAACCTGCCATTGTAGATATTTCAATTATCTCACATTAATATAGCTTGTGCATAATTTCGTCCAGTTTTGCATATTAACTCCCAAAAGGGTCATCCGCTATTCTGATATTGATGACCTGTCCATAGTATTAGCTATCAATATCAGATCATTGGGGGTTGGACACCTGGATTCGACTGGATTCAGCTGTGATCCGACAGTCAGGTGTCAGCAGAGTAGGTTCGGAGTTAAAGTAGGAGAATCTAGAGAGTTACTGTAAACAGTTAATACAGGAGAATATAGGGAGTTAGTGTAGAGAGTTAATGCAAGAGAATGTAAGAGACTTAATGTATAGATTCTAATGTAGGAAAGTTTAAAATTTAATATAGGAAAATGAGAGAGTTAATGTAGGGAGTTGATGTAGGAGAATGTAGAGAGTTAATATAGAGAGTTGATATGGGAGAAGGACAGAGAGTTAACGTAGGAGAATATAGAGAGTTAATGTAGAGCGTTGATGTAGGACAATGCAGAGAGTTAGTGCAGAAGAATATAAAGAGTTAATGTAGAGCGTTAATGTAGGAAATTGGTGAGAGGTAATGTAGAGAGTTGATGTAGGAGAATGTAGAAAGTTAAAAGTAGAATGCAGAGTTAATGTAGAGAGTTAATGAAGGAGACTGCAGAGAGTTAATGCAGAAGAATATAGAAAGATAGTGTAGAGAGTTAAAGTAGGAAACTGCAGAGAGGTAATGTAGAGAGTTGATGTAGGAGAATGTAGAAAGTTAATGTAGAGAGTTAACGTTGGAGGATGTAAAGAGTTAATGTAGAGAGTTAATGAAAGAGACTGCACCTAATGTAGGAAAATGTAGAGCGTTAATGTAGAGAGTTGATGTAGGAGAATGCAGACAGTTAATCTAGAGAGTTGATGTAGGAGAATGCAGAATCAATATAAAGAGTTAATGTAGAAGAATGTAGAACGTTAACATGAGAATACAGAGTTAATGTATAGAGAGTTAAGGAAGGAGACTGCATAGAGTTAATGTAGGAGAATGCAGATAGTTAATGTAGTAGAATAAAGAGTTAATGTAGAGAGTTAATGTAGGAGTAATGTAATGTTAACGTTGTTACTTATGACTTGTGTTTTGAAACTGTTAAACTGTAAAGCGCTGCGGAATATGATGGCGCTATATAAATAAAGATTATTATTATTATTATTAGGAGAATGCAGAGAGTAAATGTAGTGGAATGAAGAGTTAATGTAGAGAGTTAATGTAGTGGAATGAAGAGTTAATGTAGAGAGTTAATGTAGGAGAATGAAGAGTTAATGTAGTTGAATGCAATTATCTAAAGCAAGAGCAAGGAGTATCTCATTGTGAAGGACCATCCTTATATTAATTCAACAGGAACTGGGTAATGCACAATTTCTCCAGCGGAGATGCTGTAGGATTCTGGACACTTGATGACTAGTGTTGAGCATTCCGATACTGCAAATATCGGGTATCGGCCGATATTAGCTGTATCGGAATTCCGATTCCGAGTTCCGATATTTTCGTCTTATCGGATACCGGAATCGGGATTGTCACTGTCACTGTCAGTGTCCGTCTGTCGGGTCTGTCAGGAGTCAGCGGCACTTACCCGGCAGAAGATCTCCGGCGGTCACGTCCTGGACTGCTTCATGGCCGCCATCCTCTTCTCCCCAGCGGTCACATGCAGTTTCTCGCGATAACTGCAGTGACTGCTGGGTAATCCCGGCCGTAAAGCAGTCAGTCCGATGACGTCACCGCCGGGGAAGCAGGTAATCAGCTGTGCTGCGTTGCGATGACAGGCTCTGCCTGTCATTGCGATGTAGCAGAGCTGGATCGTCGTGGGACTGTCGTTACTATGGACTGCGTCGGACAGGTGGTATACTGTTGGTTTTTTTTTTTTCTTTTTTTACAGGAGATCGATGGCGTCGCAGGAATGAGTGTATAATAAAAGAAATGAAAACTGTGTTGTCTCTTTTATTTCATTAAAATACTTTTTTCTTGCTTTGTCTTTTTTTTACACATTTAATAACTTTGGGATTAATAATGGATCGGTGTCTTATTGACACCTCTCCATTATTAACCGGGCTTATTGTCACCGTGCAATCAACGGTGACAATAACCCCTTATTACCCCGCTTGCCACCGCTACAGGGCAGTGGGAAGAGCCGGGTAAAGTGCCACAATTGGCACATCTTTTGATGCGCCAAATGTGGGGCTGCTGTAGCCTGGTATTATCAGGCTGTTGAGGGCCAAAATCCATGGGCCTTGACAGTCTTTTAATACCAGGCCGCAGCAGTCTGCATTTTACTTGGCTGGTTAACAAAAATAGGGGGGATCCCCACGCCGTTTTTTTTTCGAGGGGATCCCCTATTTTTGTTAACCAGCCAAGCTAAGCAGACTGCTGTGGTCTGGTATTATCAGGCTTGCAAGGTCCATGGATATTGGATCCTTACCAGCCTGAAAAACCAGGCCTCAGCGGTCTGCTTCATCTGGCTGGTTAACAAAAATAGGGGGGACCCCACGCTAATTTTTTTCGAGGGGATCCCCTATTTTTGTTAATCAGCCAAGATATGCAGACTGCTGTGGCCTGGTATTATCAGGCTGGCAAGGTCCATGGATCTTGGCTCCTTAACAGCCTGAAAATCCAGGCCTCAGCGGTCTGCTTCATCTGGCTGGTTAACAAAAATAGGGGGGACCCCACGCCAATTTTTTTCGAGGGATCCCCTATTTTTGTTAATCAGCCAAGATATGCAGACTGCTGTGGCCTGGTATTATCAGGCTGGCAAGGTCCATGGATCTTGGCTCCTTAACAGCCTGAAAATCCAGGCCTCAGCGGTCTGCTTCATCTGGCTGGTTAACAAAAATAGGGGGGACCCCACGCCATTTTTTTTTCGAAGGGAACCCCTATTTTTGTTAATCAGTTCCCTCTGACGTCACTGATTGTGTCCCTGGCTGACCTGAAGTGAAAGTGGAAAGCAATCAATTAAGCTTTCCACTTAAGGGCCCGTCTCACATAGCGATATCGCTACCGAGATCGCTGCTGAGTCACTAGTTTTGTGACGCAGCAGCGAGCTCACCAGCGATATCGCTGTGTGTGACATTCAGCGACGATCAGCCCCCCTGCCGGGTATCGCTGATCATCGCTGAAATGTCAGGACCTTTGATCGCTGGTTTCCCGCCTGTCACACGCAGCGATGCGTGCCTGTCAGAGGGAAACCAGCGATCAAAAAAAGGTCCTGACATTTCTGCGACGATCAGCGATACCCGGCAGGGGGGCTGATCGTCGCTGAATGTCACACACAGCGATATCGCTGGTGAGCTCGCTGCTGCGTCACAAAACTAGTGACTCAGCAGCGATCTCGTAGCGATATCGCTATGTGAGACGGGCCCTTAAGCGATGTTACCCGCAGTGTCGCTGTCCCAGATCGCTGCCTGAGCTGCCTGTTTGGCAGCTCAGCAGCGATCATGTAGCGATACACCAGCGATCCTGACAAGTGCATATCGTTGTCGGGATCGCTGGTGTATCGTTATGTGACACCCAGCCTTTACTCTCCTGTCAGGCAGGAGAGGAACTCATTCATTTGGGGTTTACTGTGAGGCTGCAGCATTAGCTGCGGTCCCTGCAGTAAACATTAACCCTTTCTGAAGGATTACACCGTGGGACCTGACTGTGCATGGGATAGGTAAGAATAATTTTGCTTTTTTATTTTATTTTTATTACAGGAAATGGTTTTTGCAGTAAAATAAAAGATGGTCAAAAACATGTGTCTTTATTTCATTAAAATGATTTTTAATTAAAGTGTGTGTGTTTTATTTTTATTTCATGCAATAGGATTAATAATTGATAGTTGTCTAATTGACAGCTCTCAATTATTAACCTGGCTTAAGGTCACCTTTCAATAGCAAGGTGGCTTTAACCCCATATTAACCCATTCGCCACCGCTACAGGGCAATGGGAACAGACGGGCAAAGTGCCAGAAAGGGCGAATCTAATTATAGATTTGTCTTTCCTGGGGTGTCTGGGGGCAGATGTTAGTAGCCGGGGGGGGCAAAAATAATGGTCCCTCTCTGGGCTATTATTATCTGCCCCCACTCACTGGCTTTGTCTGTCTGGTTGCGAAAATAGGGCGGGAGCCACGCATTTTTTTTCAGCAATTTTTACACCTCATATTATATATACATGTCATTGAATTTGTGACACATATATATATATATTTATATTTGTAGTTCATACACTTCTACATAGTATAATAGCCGCTAATTCAATTGCCGGCTTTTGTGAAAATGCAGAACCGACATGAAATGACACTTGGTGTACATAGGGTTAACCATGTCTTTTCATGTCCTTTGCTATCTAATTTGCACAAACAATTACATCGGTCTATGTGTGCAAAATTTCACACCTGTAGGGGTTAATTAAAGGTGTAAATTCGTAGCAAAAAAGTCCGTTTTTTTTACAACGAATTTACACCTTTAATTAACCCCTAGAGGTGTGAAATTTTGCACACATAGTCTGATTTAATTGTTTGTGCAAATTAGATAGCAAAGGACATGAAAAGAAATGTTTAACCCTATGTACACCAAGTGTCATTTCATGTCGGGTGCTTCTGTCTTTTCACTGAAGCCGGCTTTACCCGGCAATTGAATCAAAGGATATTTTACTATGTAGAAGTGTATAAACTATACATATATGTTATATATATATGTCACAATGACATGTATATATATATATTATATATGTATTCTATGTGTGTATATTTAGTGTTTACAAGGAAAGAATGGGGTTTTTTTAGTTGCGATATTTTGTTCCCATAGACTTACATGGGACTTCCGGTATCGGTATCGGGTATCGCCGATATTTTAGTGATATCGGCGATACCATTCCGATTCCGATACTTTAGCATATCGGAAAGTATCGCTCAACTCTATTGATGACAGGTTCCTTTGCAGATTACCACTGATTGCCAAGGATCCCAAAAGAGGGATCAGCTAAGGTTTCTTATGGCTCATTTAGATGAGCTAATAATTGACAAATAAATACCGGTAAGTGTTTGTAGAAATTCTTGTTCACAACTATCTGCCTCTATAAACCAGTCAGCAAACAGCTGACAATTGAACAGAAGGCTCGTACTATGGATGCGATGATTTTTAAGCAAGCTTAAAAATTATCATTATCAGGAACATATCATTCCACCCAGATGATGTGCTGCCGATAGCGACGATATCCTATGGAACACAGAACGATCATATTAATGAGCATTGTCTGTACTTGGAATTTCCGTTGCCCATTGTAGACAGGCTGGTGTATAACCGATCGGAGGTCATGTAACGGCATGGCCAGTCAGTGCAGTGTATGCCCAGCATTATTCATCAAGGAGTGTGACTGCTGTGCCAGACTACACTGTATGCTTGTAGTCTGTTACCGTGGAGGCTCAACGTTCTTTACAAAATAGTTATTGTTATTTAGAAAATTGCTTTTTAGATGCAAAAGAGCAAAACAAGTGGACAAAGGCTTTTCAAGATTTGGCAATAGAGGAAAATTCAAGGTCTTAGCCTTAAATTTCCATGGTGGGGAGATAACAAATCCACAGCAAATATTCATGTATATGGCGCTATATTTGCATTATAAAGGATGAAGTCCAGAAAATGCAGCAAGAGATAAACTTGGTTGTAAATTTTGAAATTCTCTGCTTGTGAATGCAGTTTTACGATTTATTGCACTGTACTTTGTTGCAGATTTTACGTATATTTTTGCTGCGGACTCTTTAAAGTTGCCTCCCACTTTTGAGAATGCTTACAGGTTAGAAATAGCCATTGATGCCAATCACTGCTGGAATCCCCAATGATCAGCTCTGATCTATGGTGAAACCTGGCAGTAGGCATTTAATTTTCCTGCAGCGCCACCACTGGGGAAATAATGTAATACACTGTGTTCATTGATATCAATGGGTTGCTTGTGTAATGCAGGACAGGAGAGGTCCTCCATAGTCAGTGATGCTCCTTGAAACTTTAGTGAGTCCTTTGCATGGAACATGGAGTTCCATCCTTCACTGAGCGGAAAGGTCGTCTGCAGTATAAATCAAGGTGTTCAATAAATTCAGATTTAGATGGAAAAAATCATTATAATTTATCTCAAAGGTCAAATATGCAGCACGTCCTGCAGTATAAAATCTCCTCTCCCCTGACGGTTTCTATATGAGGTCAGATCATGCAGTCTGTACATCCTCCAGCTTCTAGGGAAATGTGACCATGGTGGAAAAATCGAGGTGGAAGAGTGAAATGGACTATTCCAGTATATCAGCCAGCCTGGTAGCAGTGATTGAGGTCATCTCAGTAGGCATCATGGCTTCTGCTTTAATGGCTCCATGACAGCGATGCCGGATCTGTTCTTAAATAGATGCCTAAAGAAACCTGTAAAATTTAATTGTCTCCCTTGAGACTGTGCTTAAAAGCATAAAGAGTAGTGATTGTGCAGAGGGATAAGCTGTCACCATCTGAGTCACAACCAACGTCTTAATCCTTTTTAGGCAGATGTCCATCTGAGCCACACGATAGGAACGCTGGGTGTTATGATTCGGTAACCGAGGAGGACAATAGCAAAATAGGCTAGGCAACCAGACACCCAGAGAGGTTGGTAACTTAGCGGATTGCAGACCCCTAAACTGACAACACAACTAGAATTAGCCGTGGGATGTAACCACGATGCCCCAGATGCCTCGACACAGCCAAAGAGATAACTAAGCCTAAAGAGAGAAAGGGGAAAGCTAACTACCCCGGAGTAGGAGCCCCAAAGGAATAGATAGCCCCCAAACATATATTGCCGGTGAGAAAGATGAAGTACAAACACAGACAGAAAATAGAGTGAGCAAATGCTGGGGCCGAAGCTGTCTAGATAGAATAGGACAGAAAAGGATACTGTCTGCAATCCAGCAAAAACCCCAAGAAAAATTCCAACACGTCTGATATGCAAAAATACTGAGGCCACACGGACCTCTCCCCCACTAAATCAGAACTCTGATGTGAACTGGAAGCAATTCAACAGATACTGAAATAACAGGAAACTAGAAATACATAAACTGTTGGCAAATGAGAGACAGAGTCCAGCCAGACCCCCACAGGGAACCCGGCTGAACTAACTCCACAAGGCAGAAAACTGAGAAAAGCAAAAGGAAAACAAATGCCACAGAAATAAACAGCCAATAAACTTATCTGAAAGATGCAGGAACAGCAGGGAGCAAGCAGACTTCCAAATGGCTCAGGAAGAAACAAATCACCAGCAAGAATCCTCGGAATCCTGCTCACTTAATCTCCCCAGTCACTAACACCTGATCTCCAATCATCACCCTCAGGTGATAGACTTCTGTTAGCCAGAGCAGCTTCATTACCAGCAGCAACCACAAGAGGGAGACCAACTCAGAAGTCAGATTAAAAG